>NW_010576706.1:49760-72454 GCF_000705375.1 Tinamus guttatus
ATTTCAGCAGACCAGCTCCCCAGCTTCCCCTAGCTGCAGTCACCAACCCACTTGTGCTCCTTGCTGTGCCCCCAAGGCCTGATTCAGTTTCCTCTTCTCTTTTAAGAACAAGATAAGAAGAAAGAAGGCTGTGGGTGGAGGGGAAAGCCCCCTGCCCATCTCTTCCCCTACCAATAACAGCAATTACTTAAGTACTGATTGGCGCTGGGGCTGGCCATGAGGTCTGCATGTCCAAATCCCCAGCAGCACCCGCACGAGTCCAGCACTGTCGTTCTCACATCGCTCATTTTCTCTTTGTGCAGAAATCTCAGTGGCTAATTCTGTTTTTCAGGTGCAGCAACTGACTTTCTGTTCAGATTTACCCCCAGTGCTTGAACCCACCTTGCTCTTTGCATATGTTACAGTTACATACCCCTCTTTTCCATGGCCTGTAGAGAGGCATAACTTAATATATCATTCCCCACACACCTTTAAAGAGAAGTGAAGGAAACGCAGAGAGAACATTAAAGTAATGGCAATAGATCACTCAGATGCACGAGCTAGCTGCATGCACCACTCCCAATTTTTTTTACACCATTTTTCTACTCTGCATTCCCAGGATACCCATCCGCTTTTGTTGACTGGTTTCTATTTCATTTCCTGAAATCTGTTGGTCCTGAGAAATCTGAGTGTGAATGAGGCTTGCATATTAATTCAGGGAAATTAGCAGAAGTGAGCACAATGCGGGTTCTCATGTGAGTTAGTTAAGCAATGCCAAACACTGCATTTAAAAGTGTGTGCCAGTTTACAGCTCCAATGACACTCGAGAGCATGGCAGGCATTAGAATTCCAACAAAGTTTCCGCTTATTTTCAAAAAATATTTGCAAGCAATAGAAAAGAACGGCAGATCAGTCTTATATCTTGGGCGATGTCTGAATAAATTACAGGAATTTAAACTAAAATACAGAAAGGATTATTACTCTGGTATGTTATCTGATTAAAACACCACCTCTGCTACAGCGCTACGCATGCCTAGTTTGCAATGTGCAGTTTCTCTCTGTCCCTCATCCAAAATCATAAGAGTACTGTTGGGAAAAAAGAAAAAAAAAAAAGCAGCACTACTCCCCGTTTTTATCTTTCAAAAATTGCCGTTAAAACAAAATTCACCGTTAAAAACTGCATAAATTGCCTTGCATGTTAACAAAAGATGTCACCATATGTCTACTTCTGGATTCTCTTACCAATTCTGAAGGGATGGATTCTTCCTTAGAAAGCTATGATGGTTTCACAACCTGTCTATCCTAAGTTTAAAAGCCGTAGAATTCTCCTACTTCTCCTGGTTCTCCAATAAGATTTATTAGTATGTCTTCTCAAGAAAATCATATTTCCTTCCTTCTTAAACATTTCCATGTATTGGAGAAATAGCAAAATCAGGCGTTTCTGGCCTTGGGACAAGGCATCCTCCACTCCATATTGCAGCTTGCTACATCTCGTGCCCTCAGGACTCACTTTAATTTCCCCGGAGTGAGAGCGACCTGTTTTTCGAATGTGAAGTGTTTTTCGGAACACTTGTTTTTCCCATGGAGAATTTATAAGACACAATTCAACTTTTAGTCACTGGCTACACAGAGATTAAATCATCACGTGCCCCCATCCCAGGCAGCTGCTGTACGTCAGAAATTAAAGATAAAGCTATGGTTTATTGAAATGTCAGCTCCAGGGAGACCCCCAGCACAGACTTCTCCTTCTGGAGGAGATTACCCTGAAGGAAACAGGCATAGGCTGAAAAATCAAACATGCCTTCTCCTCCTCCTGCAACAGAAATTTCAATAGAAAATAAAATGCATTTACATATTCGCTAGAGAACATAGGAAAGAAGGAAGAAAAACTTCTGGACCTTTGAAACTCATGCTATTCAGTCGAGATGCTAGAGCTATCTTCTGACACCTTTTGTGTTTGCAGTGAATAACCAACACAATAAAGTGCATGATGATGATCCAGAGCTAAAGTGAGAAAGACTTTATAACAGATTATTTTTCAAATGCGCTTAAAATCTGATAGTGGCATAAAGGTAAAATGTTTTAATTAAGACTTTTACCTTAGTGGTGCTATTAACAAATGCCTCATAAAACATTTATGGAAAGTCAATTTACAGCTACTGCACTACCATAATTACAAATTTCCAAAAGTCCCTAAATGCTTATTTACATAATAGATCGTAATGGCTCTGAAGCGATCGTTTATATCTACCACATAAAACATGCAGTTTTAGAAGCCCTTGGTAATGCACGTTTGCCTAGATATGCATTCAAAACCTTGGCTTGGCCATTCATGATGCTCTCAGAGAACTTGGGTGTTTATTTGGAATTCCATTCTTTTTCTCATTTCTGTACAGACAACATTCTCCAGTTTATGTACCTTTGCACAAGCACCCCAGTAGCACCTGCAAAACTTAGCAAGAGTCATGGGAGAGCCTGCAGTGGGAAGGAATTCAGGTAATTACATATATAATTTATTTGTGGTTTCAGAACTTACACTCTGACCTGGTGTTTTATGTCACAACCAGTTTCTCCTTTGTTTCAAACATGGCAGTTGTGCACAACACCAAATTAAAAAGTGACAAAGCCTTACTTTGCTTATGAAAGCATACCAAACAGCATTAGAAGAAAAGGTCTTTTTAAACAAACCTTTTTTTCAGCAGAGGATAGTTTAAGGAGTCATTTCAGAGACCAAGATATCTCCGAGCATTTTGGTGCAAGAGTTCCTTCTTGAATAAGATGACATGAAATGCATGCTTGTTTGAATGAGTAACAGGTGAAAGAGGCACATGGGCATCTTGAACCACATGGGGTTTAGAGGTAATAGATATGGTAAAGACAGACTGCAAGACCCTTCAGGTGCATACATATAATTGTAATAAATATTTAATCTAAGAAAGATTTTCAAAGGCCCAACTTCCCCCTGAAAAACTTAGCAGCATTGCAGACTATATATTAAGAGCCTCTAGTCAGGACCGTTTTGTGCAGCAGATGATATTAGATTTTGGCCAGTTACTAATTTTTTAAGTGAAAGTCATATCTCCAGTTGTGGTTTTCTTTATAAGATTCTTTGACTTCCATGTGTTGGTTTTAGGATTATTTAGTGATCTAATCACACAGAGTCATGAGGCCTTACTAACATATAGCTAGAGAACAGGGCTACAGGTGAAAATAATTTAAAAAGTTTAAGTTGCTGCTACCTTGCTGTATTACCCAGGACTGTGTTTCAAGAGACATAATCAGAGTATTATTCAACAACAGGTCACTTGATTGCTTTAGAGGTAGAGAAGTCCAAAGAACCCCCAGGGAGGAGACCAAAACCATGAGCAGAACACTTGCACATGGAATCACACCCATGATATCAGACAAATACTTAAAAATCCAACATCTACTTAACGAAATATAAATGGGGGTAATTTGCTTCATCCGTATATAGTCATGTTCAGTGACAAATGGAAGGAGCCTCATTAGCATGATTTACTATCAGCTTCCAACTTTAGAACTGAAATCATTCAATCACAGTTTAGAGAGTCAGCTATAATAATACACGTTTGACAAATAGGAAAAATAGGACTTTGAAAGTCTGAATAGCAATATGAGGATTAATTATATTGTTGAATACTTAGTAAGGTTTTTACGAAACCTCAAACTAAATACATTTTAACTATTGCTAAGGTACTTACATATTTACATTCAATCAGGTATGTATGTAAGAAAGTGCATGTACACAAGGCAAAAATATCCTATCATCACTCTGTGAGACATAAAATTCCTACAAAACTAATGATTGTTTATGCTGTGCTGGAAGTCTGGACCATGTACAAAGAGTCAAATAAAATCCAAGCATTTCAAGTCCATATAGTGTTTTCAGATCGAGTTATTTTGATTCTAAATTGTCCTCTTAACCACTACAATAGGCATTTGTGACAACAAAATTGTACTCTTCAAATCACAGATCAGTAAAGCTTTTGTTTGCTTTTCTTATTGGCAGGACTTTAAATAATTATATTAATAAATTTCCCCATAAAATAAAACAGTTCAAAACCACCATGTCATTAAATGATTGCAGATTTTGAACATTCTAGAATTCAGTAATAGTTCATACAGTTTGTTTAGCGTGTTTATTTGGTATATGTATCTACAACTGGGAGACTTCCCTTAGGGAACATTCTCATCATCGCGTCTTCACAACAATTATGAAAAAGTTTTATAATGAGAATTACCAAGCGCTACACCAGGACTCTTTTATACACATTTGACCAACCATTTTGAAAATATTTTCAGTTAGTCACTAAGAAAAGATAGTCATATGTTTGTGAGAAATAAAATTCATGGTGAATTTCCTATTTTGGTTCGGGATATATATTTCATAGACCATATCTTCTATTTCCTTATACCTTACATATGAAATTTCATTCAAAGTATGATAATTCCTTTAAGCTACTTGATAGCAATCTGTTCTTCCAACCTTCCTTTACAGAGAAATGATTAAATCAGGTATTTCAGTCATACTTAGTATTAAAGCTCTGTGTAACATGAGGCTCTGTAGTTTCACAGCGAGTTGTGATGTTTGGCTTTTTGGGGTTTGATCTGTATTGGAATGAAAGGCCATACTTCTTAATAAAAGGATGTGCTAATACATCTATGAAAATACGAGATTTCAAATTTTCTCTTTTTTGTTTTTATTTGTTCCCTTACTATTTTTTTCAGTTTTTATTTTTGTAGTGTTAGAAGTTACCAGAAGGGTCTAGATTTAAGAAAGAAAGAAAGAAAGAAAGGAAGGAAGGAAGGAAGGAAGGAAGGAAGGAAGGAAGGAAGGAAGGAAGGGAAGGGAAGGGAAGGGAAGGGAAGGGAAGGGAAGAGAAGAGAAGAGAAGAGAAGAGAAGAGAAGAGAAGAGAAGAGAAGAGAAGAGAAGAGAAGAGAAGAGAAGAGAAGAGAAAAGAAAAGTTTGGCTGAAGCCAATGTCTCTGAATTAAAAAACCCTTTTTCGTGAAGGTTCTGCTGAAGTGAATAAACTCATGTATTTCAAAGAGACAGCTGGTATGACCTCTTCAGTCTTATCCACAGAAGGAAAGCTGTACTTTCAAAATTTCACATCAGCTTAAAATGTGATAGAATTTAGATACCCTCCTTGAATTATATAGCACAGATACATAAAGGTCCTTTAGAAATTCTCTTGCATCTGTCAGGCACAGTGATGAAGAAAGACTAGACGTCCACAGTCTATAAAGACCTAATTCAACACAGGTCAGACTCTCAACAGCTTGAGAACTGGAATGCTTATCTCTGTATTTCTGGCCCATTGCCACCTCGTTGGGGACAACTCTCCAGAGTGGTGGGTGAGCCACTTGCTTTGCAATCAGTCACTGGCTGCCAGGCACATCAGAGCTGAACTCCGTCACAAATACCTGCTGGCATGGAGATATCCCTCAAATTGAAAAATTGTCTACAGCCTTTAGAATGGCTCCTGATTTGCAGGCCTGCTCTTGTTGCCTGCTCCACCTCCTCTTTTCTCAGAGACCTCATATTTTTCTGTTTTTAGCCTATGATCTGTGCACTTTGTAGAAACACTGCAGTGCTGACCCTTGGTTAAACTTCTGGCCGTAAGTTGCCCTTCCCTTGGCATGTCTGACATGTCTCTTACTCTCTCCAGTTTGTGATCTTTGCTCATTTAAACAGCGTGAGCAGCTTCTGCTCTGACCTAGGGTCTCACACACTCCTAATAATATCTGAGTCTGACCTGTCACCTCTCCTCGCATTCTTAATTTAGTCATATCTCCGAAAAAATAATAGGATAAGAGGTTCTAGGATAATACTTTAAATATTTTTTCTTTAAATATTAAGCTTCGATGTTGGTACAGTCTGTTCCTGTCTTCCTATTTTCCTTAAAGAATACCAACCACAAAAAGAATTGTCACTGCAAGGTAGCTCCGAGATTTCACGGAACCACAGAATCCCGGGATGGCTGAGGTTGGAAGGGGCTTCCAGGGATCTCTGCTCCAACCCCCTGCTCCTGCAGGGACACCCAGAGCACATGTCACAGGGTGGCATCCTGGCAGGTTTGGAAGTCTCCAGAGAAGATTTCCCTTCCAGCTTCTTTCTTAATATTCAAACTTTATTATGTTATTTTGATAAGGGATGTGTATTCCATTGAGCTCTCCACTGCTGCACTAAAAATGATGGTGTCTCTGTCTCACAACTACTAGTTTAAAAATCAGATTGCAATAATGCATTTTAATTTCTAGAAAAACATGTATTTAAATATTGGCTGAACCTGGCTCCTTTCCAGCACATACTTATTAAAGCCAGCTGTGAGGTAATTAGTGAATACACTAAAAATGGTTTTTGAGAGTGGAACAGTATGAGTTTTGTTCAACTTTGATTCACTGAGCTCTGACTAAAAACCACATTGCAAGAATTTGATCTTTTATGAACTGGAGTCTCTGAATTACTTCAAAAACATAATTTCTGAGAACTGCAGGAATCTAGGTCAAGGACTGATTGTAACAGAATTTTCTTACATAAAGAAATATGCCTTTCCCTAAATAAATAATGTTTTTGCAAACAGCAATGAAGGTAAAATAATGAAGAAAGCCCAAATAAGGCAATTCAGTTTGAAAATAAAGATATACAATAGAAAATCCAAGCTATACTATATACAAATAGTCTCATTTTATGAAAGTAAAATATTTTCAGAGGGATTTGTAGTCGTTGTATGCTCCTGACAGAACAGTATATATATATGATGGATTTCCCACCTTTTACATGCTTATATTCGGATGTATCTTTCCAGAAGTTACAAAGTTTTCATGGGCATTTTCACCCATATCTGCGGTATTTGTTTTTAAGTACAGGTGACAAACAATTGTCTCCAGAGGGAGCATGGTAAAATTTTGTCTTCTTTAGGACTACTCATATATTCACAAAAAAATACTTGGACTGTCCTATCAATAAGATTCTTCTTGCTTCTGCAATTGCATACCAATGGACAGTATTTAAATTCTTACAAATATCTGTTGCTGGTTAGATGCAGCCCAACTGCTCTGTTAAAAATAGTGATTAGAGATTAATGCAACTATCCCATGCATTCACAGTCTGAGATGTGCCATACATAAAGAACAACCATTCCTAAAGTGGGCATCCTCATAAATGCTGCATTTAATTAATGCCAGAGGGGAAGACGTGGGGGAAACTAACACAGGCGAATGTATTCTGCAAATGTAGCGATGTTAAGCGCCGTGTGCCAGGGTTAATGGCACATATTCATAGCAGAGCCTGTTACTCAGAGCGGTGCTGCCTGCCTGCAGGAGACCACGATTCCGCATGAACTTAGGGAAAAATTTCTTAGCAGTGAGGGTTCCAGAGCCCTGGAACAGGCTGCCCAGAGAGGTTGTGGAGTCTCCTTCTCTGGAGATCTTCAAACCCGCTTGGACGCAGTCCTGTGCCACGTGCTCTAGGTGACCCTGCGTGTGCAGGGGTTGGACTAGATGATCTCTAGAGGTCCCTGCCAACCTTGAGCACTCTGTGATTCTGTGATTTGAAGCCAAGTGTGGGGTGGCACAGCGGGTTGGCACTTTCGTCATTGGTGCTGGCTTGCGCCAGGCCCGCCACCGCGATACCCAGGCTCCCAATGTTCAGCCCAGCCCTGGGCTGCACAAATGGACAAGCTACACGGGGGGAGCAGAAAAACGGCACCCGCAAAGGACACCCAGGGGTTCAGGGAGCACAAAGGAGCCCCTTGGGGCTGCTTGGGGGACGAAGCAGCAGGGGAAGGTGTCACTCCCCACGAGGGCAGAGAGGCCCCGTGTCCCCACGCGGCGCCAGGCGAGGAAGCCGCAGGGAGGCCTTGGGCCTCCCCGCCATCGTGCGGCCCCTTGCCAGGCCCATCCAAGCCGGTGGCCTTCCCGCCCGGGACAGCGTGGAAAAGCTTGTTTTCCCTCCGAAAATGCACCCCTTTGGAGAGGCTGAGCAAGGAAACTGGGAAAAGCCGTCAGCAGTAGTGGCGGTAGAGGGGTTCCCCTCAGTTTCCGTAATATACCAGTAATGAAGAAATGTCTTGGCTGTGCTATAAAACCCACAGAAAGGGAGGCTTCATGGCTGGGAAAAGGGAAAAAGATGAAAGTCCTGGAGCCCCTTGGGAAAATGGAGCAGATGATTGCCTACGTTTAATTTCTGAAGGTCTCAATGGCGGCATCGCCTCAGATACTTGTGACGGCCATGGCAGCAATGTGAAGACATGAAGGTCCAAGTGCAGAGAGGCCTTTTCTTAAGGGCTCTGACTGAAAATCCTTGTTAGAAAAGCCAGGCTAATGGTGCTTCTTAGAGACACTAGGAGGTTATTATTTTAGTAGTTAGAATTATTATATATGCAGTAGCTGTATGCAGGTAATATGCCTGATTCATCTTTTGTCATAGCAACTAACATTTTAAAAGAACGGGAGAGCGATTGTGGGTCGTAAGTGCAGTCTTTAAGATGTTACTTTTTTTTTTGCTTTCCTGCATTTTTTTCTGAGGCTTAAATGTCACTTTGATGATGGTTCATCAACTTTTAGTGCCAAAAGGACAGGAATCTGACATGACACGTTATGACTAACTCGGTACTACACACATCTTTACTGCAAAGCACTTCTTCCTTCCCAAACAGCAGTAACCTATTTGTCAGTAAATAGGCACTTTCTTAAAAAAAAAAAAAAAGAAAAATAAAAAAAAATGGAAAACAGAGGGAAAAAAGCTAAATAGCTTTTACCATCTAATCACAAAGTTTGCTGAGATGACAGATATCTATTTAAGAGATTCATTTAGGCTCACTGCCTACTTTTAAACAGAGTTTATAAATATGCATTATTGTCACTAACAGGTTTTATGAACTTGCAACTACATGCTGAGATGCTAACATCCTATTAGCCTGCTTAGGGGAAGTGTATCATGAGCTGCTGAATTTTTGAGAATCCTAAGAGAAAAGACAGAATGCATTAATTCCCTGCTTTTAAGGGAAAAAAATAGAAAAGAAGTGACATTTTGGGATCAGAAGATATCACTCTGGAAATTAAATTAAAAGATTATTCCATTTTTTTAGTAGTCTGTGTTTTCCTCCCTCCTTACTGTTTCTGGTACAAAAATGCCTATACAGTTATTTTTTTGAAAAGGGGCAATTTGAGTGACTAAACCAGGCTGCTGCACTTTAAATATGCACCCAGTTGCCATGACAACAGTTTTCCTTAGACACACAGCTTATCTTGTTTTAAGCAGTGCAGCCTGTTGTTATGGCAATTTGGAACACCAGTAGTTTTTTTCCCAAAAAGAAGCATAACACAAAATAAGAAGGCACTAGTGAAAATGAGTTCAATAATTTAAAATCTAAAACCCAAGATAAAACCTTGAAGAATGCTGTAGTTTTTTACATTTAACAAATGAAACCTGATTGCAACAGAGAACTAAAGAAATGACTTTCATAAAGGAATAAAGATGTAATTTTATTCCACTGAAAGGCAAATGTACATTGTGTATGTATTTTGTAACAGCTGAGATTTCACTTGTTAATTCACTGCAGTTTCTGTCTTAATAAAGAAACACATTATTTCTTGTCTTGCAGTCTTCTTAAGGAGCAAAACCTAAATAAATTTAAATGGATATAGAAGGGCCAATGCAAATTTTCCCCTACAGCTCTTATGCTACAAGTGGGATGAATATTCTAACTGACACTATAGAAACAGCAAGAGTAAATGATCAGTTTTCTGCCCCTAAATAAACATTTTTGAAAAAAAAATGCTAAATGTGCACACTTCTCCCTGCAGATACAGAGAACTTTACACTAGATGAAAAGTACTTCAGCTCAAGCCTTCCTGCTTAAAATAAGAGTGAATGGTACAGGGCTGTTGAACAGATTCCAAAACTATCAAATTTTGGTGAAATTCAGCTCTTGTTTAGAAGACCTGGAGTGGTACTGGAAGTAGAGGAGAGGCTGATGAACTTCCAACTAGGAAGTTAAAGAAAACGGGCAAAAAGCACTGAATTAATTATCCATTCTAGGAGAGTAGTAATACAAGAGGACTCTGCATTTCATAAGCTCAGTTAGGTTCGACTTATTGAAGTTAAGGCAATTTCCTGATGAAAGAGCAATATCCTTTTGAAGAAAACGTGGCTTTTACTCAGGACTTGCTCTGGTTCTGAAGCAGATAAATGCAATGTATTAGTCCAATTTCTATTTTTTTTCTATGTAAAAACATGAAACTTCTACAAGTTAAAGGGGTCAACAGAAAGACTAATAAAAACTTTGAATATATCCATGTTTCCTTTCATACTCTTCTTTGAATATATCTATCACACCTGTGAATCCTCTAGATTCAGTTTAGGTCCAATGAATGTATCTATGCTTCTCAGCATTTCTTATTGGAGATTTTGGGCTTCTTTACATCTACCTGATTCCAAAGTACTCAGCTATCCCTATATATGTTATAAGGAAACTGGACGTTTTAATTAATTTGGTCTGTCTCCTTCATGAGTATAGATTTTAGCAAGCATGGAAATTTTTGCCTGCAACACTTAAGTTTTTAAGTAGTCCATCTTAAGTTAATTTGTACATGAAGGTTTGAGTATTTACAACATTTGTTCTAGGATAATTGCAGTGCGCCATATCCTCATCACTCTGCCAGTCCTTGCTGTGAGCAAGAAACCATTTAGTAGATGAGATTTATCTTTTTTGAAATTCCTCTTTCAGTTTATGATTTTGTCTGCAAATAAATAAACCTTTATAGACGTGATGTCTCTAAAGATGTTTACAAATAACAATTTAGATAAAATGTACGCATATAAATAATACACGTGATGAACTGACTTCCCAAATGGGTACATTTCGGGAAGCAAGCATAAAAGAGGGATTTTAGATAGAATCTGAATATTGTGCCTTAGGCCTCTCTGCTTCCTTTGCAATAGCATCAAAGTTGTTTTCAATTTTCCAATTAGTCTTTCAAAAACTCCACTATTTGCTTGCAGTAATATGCCTTCTCTCTTCTCTCCTATGCTTCCCCCACCTCAATGAAGCCTAAAACTATTAGTCCCAGTTTTTTGAATGTAATTTCTTCATGAGTTTGTATCTTTGTATCTCTTCCTCTTTTTTCTATTTCTTATTTTTTTCACTCTCATTCACGAAAACATGAAGACAGATCTGATTCCAAATTTTGTTTTTTACTTTAAGAAAATCCTACTGCCCATCACGATGCGGAGAACACGAGTTCAAAAAGAGAGTTCCAGCAGTTCTGCAGCCTTTTCCTGCACTTCATACATCCACGGAAGGAGGGAAACAAGTCAACACAAAACTGGATCTAGCTTACAGGGCAAAATGGATCAACTGTATCAACATTAGCTTGATAGTGCTCGCTCTACGGCTGTGAAGCAGAGGGTCACTCTGTGCCCGTGTGTTCAGTGAGATACAAGGAATTCAGGCTCAGGAATGAAGGACCTACCTGCATGTTTGGGGGGCTCTGGTCTCAGTGATGACCAGGGATGGACAGAGAAGCAGTAGCAAAAGGCAGCACTAGACCTCAGCAGCTCCCCAGGTTTAGCCCAAGCTCTGCCGACTCTTGGACCTCTTGGTGAGGAGGGGATGAGCCTATTCTGTGTTAATTCTATGAAATACATCGCCCTTTTTAAGCAAGTGAAAAAGCAAGTAAGGAATAAGGCATTGTTACTGCTGCTCTTTGATACCTCTGGTTAACACTGTTCTCGCAGATTTTTGTAGACAAACCCCGAGCACAAGGAAGATGAATAACAGTTACCATGAGTCAAGCCTATTACCAGGCTCTCGGTTCTTGCTGTACTTCAAGCACCTGGAGTACTGCTCTGAAAACAGCTTCATCAGCTGCTTCATTGGTTGAAAATGCTCCCATGCACAAGAAGCTTCCCAGATCCAGACAATACACCGGCATCTCCTGGAGATCTGAGCGTCACCTCTTCTCCCTGACCTTTCTGTCAATGGAAATTCAGCTTTAAAAGTTGGTTTGAATTACAAACATGCGGTACTTTCCCTCAGATACGCAAACAAACTCAGGAATATGGTTAATACTAAACATTTAAGAAATTAATCTTACAGTTAATTCACTATGCAAAACAGTTGCATGCACATATTATGCAGCAGTTTCTGAATTTCAGATTACTTCTTTAAGTTATGTGATTGTCAGCCCCATACGTTCCCAAGTGGAAAATTTCAGCAATATGACTGTGCTTTCTGATGTTAGAATTGCTTATTACTTCTCTGTGTTGATTATTATCATTGCCTTTCTAATTTCTTTTTGATTCCTATTTTTTTAATTCTGTGCTTTTCATATTATTTCCTTTCTGTAGTTCTTGGCTTTTCATTCTTCAGAAAAAAAATAGGAATTTAGCATGCAGTAGATAAGGTTATGAAAATAACATTTACCAAGATAAAAATGGGAGATCAGCAAACGATTGCAAAGAAACATACTTTACACTAGTTCAACAGACAGTTCATTTATAATAAATTCAGAAAGGATCTTTACCAATCTCGTGTGTGATTTCAGTTTATAGCCATTAGCTGTGTGATGTAGATTTTAACCTGTACCTTAGAAATTCTACTAATTAAATTAGTTTTTACAAGTTAATCCATCCACCCAAACCATAGCTGAAACATTTTCTCAGGTTAAGTAAAGCAAGAATGTACAATACTTTAGTCTGATTCTTATTATGCCTAGATCTGCACAAGTGATGCCCAAATTTCCGTTTACAGATTATCCTTCTCATTATCCCAGTCTCTTAACACTGTCACAAATGCTTATCTCACTACTAACTCTGGATATGCCCTCGCAATTACAGTGAATAAAACCCAATTGCAGAAGAAAGGCTGGTTAGCGTGATGCAGAGTTGCAATCTCCCTTTTGCAGTTTAGCACACGGGCACGGGGAGGCATTTCTGACAAAATTATCAACCTCTCAGGTATCCGTGACAAGGAATGCAGCCCATTGCTGGTGCTGTTACTGCTCCAGCCTGGGTCAGTACTAACGGCGGGACTTGGCTTCAGCCTAGACAACTCTTTTCAATAACAATTTTAACTGCTTATTGAGCAGGCTGATTTTTTTAATAGCAGGACACCAGAGATGGGGCAGCTTCCAAACTGTGTGCAGGAGCGGTGAAGTAAACACAAATAGTTTACTATAGTCCCCCTTAGTTTTTATGTTATTCCTTTCCTTCTCCTTCCCTTCTCTGCCAGAGCATATCAGCCCACAGAGGAGCACCAGAATAAATTTTCCCTTCCTACCCAAACTTCTCAAAATCAATTGTTATTTCGTGTTGCTGAAAAAGGAAACTTTGAAGTAAGCTGCAAGATTTTGCACGGAAGCAGCTGAGAAGCAAGTACATGCTCCATTCTGCTAACTCCTCTGTGAGGACAGTGACATTGGACACAAAATAAAAATGTGTGTGTGTGAATGAACATAGACGCTTTTGTAGAAAGATTCATTGAAATATGTCATGCAGTGTCCTAATTTCTCATTCTCCAATTACGTATGATTAATAGCAGACTTTGCTCTATTCACAGTCAAGTCTTTAGCAAAATTTTCACTAAATTTAGTAGAAGCAAAATTATTTGACTGCTTTATCAAAGTAATAATTTGCATAAAATAAAGCATCCTTTTAGATTTGAGCTCTCATTTACAACCTACATATTTTGGTGCGTTTATCTCTTAAAGCATGTGGTTTGGAAGCAGGTTGCCCGGTAGCTCCTCTGCTGTTCGATTGCCATTGAGCTTTGTGTATTATCACGATATTATCACAACGAAGCAGTAAAAGACACGTTACTCCTCTACCAACCTGCTATGGCAGTCTGAGCTCTGGAGGTTTTGGTTAACTCCATTCATATGTTAGTGCTGTCAGATGGTGCTTCCACATGACATTCACTATTTGAGAAAGTAATTATATATTTTCAGTTCCTTTTTAATATTTTTTCATTACAAGCTGAATTCGCTCATGCCGAGACTTTCAGAATGTGCATCCAAATAGGAGCTTCACATTCCTCCGTGTCGTTATTATTTCATGATCTCTTCTCTCAGCAGTACGAGGTGGCTCTGAACCTATTCTGCATTGAACATGAACGCAGGCACCCTCTCCACCCCAGCAGTTGTGCATTGCTCCAACTCTCCTTCCCACATTCCCTGTTGAGAGTTCAACATGGAATTTTAGGTAGATCTTTCTCTCAGCTCAGAACTATGTGTGTATGGCACCACGAAATGCTGTCTCTTGATACTTACATTAATACTAAGGGACGTAGCAGATATATGAGGTGTAATATATGATATATTAACCTGAGTATCACTTCAACCTAACATAGCTATCATGTTTCTGATATTGAAGCCAACAGGGATACGTCTGCTTTACACACCACTCGTTCTGATATAAATGAGAACTTCAAACCATCTCAGGTATAGGTAGCTATCTAAAAGCAATCTGGTTATTGCTTTTAGTATTGCTTAGTAAGAGAGATACCTCTTTTAGCAAACATAATCCCGGATGGAATAACAAACTAATCAAAATAACTAAAAAGAAAACACAACCGGGATATCTTTGTACCTTTTTATGTCCCATTTCTGCTCTCTTGCAGGATTCATAATTGTTCCAGTGGAGTAAAACTAGCCAAGTGCTCCACTCCTGAGAACTGCGCTCTGAGACCATTGGTTGTGCTGGAAGGTGGACATCTCGTTTTCTTCCACTTTTCAGCTCTTAGAGCATATGAGCCCAAATGGATTGAAATTCATCCATTTTCAGGAACAATAGAAGTAGAGCAACAACGTGCATTTGTTTCTGGTAACTAACTCAGGCAGTCTTTGCATTTCAGTGCTCGCAGCTTGGGCTCGCTGAATGTCTTCCTTTGGAAGAAGGAAAAACACAATTGTAATTAAAAATATACATTTTTTTCAATAATGTGAACATTTCCACTAGTGTTAAAATATAAGAGAATTTGGTCACTGAATGAAATCAGTAATTCCTCCTGGGCAACGTATAAATGCAACATACTGGAATAAGTGCTGCTGGTACTTAATTTTCTTGGTTGTCTTCATTTCATACAGCCTCATGCTGATAAATTCTGTACATAACTTCAGACAGCTAAAAGCTTTTGCAGTGGTGGTAGTCTCAGTAAGAAAAGAAAATAATTATGAAAAGTGCTTTTCAAATGGAGTTTAACTTATTAAATATTAACTTAGATCAGTGGAATACAAACCAGATACATTTCTGATGTATTTTCAATTACAATGAAGAATTTTTCCTCATTTTTTTTCTTTTTCAATCAAATAAGCTTTCAGACTCTGAATAAACCTGCACCCTAACAACTTCTACTTATCATGTCAATAGATTTATTAAAATTACATATTTCTAAGTATAACTGGAATGAGCAAAGATCCAAATGTAACGTGTTTTTATCCTGCCATCTTTGAAACTGGATTGGGAGTTTAACTCACAAAAAGACACATAAACCCATGGTTTTCTGAAGGGAACTTCTTTTTGAAAAAGAATCAACTTATAACATGCTCAATCTACAACTTCACTAAGTGGCACCCTGCCTCCCTTCATACACTACAAAAATAAAAAGTAACAAAAATGTTTTACTCCAGAGCAAAGTAAAGGTCCTTACTATTTTAAACACATTTTTCTAATTACGTACCGAATATAACTTGGCATTTTTGTTTTTATACATTTCAAGACTTTGATAATATTCAAAAAGAAAGAAAGAAAATAGATTGCAGCAGTATATTTTTTTCAGAAGTCTTTCTAAGTACTTTTTTTTCAGAATTCTTTCTATACAGTCTAGAAGCTTGGTGTCAAGATCCTACTCATCTGGTGTTACCCTGATTATCAAGTAATGAGCAACACAGGTTTTGACAGCAGATCCCCTTCAGCTTCAGGGCAGCTTTTCCTTCCAGACTGTTAGCAGTGGCTCCCTAGCAGAGAGAGCCACTTCAAATACTCAGATTAAAAAAGAAAGAAAGAAAACAGAAAAAAGAAGAGGAGGAACCCTCCTGACAGAGCCTGTGGGGACGGGTTCAGATGGTTTTCTCAGGCTCAGCAGGTTGCAGAACTTATTACAGACGACTTTCCTTTTTCTGGGGCAAGATGGCATTTGGAGATCCAGGGGAGTGACAGTGCTACAGCTTCTAGAGCTGAACTGGCTCCAGCTCTTCTGTGAAATAATTCCTAGAAGCAATAAGTGAGAGGAAAAAAAATAAACAGTCCCAGGGCTCTGGAATAGAGTCAGGCTTATCTGCTGTGACCAAACTTGGAGTAGAAACCTACATTTCTCATATTTTCACTTAACATGCCTGGTTGTGAGATTTTTTTATTTGCTCTAGATTTACTTAATTAGCACAAAAATCTTGTTTGTGTTGATTGCTTTGAATTGTTGGGATTTTTTGTTGGTTTGTTTGTTTGTTTGTGGCAGGAGGGAGGAGAGAAGATGGTTAAATTGACTGGAAAGGAAGGAAAGAAGCTTTTAATTTTTCAAATGAAAGAGAAATGAGCCCAGCTCAGGAAGGAGTTAAATTTTCTTCTGTTTAGTCTAACATTGTTGCATCACTACAAGTGAGGATATATCAAGGAGGCCTTGGGAAAGAAGGAAAGTTTTAACTCTGCAACAGCATATGCCCACCAAATGGCTGAAAAGGGAGGATCTGGTCTCTGTGTAATGGATAATTATGCAGCATATAATACAAAAACACCACCAGGCCCAGAAAAAAATGAATTTAACAAAGGCTGAGATTATACATGTGAGTAGCAGATTCCTGGTGAATAGACATCTCACTTCGTTTGCTCAAGGAATACTTCCTTTTGCCTTGCTTCTACTGCATTTGCAAGAAGTATTCCTTCTACACAGCTAAAAAGTATTTCGAGGAGAATTTCTACCTTGTGTTTACAGCTCAATTCCATTTTACCTTGTGAAAATGCATACAGCCCTGTTTCTAAGGTTGCTACCTGCAGCAAAGCGGATGATGGTTTGCAGCCTTATATCCCAAAGACTTCTGCTGCATCATGTCTGAGCTCTCCTTTTCCACCATTTCTTCTCTGTATTGCTGATTTTTTATTCTTTTTTAATGATGCTACAGGCCATTCAGCAGGTATAGGTCAGTGTCTTGCTCTCTGCTCTCTCAGTTTCTCAACGCTTTCAGTTCCTTCAGCCAACCCTGATGATTTGGTCCCTTCTCTCCACTCTAACCATGGCATCAATAGCTGAGGTTTGCAGTGTCTCCAACTCCATCACGCTCTCTCTCTGGATGCAATTCCCCTCCTGCTTCTCTTCTATTTCTAGAATCCAGCAGACAATTCCACATCTCACATAAGCTTGTCATTCTCCTCCACATTATATATGCTCCACAGTCACAATCATCTAAATCACTCCTTCTGTCTCTTACTAATTTCATCAAATGAATCATCCCTCATCTATTCTTTTATCTTTTTATTATGTCCCTCTTCTTGTTCTTACACTTAGTTCCATACTGCCCTTTTACTTAGATCTCCAGCCAGCAAGAAAGTAGTTATTTAAAATCATTTTTAAAAATCTATTTCTAATGGCTTCATTTTATCTTTTCACTAATCCCCATCAATAAAATGTGTCAGTCATGGGTTATTAAAAAAAAAAAAAGAAAGAAAGAAAGAAAAGAAAGACAGGTTTAATTCTTCCTCATCACCTTGGAAACAAAGCTTTGCCTCTGATACCCAAATCCAAAAGAAAGCATTAAGCTGAAGAGATCCGACATCATTTTTTCTCTTAGATCAATGTCTCACATTTTGCTATTCATTATGCCATTGAACCAGCCTTGACACACTAAATCAACCACCATTTCATGCTAACTTGCCAGGGAGAGCATTATCAAAACATGATTTTGTTCAGGCATTACGAGGAGGAGGCGGTAGAACATGTTGCTGTGAGACTCCTTTAGTGCAGAAACTGAGATTCCCAGCACTGCCCCTGACAGCAATGAGAGACCTCAATAGCCAGGACAAAAAACACTTAGTAAAACCTTCCTCCTCTCCCTGTGCAGATAAATGTTAAGCTTGAGATCTTGTAAGCTGAGCCTGCAGTTTAAACATCCTGGCATAAATGTGATGAGGGGGCTTCCTTCCTCCCCAGCATTGCCAGCACTGCACCCAAATCATGAACAAGGAGCTCCAAGGAAGGTATCAAACAGTGGCAGGACTTTCCAGAAGGTTTAGCTAGGATTATTGATCCCAGATTTTCCCAGCCTCTCTTCTAAGGGAAATCCTGCCTGTATGTGAATTGATAAGCTCAGTAAAAACATATATTTTATGCCTATTCTAACCATACTGAAAAACTCAGAGGTATAACTAGAAGCTGATTCTGATTCCTTCGCACTCTTGTTCTCAGAATTATGTTCAAGTGTTATTACTAGAGCCAGGTATAGAAGAGGCTGTGTGCTCTCAAATATTTCCTTCTCAGTAGATACCTAAGAGAGAAAATTGAAGCTAAGAGGTAGTACCTAAAAACTGGCCATGACTAAGAATTTAGATTTTCTGGGATCTCTGAATAATACTGACTTCTTGATTAACATTGGTGGCAGGAATGAAGAAAAGATGTGGCTGTGCAAAGGGGAAAAAAAAAAAAAAGTATTTTTTAAGTCATAGCCCCAATGGAAAAAGTGATTATTACTGTGCTGCTGACATATTACTCTTCTTCATTTCTAAAATATATGCCAGCTGCTCCAGGAAAGTCCAATTATTTGGCAGGATGCTGAGATTTTTTATTTTTTTATGTTTGTTTGTTTGCTTTTTTGGGGGGTGGTTCTTTGGAAGTGCAGCCAGTCCAAGGAAAACAACGAAATCAGATTCTGAATTCTTGAGATAAGAGAGATCAGCCCAGTACACGCAGTGCACTGACAGCAAATCAATTTGCTTTGTGATTCAGGACTAACAGTTCTTAATAGCTTGCAAAAGATAATATCGATGTTTTGAAGCAATGAATGAGGCAGCATGAACGAGTTCTTATCGAGACTTAATTTTATTAAAAAGTTCTCTGCTTTTTGAAAAATGCCAGCAATCAGATGGGCTTTTGACATAATATTCTATTACTCCCCAAATACAAATAGCTTAGGTAAATTGGAGAGAGCATAAAGAGGGATTGTGGGTCTTTCAGAAACAGAAACAGCTAAGGAGAGAATCGAGTTGCTGTTTTAGTCCTACCATCACATCAGACTCAACATACACCATCTTGTGCATAAATCGAGGGTTTTTAAAGGCCAATATTTACATAAGTCATGTGAGCTCTGAAAAGTTACAGATATGCTTCTGATTTGGCTAAGATGGCAATAAGCAAGGGAAATTCTTCAGGTATGTCATCCACAAGATGTTTTTCTTCGTGATTAGGTGAAAGCAAGCATTTTAAGAGCAATGACTAATGCATATCAAGTCTATATGAACACAGCTCACCCATCCTGTAGTTTAAATTGAGTAGCTTGCATGAAGGAAGAAATTGAATCTCAAAGAGTTGTTCTCGGGCAGGAATGAAAGCATCCACATGAGAAGCTGGTATTTAATAGCTTTTACAGGCCATCCCCACATAGGCAACTCCCTAAGAAATCCACACACTACTTTCAAAAGGCATTTCAAGGGAACTCTATAAACCGAAAGGTTAGATGTCTCTAAATACCATAGAAATGACTTACAGCAGAACCAGGTGATGTGTATCGAAATGGCATGACCAAAATGAGGCTGAGTTGCTGGGATTGCCTTTGAAAGAACCATACAATTCAGCACAAATCAAAACAAATAGAAATATTCTGTCACTGACTTTCCTTTTGCATCAGCAAGACACAGTTCCTCCAAAGTGAATTTTTCTGGACCGAATTACAAGAATCACATGTTTTTATCCATTAATGTGACATTCAGATGTGTTTAATGCATGGGCTATTCACAACTGAAATAAACACTTGTAAACTTGCATTTCCAGCATGTTCCCATGCAGTCCAGATCCCTGTTACCAGCAGAGTGACTCACAAACTTGATCTGCAATGGGTTTTATTTTGATTTAGAAAGGTCACGCCTTTCAAAGACACTTATTTCATTATCACTATTGTTATGTTTGTGTTGCAGATCTACCCGAAGGCTTCACACAATAGTATTGCAAAAACATCATAACCTAAAAAGTAATTTTACCAAACGTCTTCAAAACCCTTCCCGTGCATTAAAGAGCAAGCAGAAGACATTTCGCCCTAAAATATAATTACTTTAAGTGCCTTTAAGCACCTGAAATCAGGGCATGATGAAAGTGCCGTGTCAGCTACAGTTTTTGCATTGACGTAATGAAATTTGTTGGAATATGTGAAAGGGTTTTCAAAGGTAATATGGTTGTCTCATTATAGACAGGCAATGTATGTGTCATGACTTCCAGGAATGCACCTTGTTTCTTCCATTTAAACTCACTTGGCTTTGCCCCATGCAGCCTTGGAGCCGAGCACAGGATTTGCATGGATCAAAATGAGTTTACTGTAATTTTGCTTGCTATAAAAGGAGGTTTATAAGTAGAAGGAGCACGCTGTAAAATAGGCACTCAGTTTTTGAATTGTGTGTGATCACACACAATTTTTATAAGAGAAGCGCAGGCATAGTTAGCTATATTAAATTTTTGCAAGGAGCAAAATAAAATACTGCTAAAATTGCTAATCATACAAATTGAGTATTTCCACAATTATGAGCTGGAATGAGTATACTTAAGAGAAACATGAATGTGATGACTACCTATAATCCTCTAATAGAGCATTATCATTTTGTCAGCTTCTCCAGAATGGATGTTACAGAGCTACTGCAATTGCTTTTGTTTCATTTATTTATTCATTCATTTCTCAAGAATAGTGACAGTATGCTGTTTTGACCAGCAATAATGTTCTAAACTGCAAGAAATTAATAGGCAAGGACCCAATGCAGCCAATATTATGCACTGCTCAGTGTATTCTAAATAAAAGAGCCAGTCCTGAAAGCACTAGTGAGGATGGACAGCTTGATCCAAGGGAAAAAGCCCAGGAATTTGTCTATATGTTTGAGCTCTTACTCAATGCTGATCTCTGAAAGTTGCCTCAAGGAGCACTGTAAAAAGCCTAGCCCTACAAGAGAAACAATTAGAGAGAGGCAAACAGCATTAATTTACAATATACCAAGTAATTTCCAATCAAAATATCATTGTGATTTTTTTTTCTCCCTTCAGGAACAGAACAAAAACATCATAATCATAAGCAGATATTTAGCGTAAGTTTAAATAAGCAGGTATTTAGTATCAGTTCTAAATTGTTACTACTGCCCCAAAACACAGTCTGGTTGCAGTTCTAGTAAGATATATGAAAATAATACAGAGGTCACCCAAAAAACGTAAGCCATAGACATCAGCTCTGAGAAGACTTCTAGACATGCTCACACTTCTTCCTACCTTACCTATTCTGGTATTTCAAGCTAATATTGCATTGCTTTTTAACATCTTTTGGGGGTGTACTAAGCCAGCACTTTACACCTTTCTGGAACGTGTGATCTTTTGGGAGTATATTGAGTCAGCACTTTACACCTTTCTGGAACGTGTAAGCATGCAATTTTTCTCACACTGTCTCTGTAGTATACATAATAGTTAATTCACTTCACAGCAATATGGGTATCCAAACGTATTTAATTCCACAATAATTCTACAATAATCCATCATTAACAATGCGCTATTACAGGACTATCTAATCACACCTTTTATAGCTTGGACCCCAGTTGGGTATCCAAACGTATTTCATTCTACAAGAATTCTACCATAATCCATCATTAAACGATGCACTATTACAGGACTATCTGATCACACCTTTTATAGCTTGGACCCCAGGCAATGTCACCTACCCTGGATTAGTGCAGTACAGTAATTAATTAATTAATCAATCAATGTCCTGCCTGAAAGCATGCATTTTTTTTTTTTCTTCAGACTACAGTTAATTAGAGGTCTCTTGCAAAAGTAGAATTTTTGAAAGAATTCATGCAGATTTCCACCTTCCACCCCACAGTAGGACTTATCTGCTATTTTTGTGGTCTCAGTATATCAACCTTTGGTGCTGTATGGACATTAGTGACCTGGTGCAGGAGCCTGCAGCTGCATCCAGCTGTGTTAAGTGCATTTATCCCTCACTGTTGCACCAGGGGTTCGGTGCCTGTGCAGGAGACGTGTCCTGCAACGGAGCAGTGAGGGGCATCTTAGGTTGCTCATCACAGCACGGCCACTGCAGCAATGGCCATAAGCAACGGGTGGCAAATGGCACAACGAAGCCCTCTCATATGTCAATTTATAAACCCTGCAATGCTCTTATGCATTTTTTAAATAATCGGACTAATATTCCATGCATACTGCAAGCAATTTTTATTTTGCTGTTTTGCTTCAAGTTGTGCATTATCTAACAAGTGAGTTTTTTAAAAAAATCCCTTCTGTTAGCTGAAGGAGGGAACTTTTTTTAACTTAAAGAAGGGTGGAAATGTCTGTATTTAAGGAGCACATTATACATTCTATGATATGTTTAGCCACAACTGTCCTTTGCCTGTGTAAAAAATCCCTTCTGTCCTTCTTTTAGCTGAATGAGGGAACTTTTTTAACTTAAAGGAGGGTGGAAATGTCTGTATTTAAAGGGCACATTATACATTCTATGATATGTTT
>NW_010576707.1:30339-49542 GCF_000705375.1 Tinamus guttatus
CAGCCGCATGGGGACCACGGCCCTCCCCACACCGACCCCCACGTGTGGGACCTCCCGGGTCCCCACAGCACCTGCAGCAACAGGGCCAGGCCGCTGCTACAGCCTCTTATATGGGGCCTCCTCAGCAAGTGTCACCAATTACCAGTGACGAGCAGCAAGGAGCCGCCTGGCCCTCATTGAGGACGGATGTGCTCGGTCCACAGCTTGGGAATGGTCCCCATGACTTCCTCTCCAGGCCCTAATCCTGCAAATACTCCCAGGCAGGTACAATGCAGCGAACCAGAACTGAACGTTGAAGCGTTGCTGATGCCCACAGTGTTTGCTAGAAGCAGAGCCCACGGCGCTTCGCGTCTCGAAACAAAACCAGGGACAGCTGGGACAGAGCACAGGGCTCCCCCATCGCCGCTTCCCCTCGAGCCGGGGCTCCCCGGGGGCAGCGGGGGCCTCCGGACCCGCAGCAGCCCCTGGGGACTTTTGTATCTTATGGATATAATGCAATGATACCAGCGTAGTGGTGCAACCAGAATAGGAGAACGCTTTATAATTTGCAGGAGCAAAGGGGCCGGGCTGGTGGCCGCGTGTCGCTCCGTCTGCAGCTCCCGAGCACGCGCGGGTACCGCATGGCACGTCCTGGCCCTGGCAGCTTCTTTGGGCTTCCAGGTTTGCCACAAGCGACCACTTTGCAGCGTGTTTTTCCTTTGCAAAATCCTCCCCAAACTGGCGGCACCCCGGGCTCTGCCACGCTTCGTTCAGCCTGTGGCATCCCTGAAAGCGCAAGGAAGAGTCTCGAGCTCCGTGCCGGGCTCGGAGCCCCTCGGAGCGCGGCCGGATGCAGCAGGGCAGGATGCACCACCCCGAGCACTGCAGACCACTTCCTTCCTCCCGCTCTCCTCCTCCTCTCCTCTCCTCTCCTTCTCCTTTTCTTCCTTCTTTTCTTCCTCCTCCTTTTCTTCCTCCTTCTCTTCTTCTTTTCTCTTCACTTCTCTCTCCTTTCTCTCCTCACACGTATGGCCCAGTCTCCACTAACCAAAGCACCCGATTAATTAAACAAACCCTTTTCTGGCCAAAAAGCAGCCAGGCCGTGAGGCAGCCCCAGGGCTCACAGGGCTGCTCTGGTTCCCAGCTAAAATTAATGGATACTGGAAGGCCGAGAGGGAAGCAAGAGGAGCGACGGCCGCAGGAACAGGGGAATTGGGCGCCAGCACCGAGGCCCCTGAGGAGCCCTCAGTGAAACCAGCAGAGAAAAACGCACCTGGAGCATGATCGGCTGCCAGGAAGCGGTTAAAAGGCAAAAAAAAAGAAAAAAAAAACATATAAGGGCAAACGCCCGGCTGCTTTTTAAGCCTCATTCCTGGCAGGGAGCGGCTGCTGCTTCCTGCGCTTGCTGCAGCCTTCGACATTTCGGGGGAAATCAGGGTAAAACCGAACGCTCCGAGTGACGCGCGGGGCTCGATGCCACCGACAACAGAAGGAACTTCAAGGAGGAGCAGGCGGAGGGCTCAAATGGGATATTAAAGCAGCATTACTGCATTTAAGCCTCCCAATTATTAATATTATTAAAAACTTCAGTGTGAAACTGAGGGTAAGGAACAGCGACGTGTTTGCGAGGGATTCTCCCGGAGCCAACGAGGAGGATTCATGTCCACGCGCTGAACACCGGCCACGGACACCACCATCCGCGCAGGGGAAGCGCATCCGTGCGAGATCCCAAAGCTCCTTCCCGAGCGGGAGGGAGCGGGGCGGACACGGCAGCCCTCGTTCCCATCTCCCTGCATGGCAAGAAGCAGCTCTCGCTGCCCCCATCTCACTCGTAAGCAGGGAAATCTCTAGCGGGCGCCTGCGGCGCGTCGCATTGTTGGGAAAATCCGTATGGAATCACCAGAACTGCAGAAATGAGTCACACGAGAGGGTGATTCAAGGCGGAGAAACCCGTCCGCGAAGCCTTGTCCCCCCGCCACGCCACGGCCCTCGAGCAGCAGCCAGGACCCAGGACATCCCCGACGGCCACGGCCGCGCGCGGCGGGTGCTGGGATGTTCCCACAAAAAGGAGGAAAACGAAAGGCGCGTTAGGGAAGAGGAGAACTGGCACCTGGCAGCGCCGCGGAGCCGCGCGGCAGGCGACACCGAGCTGGGAGGAAGAGTCCATCTGCTCGAGGGGAGGAAGGCTCTGCCGAGGGATCCGGACAGGCCGCATCCATGCGCTGAGGGCACCGTATGAGGTTCAGCTGTATGGACGTGAGGCAGCAGCGTCCCCAGGGGACCAAGGCAGCCTGGCTGGTGTCACAACAGTGTGTCCAGCAGGAGCAGGGCAGGGATCGTCCCGCTGTGCTCGGCGCTGCCGAGGCCGCCCCGCGGCTCGGAGGCTCTGGGGAGACCCCTCCGCTCCCCACAACTACCTGGAAGGAGGCTGCGGTGCGGAGGGGTCGGGCTCCTCTGCGGAATAACGACAGGTAGGACAAGAGGAAACGGCCTCAAGGTGCCCCAGGGAGGTTCAGGTGGGATATCAGGAAAAATTCCTGCACGGGAAGAGTAGTCAAGCATTGGAACAGGCTGCCCAGGGAAGTGGTGGAGTCCACATCCCTGGCAGCGTTTAAGGAACGTGAAGATGAGGCACTCAGGGACATGGTTTAGCAGGACGGTGTTGAAGGGCTTCTGTTGGACTCAGCATCTCCAAGGTCTTCTCCATCCACAACAACTCTGATTCTGAGCAGCTGCCCACGCTGCCTCCAACGCCGACCGCTCTTATCCCACCTTCCAGGAAGGGAAGGGAAACCACTGCAACCAACTTGTT
The DNA here is from genome assembly GCF_000705375.1 of Tinamus guttatus. Next base: position 33,131 of record NW_010576707.1, read on the forward strand.
TATTTCTGTGTCTTCATAAATACATTCCCTTGCACCGTGTGGCAAGGGCTCCTTCTAAGCATCGGGTTATGCATTTTCCCCTACCATTTGTGTGCCGAAGCCGATGCAGACGTCACAAAATTGTGATTCAATTTCAGCCACTGCAGACGTGGTTTGAGATTTATAGAAAACTCACCCGGAACCTCATCTTCCAGCTGCAGGACGAGGAGGCATCCACGTGTTCCCGGCCGCGAAGTCCAGAAGTCTCTTCCTGACGTCGTCTTCGCTCCACGTAGGACAGCGCTGCCCCGCGCTCCCGTGGGGTCCCTGTGGGAGCCGGGTCAACGTTCCTCCTTCCAGGTTTTCTCCCGGGAATTGTCCCCGTTGGGCTCAGCCCTGTGCCCTTCACTCGCCGGGTTTGTCCCGGGGTTACTCAGGGAGGAGGAGACACGGGGCTCGTGCTCCCGCTTTGTCCGGGGAAACCTGTGGAGGCGGCAGGACAAGCGGGAAGGGAGAGGCAGCCCCATCCCGGGGAATAAACTGTCCCTGGAAAGCCAGGTCAGCGCAAGAGAGGCAGAAAGCGACGCTGCGTTCCTTGTTGTCACTGCACGAAGCACGAAATTCTAACTGCACGCTGAATTACAGGGCAAAGTTACACGTTTTATTAAGTTCCCATCTACATTTGTCTTGTGTTCCCTGGATAAAGCTCTTCCCAAGCTCTGTTCTGCCCCCCCAACTCTCCTCTCCAACAGGATTTTTGGTTGTCAAGACCCCTCTTAGGACCAGCCCAACCAAGCGCCGCCTTTCACTTAAGTCTACAGAAAAAGGCAATTTTGAGGGGAGAGAAGGGGCGCCCGGAGCAGATCCCCAGGAGGAGCCGCTTCGCCGTTCAGTGGCGACACAAAGTGGAGCAGAACGAGGCCGAGGGTCTGTGCAGCAACCAGCAGGTTCCAGCATTGCAGCCTGTGCATTAACCCAAGGTCGTTTCCAAGGTTTGCGTTTCCCCCTCCCAACACCCAGACCGCTCTGGAGCCGGATCGGGAAGGCTCAAGGTGCAGAGAAGCGAAGGGATCCCAAGGGCTGACCCCAACCCCGGTTAACCACAGACCCGCTCCATTTTCCTCGTCCTTTCAGGAGGGGAAAGGCCAAGGAAGCTCAAACGCCCCCATTCAGACTCCCTCATGCAACCCCTCTTGCTCCGGTTTCCACCCCGCGCTCGGGCGCAGACGCCCCGTTCCTCCTCCGTGTTCCCTTGCTGGAGCCGCTCTGCCCACCTGCTAACACCAAACCCAGCAAGAAGCATTGCAGGAAATACTTAAATCACATTTTATTTTCTCTTCCAAATCCAAAAATAACAATTACCTTTATTTAACGTTACACATCTCACGGATTTAAAATATCATGCTCTATTTTAAATATCTGAGTGACAACACTATACAAATAAAATGTTACACAAAATATATTTAAGAAAATGTTTTGGTCTTTAATCTGAACAATAAATAGACAGGCACTTCTACATATACAAAGGAAGCAATCACTATTTAGAATAACTCTTAAGCAAGATGTGGAAAACAGGAAAATAAATCTGAGTTTTGAGAACATGTTTAACCTACATGAGACGTCATGCAACTTCCAAGATTGTTTCAAAACTCGGAGCGTGGAGGATCTGCACAATTCTGGATTTGTGGAGGGAGCCCCGGCCTCGGCAGCAGGGCCAACGTCAGTTATCTGCATCCCATGGAGCTCCCCGATCACCGCCGGAGCGGGACGCACGGACCGACCGGGGCAGCTCCACGTAACCAGCGCAACGAGGCGGCTTCTTCCTCGCAAAACCTTCGGAAAAGGGACGCAGACCTGCACCCACCGCCCGGGCCAACGCCAAACCTGCTCTTTCCCCTTTATCCTCAGCTCTTGTCTTTTCTAGGGTGGGTGGAACCACATTAGATCTTTTTTCTTTTCCTAGTGAAAAAAAAAAAAAAAGGAATCATCCAATAAATCCTTTTAGGGGAGATCCTTTACACACTGGCACACTTTGCACAAACGAGCACTTGCAAAGGAGAAAATACTGGTCAGGGGTGCAAAAAGACCAAAACCCATATATTAAAAAAAAAAAAGCCACTTGCAATTTCCAGTGGCTTTTCACTCATCCCCAAGCAAACACTATTCCAAAAAAAACCCTCTCCCACCATCCCAATTAATGAAACTGTAGCAGGCAATTCCTGCTTCCAAAAGAGCTAACCAATCAAGGAGCACTAGTTGCATCTCTGAAGTTTTTGTTTGTTTTTTCTCTCTCTTTTTTTTTTTTTTTTAATTTAGGCAAACATTGAAACATAATGACCACTAGAACAGTGGAAAATAATCAGGACCAAGTCTTCATGCCATCCCCTCACCTTCCAGTATTATTCTCACTTTCGAAGGTACTGGAAAAACTTTTCAGAAAAAAAAAAGCTGAAAACTAAATGGCGCTTCAGAGGTTCACCAAGGCAGACCCGAACTTGGAAACTTATTTGGACTGAGAACACTTACACACCATTACTTTAACAATTTAAGTGTGGATCTTGCAAGCGCGTCCAGATCTTTATCATCTCTTGAGGTTTTCTGCTATGTACTAGCATTAAGTTTGTGTAGGAACAGATGTTATTTCTGTATTTCTCCTCAATGTCAAACGTTTTGAAGCCTTTGTGTTTTTCCGGAGCAAGGCCGAGCTTCTGAAGGCACATTCCAGTATAGACATCGTCGATGGGATACAGCAGCACCTGGTCGGACGCATTATTCAGTCTTAATGCTAAGTCCCCAGAGTACAGAAAGCCGCCGCCGCCGGCGTAGGGAGGGTAGGAACCTTCATAAACACTTTCCGGGATGTAGTACTTCAATTTTTTCTCTCTGTGAGGTCCAGCATCTTTGATCACATCGCCTATAAATAAGTCTTTGGCTTTCTCCTTTGATAAGCTCTTCAAGTAATCCAGGATCTGATGGGTATTCACAAAAACGTCATCATCCCCCTTAAAAATAAACTGGACGTCCGCGCAGCTGCTGCTGACCCACTTGAGGAAGAGCACCTCCTTAAGGGTTAAATTGAAGAAAGTGTCTCTGTAGTTCCAGAGGAGAATGTCCTGGTGGGTCTGACTCTCAAATCTGATCATGTCTGAAAGATCAGGAAAATTATCCTCCGGGGGGGTCTGGCCAAGCAAGAAGACCCTTCGGACTGTGACGTCCCCGGCCTGGATTTCCCTGCCCCACGACTCCCGGATCGCCTGCCTCCTGTCGAAGTGCGGAGTCAGGGACTTGATAGCCAGCAGCAGGAAGGGTTTGTGCTTGCACTTGTTTGGCTGATCCATCAGCAAGGAGTAATTTCTGCACCTCAGATAAAGCAGGAAGTCTTTAAATCTTTCTGGTAGGTTGGCAAAGTCACTAACCTCCGACGTCACCCACGGGTCGGGCTCACAGGAGCTGAGAACACTGGAATTAGCAATTAAATTCTCTTCCACGGTCATGTTGGAAAGCAGGGCCAAGATAGGGTTGTAGAGCAGCTCGAGCTTCTGCTGCTGCTTATTCCAATAGGCTTTGTGAGGAGTATACTTCTTCCAGAACCTGCTGTGTGGGATAATAACTCGTCCTTTTGCATTCTTCTCTTGGCTGCCGCTTTTGGAAACTTCCACAATCACATAAATGAAAATGTTTACCATCATCAGAATTCCCAGCAGCTTTAATCTTCTGCGTCCAACACTCATTTCTCATACCTGGAAAGAACGAAAAAAAAGGGAGATTTGTGGACTTCCTCCTGGCAAGTTATCGATTTCATGAAAGTGCAAGCTGCTTTTGGACAAAGATGTGCAAGTTAGTAGCGTAAATTCAAAGGCTACCTGCATCAGAAGTAGTAAAAACTAACCTTGCAGACATGCACATGTACAGCTTAGTATGGGAGTGGGTTTCATCAGCAAACAAGAAAATAACGAGCAGGTAAAACATCCAGTTGCTGCTTGGGAATTTTAGGGAGCATTCCACACAGCACCCAAATTTGTAAGCAACTTTTGATCCTCATTTACGTTTACTTGAAATGTTCGACTGTATTAAGAGTTAGAATCTGAGCGCTCAGCATGCTGAAGAGGTTAGAGAAACTTTTTTTTTTTTTCCACTAGTGAGGAGAGCTTAAGGATGTTGCATGAATTGCCATGCAGTAAGGGTCACTTAATTCTAAATTAAGTTTCAAGGTTTAGCCTTGTTCTCTTATACCTTCAAACTACAAAACAGTCGGAGCTGATTTTTAGAGCACAGTTTGTCCATCTCATTTGCTGGTCCTTAGGAGAGAGGCTGACAAAACCCATCAGCTGCAACAGTGGGGCATTCAGATCTCTGCAGACAGGAGAAAACATGAATTTTGAGTTTTTCTCCGACTAGAAAATGAATGGTAGCAGAATGTGCAATTATTTCTAGGAAAAGAGCGATGAAAACCAAAAAGGAGAAGTTTTGCAGATGTAGCACCAGGAAGTGAGTGACACACGACCACGGCCGAGGCTGCTCCGACATCTGGCCCCACTTCTTGCCAGGGCACAAGGAGGATCAAACCCTCCTCCCTGCACCGCGGTCAGGACGAGCAAAGTCAGATCCTCCAAACGAGTGGTCACCCTACCCGGTGGCCAAGCGGGCTAGAGGATCGGTGTATGAGCCACACAAAATGGGTGTAGAAAAAAAAAAAATCGAAAGGACAGAGAGAGAGTAGGGAAAACAAATTAATTTCCTCCAACAGAGCGAGGTGACAGATTAAGGTAACATCTCAAGAAAGTCTGTTGCTTCTTTGAGCTTCGCTGTCCCCTCAAGTTCCCTCAGCACAAGATCCTCCCTCAGCTCCTCTCACCCCTCCAGGCCTTGCAGGACAGGGATCCCACAGAAAAGGCTCCGTCACCGTCACCCTTGGAAGGAGGTTGCACTAGCAGGAGACAACCTGGCAAGACCAAAGTGTCCCCAGCAACCACACGTGGTCAGTTACTGCAGTTACTGCACATACAATTTTCCAGGGGCCTTTGCTAAAGGGGCATCTGCTGATAAAATTAATATTGCTGGGAAAAAAAACGGGCAGCGTTCAGCACGAACACAAATGACGCAGTTTGAGACCTGATCCCGCTCATATAACAATTCATCACCATTTCATCTGACGTCTTTATGTTACATAATTACCAACTATCAACATGCATTTTAACAGCGTTACATTTAACCCGTTAAAAATGTCAAATGAAAGAAGTGGTTATCAAGCATAAACTATAGATATCAATACAATAAAATATAATTTTCAAAGAAAACGGTGACTTTTTTCTAAACTAGACAAAGACTTAAAACACTTATTTGCAGAACTAGAAGCAAAGCACTCAGTGACAGGCTAATGCCAGAGATTTCAGAAGAGCTTTTCCTATGAACAAGGAAAAGGAGGATGAGAGGATGCCAGTGAGGCAGTTTCACATTAAAGGAGCTAAGTTTAAATCACAAAACTCCATAGTAGAGCACTCCTTACAGGCTTTTTTTGCCTTAAAAAAGTCCAGAGCAAACACACACCCAGGCACAGCCCACGTCTCCAGACAACTTGCTTCCCATCTGCTTTGCTGACACTGCAGGGACTGACCAAAAGGCCAATGTGGTGGAAATTTGCTGTGCTGGGCAGCTTGCCAAGGAGCAGCAGTGCGGAGTACAGGACAGGGCCCATTTCCCACTCACAGCCTAGAGGCAGCAGCCCGGACACATCACGAGCACCTTGTCCTACTCCTTTGACAGCCTCTTCTCTCCGTGCTCCCGGCTGCCTCCCCTTGCACCGCTGAGAGCAGAATATCAGTTAGGGAAGCCCAGAAGAAGTTAAATATGAGCAGTTCCTACCTTCTTATTGCACATTTTTACATCGCTCTGTTGAAGCTTGAATTTGTCCAAGCGGTCACATTTCTGCTTACTCACATAATGAGTTTTGAGCCGTGCAGTTATGAAATTGTTATGCATTCGTTTCATGCATGCAAAATCCATCATCTGTGACAAAGTCTTTAGCACGTGTCCATATGGCTAGAACAAAACCGCGGGTCTGCTAAAAATGCAAGAATTGGACGTGCATGTTCATATACATAGGAGTGAGTTTTATGTCTTTTTTGGCTCCACTCCATTCTCTGACTTCGCAGCAGGCAAGAACCAAGGTACTGGTAAAAGGAAACGAATTTGCAGAGCCACAAGGGAAGCTCCAGGAACAAGAGATGGAGAGAAGACAAGGCAGCAGAACATGGGAAGAAACACAGCTTCATTGTGTACCAGGCAGTAATCAATAAAACGAGAAAAAAAGGCACCAGAGAGGAAGGAAGGAAGGAAGAAATAAAGAAAAAAGCAGCATTACAAAGAAATCATGAGCTACAAGAAGATCCCAAGCACTCAAAAAGTCCAAATAACGTTAACGCCAAATAGCAAGAAAACTGAATTTGCCAACTAAGTGGTATTCTTTTCTGCTTTATCTCAAGAGCAAATATATTTTAAAAACCTGTAGGGATTTTATTTAGCAGCCCCAAAGAGTAGGTATAAAATGAGCAGTCTCGCTCCATACAGTAGTTAGAAAAAAAACAAACAACAAAAAACGCCACAAACTTTCAAGTTAGGTTATAATCAAGCAAAGTCACTTTGTGTTTGCCCACAATAACGCAAGTGATGTCGGTCAAATTAAAAATGGATTTGCAAAACTCAGTCGAAATAGAATGAGAGACTAAGTTTTTATTTTCTCCAGCTTATCTTTGGATGCTTTCACATCCGCTCTCCAACTTCCACTGCCGTCTCTCCGCGCTCCTGCTTTCCCAGCAACCCAAAACGCATGGCTTTGTCACACAGGAATTCAGCTTCGACCCACTGCAACGGTCCCAAGTTCAAAAGCACCTCAAAAACCCCAGTTCTTGCTAAATGCAACTTCAAGAAAACACACGCTGCTCAACTGGTTTGATCAGTTCCCAGTTTGAATACCTAGCTGTAACTTCCAAAAACTCCATTTGTAGCACTCGTGTTGCCTTCCAAATACAGGAAAATTTGGAATTTCGTAGAAATTATGTCTTACCATTCATTCAAAGGCAAAGTAAAAGACACCTGTATTTGTAGTCCAAGGAGTGCTACCCCATATATTCAGGCCAAAAAGGAGTTTTAAAGACGTGGAACTTGCTTCAGCATCTGGATTTCAGCAGATGTTGGACACTTCCCACAGCTAAGAGGGCAGTTTGTCTTTTCTACGGTTTTATAGCAAGACGCTTCTGCATTTCCACTGGAGAAGCTCCTGTAAATGGTAAAGGCTTTCAGGGTGGAACAGGAAAGTGCTCTTCCAGGAAACAAGCTCAAGCAAGATACATCTGCACCCACATAAAGTGCTAACGCGCTGCAAATTAAAGTTGCACGGCAACTTTCCCATGCAAAAAAGGTCTCCCTCCATACAACACTTAATCCAATATACTACACAGATCCTTCAAAAATTTTTTTCTTTGAAGATTGGTATACTTAAAGACGATGAAATAATCTAATCAACATCTATTCTTCAGTCCATTAGTTATTTAACTCACTTAAAAACAGAACAACAACAAAACCCTTTAAAAGGCTATAGTGTGACCCTTACAAGGCCATGGTTTAACTGTCAAAATTAAACCTGCAGACCTCTTGCAACAACCCTGATTTTTGCTATCAGACAAGGAGAAGTTAGGGCCAAAAGCAGAGGAGCAGAGACCTTTCTAAATGTTGACCTACTTCATCAGGCACTAAAGTAGAACCAAGTCCATATGTGAACAGCTCCCTTCTTGCTCCTTCCTCCATGTGCTAGTGTATTATAAAGGCGATGTTTCAAAAAGCCTGCTTTGATTGCATGTGCATTTATTACTTCCTAAAGTGAAAATGTTTTTGTAAATAAACATCTCAGGAGGGTTATTACATGATGTATAGATCTGGGGAATGCAAAAGGATGTAGCTTAAGTGATAAAAACTGACATTTATTTGATAAAATGACTTTAAATGCATGCCACTTTCTTTAAATGCAAGTGTAGAATTGTAGCTCCTAGCCCAGTTTTGTGAAATACAGAGGGCTTGCAGAAAACAGGCTACAGAGCAGGCAAATTCTTCTCCATACATGCTGAAAATCACCATCGTGTGGCAGTGTGCAAGCACATGCAAAATGGCTTCATTACAACATGTAAGTGCCAACTGCTTCCTTTCTTTACTAAGGATGACTGCTGGGTTTAATCATTATCCAAAATGCATTTGGCTCCCGCTAACTTCATGCTATTGTAACCTCTCACCTACAGAACAGGCTCAAAATATTCTAGGAAGGGGCCTCTGAATAAATCTAAGGGACTGTGTGTGTACGTAAATACACAAAGGGAAGACCCCGTGCCCCACATCACAGTTTGGAAGCGGGAGCACGAAGCAAGACTCCACTTGCAGCCTCTCCATCCATCTCCCGCACGTCACGGCCCCAGCCGAGCGTGGAGAACGTGTCCCAACCAGGACACGTTTGCAGGAGGCCAACCTGAGCGTGCTCCGGCACGGAGACTCCCAGGGACAGTCACGGAGAGGCAACCATCATTAGGTAAGAGCACCAAGGTGGTGCTTAAGCTCATCAGCAGACAGCCACGTCGTCACTCCGAGCTGACTCCTCTAGCTGCAATGCAGACACACTCTGCAGATATCTCGAGGGATCTGTGAGCAGTACAAATATTTAATTTCTCAGCCTACTGCTTCCTAATATCAGCGGGTTTATTCTCTGCAGTGTCTTGCTTCTCTGAGCAATCAGATAACAGTGTTTAACGGCATTGCTTCAAGCAGTTGTGTTAAGATAAAACTTGAAAAGTTAACTTGTCAGCAGCTGCCACAGAGAGCCGGGGAAGTCCCTGCCACATTAAAGTTTGTGAACGTATAATGAGAATCCCAAATAATACCAGTGAAGAGGAAGAGCACAGCTGAAGAGGAAGAATCCTAGACCACTGATGTTGGCTTCTGACCACTGGGGTAGGGCTGATTAGTTCATCCTCCGGCCGCTAAAAGGTAAGACATTTTCTAACTATCCGAACGCCCAAGTTGAACGGAGTAAGCTCTGTTATTATTATTATTACTCTGTCACTGCTTTGACTAGTTCCATCTGCTTCTCTCGTTCTAGTTCTCAAAGCGGGGAAGAAGTTGACGAGATTCAGCTTTGCAGACACACATCTGAAAGAGCAAAACGGATGTTGTGTTGACTTATACTGCTGCCTGCAAATGTTTTGGCAACACCCACAAAGTTTGCCTTTGAGATACTTCACAAAGTAATTCACGGAATGCTTCACAACTACAACCAAACTTTAACTTCAGTTAAAGCAATTTCTGCAAAATTCCCTCCAAAACGATCCTCACGTCTTGTGATGCAAGAGACGTCACAAAATTTCTATTGCCTCCCACTCAACACTTCCAATCCTGAAGTCAACCAGTTCAACCACAAAGTTTCCCACTCCTTTAAAAACTAAAACAATTATAAAAAATAAAAAGCACAAATCTTAACTCTGTCTATATTTAAGCCTCTCAAAGGGTCCACATTTTTAGATATTTACATACCTTGCACCTAGTGAATTCAATGCAAATAAGGCCTAAATATTTTTCCTACGTGCTAAAAATCTAACCTTTGGATCTGCTGAGCAAATAATTAGTTCATATTTGAATTGCTTTGAATGTCCCTAAAGCAGTTCAAGGTATATGCGTGAGAAACCTTGTGGCTGTGCCAAAACACATTCTGTAAACCCAGCCCCAGGCTTAGTCTATATGCCTTTTTCTCTCCTGGTATAAATTACTTTTCTCATTACATACTTTTATACAAGGGCAAAAAACAAACAAAAAAACCCCACAGAACTCCACATTCACTGCAATTTACTGCAATTTAAACCATGGAGCATTCCTATCAATTGATAAATTGTCTTAGTATTATCATTCTAATCTACTATACTCACATCCATGCTATAAACCTGTATAGCATCACTAACTGCCCATGTAAAACACAACACATCCAAATTCCCTTTTCTAAGAACAAAAGTGCTTTTCTCTAGAATTGAAATTTTAGACCTGTAGGCAGCAAGGTCCTAACTTGCTATAAAACCTAAAACTAAAGTTATACTGCCCCAAGCCTTCTAACACTGAGGTTTAAAGCAACTTTTATACAAAGTGGCCTAAAAGTGAAGCCAGTTCAGGCTTTGCAGGACGCGACATGGCCACACGCTTGCTAAGACTAACTCAAAGCTGCCAGCATATACAATGTGCTGCTTTCAAGCACCTTTGAGGAGGTTTCAGCTGAAAAGGCAAGTTGAAGAACCAAATTCTTCTCTGGAGAAAGCCAGCTGCCATGCGTAAGAGCGGCTACAGGTGGGGTATGTCCCAGGGCATTTCAAACCAGTTCCAGCCCTGGCTGACACATTCTTGTAACTTGCTCCTTCCTGCGCAAACTGCGGGGCCCGTCCCTCCCTCGCACCGACCTGGCTGTGCCAAATCAACCTGGGGAGCCAAAGAGGCAGAAAACAAAACTCCAGGACGAAGCGGCTCGGCGCCTGCAGCCTGCTCGGCTCGCCCCGCTCGCGTGCACAAAGAGCAGTCCCAGCGCAGCACCAGGAGCACAGCACACCGCTTTTTAAGCCAGCTTAAGCTTTCCTTTTTACTGATTTTGCTCCCACCTTCAACGCAGCTCCTGAGGTGGCAGCTACCTTTGCCCTAAGGACGCTGGCCCGGGGGTACAAGTCCCTCCAGTGCTTTTTGTAACGAAACCAGCTGCTGAACTAGCGTGGCCCACCTATTTCTGCTGCTCATAGCAAGCCCTGCTATATTATCTCCCTGCAACTACTAAAAACCTGTAAGTGCATAATGAACTACCTTCCTGCACGAGGCAATTTAGCATAATTTTCAGGGGAACCAGCAGGATAATGCGTTTTCCCAGCTTGATGTCAAAAGCTCCGTCCAAACCACCTTTCCGCCTGCGCAGGCGGCGCTCGCTGCTCACGGTCAGGATAGCGAGTCCTGCTGCGGTTCCTCGGTCATGCGGGCTGACCATGAGCCCCAGGATAAAAATGGGGTTTCACAAGCAAAGGGGCTGTTGCTCGGGCGTTATTGCCCCCAGCTGACCACGCTGCTTTTGGTCTAGGCTCCCATTTGACTGCGGTGACTTTCTGCGTTTGCAGCCGGTGGGCAGGTGACAGCAATGAAACCCCCAGCCGTTTCACGCACCGTTTTGCTGGCTATGCAAGCACTGCGGCTGTTAATCAGGAGTCAATGCAAGCCAAATTAGGAAGGCAGCTTTTCGGGTCAGTATTTGTGAACTTTCTTCTCCCTTTACCGTGCTGAATGCATTTAAGGAAGCAACAGCTATTTTTAAAAATGCAAATACGCGAGAAGACTTTCATCTTTAAACAGCCTTGGTTTCAATACAGAAATGATACAAAGAGACAGTTTGGTCATTTTGAATAAATCATTTAAAGCTGAGAAAAATCAGTAGAGCTCCAAAGTAGGGATGTTCGGTGTCCTTCTGCAGTCTAGCAAAACATGAGACAGCCCATGAAGCCTAAGAAATACAGATTTTTTTTTTCCAACAGCTTTAGGCAGCTAAAGATGCATATAAGTGTCTGGAGGATTTTGCAAAGGAGCCGTAAGCAGGTTAGGCAGCTAACTCCCATTATGTTAATGGCAGATAAGCACGTAACCTGATTACGGACTTCTAAATCCCAACAGGAACTTCCTTTGGTATTGGGTACCGGTGTATCAATGCCAGCTATTCACTAAATCTGCGAGTGGAGTAATCAATTTTAAACTGTTCTACATGCCTTTTAATTTAATGCTTGTTTCTATTCAAACGCAAACCAACCGCTTTCAATAAGAAGCTCTCCACCTCCAAGGCAGCTCTTCATTGCCATTTCCTAACATTCAAATATCTGATTAAAAAAAATAATCAGTTTTCGAATAAGAGGAGAAGGCAGCACATTCCGGGCGCGCAACGTTCCTTAGGCCGGGTTGGGAAATCCCACCCTTTCCCAGCCCTGAATCACGGTATTTGCATAGCTCTCTCTTGCGTTACGCACGGCCCAGAAGGGAAGCAAACAAAAAGGTTGTTTCTCAACCCAGCCGGCTCCCCGACGCGGTTCCCGGGACAGCAACGGCTTCCCGGAGGAGACGCGGGGCGGCCGGGAGCGCCGGCGTCGCCACAAAAGCCCCGCTGTGGGCTCGGATCCGGTCCCTCGCCCCCACGCGTGGGGCTAATGCCACGTTTTGCACAAGCCACGCACATCCTCTGGTGCTTCGTAAACCTCCGAGAATCACCTTTTATGGAGAAAGAGCAAAATGAATCATCTGCCCCATCTTCCAGCCCAAATCAAGACTTTGCACTTGAGCAACTGACTTAAGGGACCACCCTCCAAGTAAAGCCTCTATGAACTTAACACAGAACAAGTCATAATTTCAGAAGCTTTTTTCTTCCTTTCCAAAGAGGCACCAAAGGATTTCAAAGTATAGTATTTTTCATCTCTTACCATGATATTTTCCTAAAACAAAGCTTCCTTAATCAACTGCTGATGAAACTGTTTCATCAATGCTCCCTTTAAAAGCCTCAGCACGGCACCCAGCGCACCGGGGAATTCTTCTCCTTATTTAAATGGTAATTGCTTCTCATGGGACACCAACTCAATCCGGGTTTTGCAGAGTTCATCACAAAACGTTTTAATGACCCAGTGTTTGCACCACGTTGTACAAGACCTGGAGACCTACCGAGGTTCACACAGGTGCCACCTGAACCCTAAAGGGCCCGTTCTTCCTATGCAGGAATTCCTGAAAACGCTACCAGAAAACGATCTGGTCAGCTCCTCCCATATAAAAAGCAATGTGTTGCTACCTGAACCCATGAGAGAGCATTTATTTTACAACTTCGAGTTAGTGTTCGTTTGGTAACAAAAATGAAGGCGAGTGCCAAGCATTTATTTTACAACTTCAAGTTAGTGCCTTGTTCATTTGGTAACAAAAATGAAGGCGAGTGCCTGTATTTCATTATTTTATCTCCGTCTTTCCATGGATTTTTGTTTGTCTTTAAGCAAAGGAAGACTGCACAATGCAACTGTTAGTAGCAGACAAAGATAAAAACAGCTAAGTATATACCAGTGAGGTCAGAACATGGCATAACAGTAAATTAGTAATTTTTGGTTAGCTGTGCTCACAGACACAAATTCTTTTCTAAATTTGTATTGGTCTGAATATAGCCTAGAACGCATTTCACACGGCAAAGCATCAAATACTTATCCAGTGATTTCCTAGGCACAAAGCCATAGTGACCACATCTTCCTAAACACTTCAGTTAAAAACGGTATTTTGCAAACAATCATTGGGGATTAAAATTCAGTACATCAGAAGAGATTACAATAGCTTAAATATGAAAAGCAAATGGTTAGACACTTGCTTTGAAATACATATTTCCTGTGTTGTAACCGGAAAATAAAGATACATATAGGGGTATATCAAACTACCCTAAACCTACACTCAATAAAGGATATCAAGATAGTTTTAAGCTTTTGGAAGGCTTTCTAAAGGTTCCATGTCAATGTTTCCAGAAACATTACCATGAAAAAGAGGCATGTTAAAAGGCTCGGTATTTTCACAAAACGTATCAATGAAATCCACGCAACACGCGATGTAGCTGAATCCAGTAAAACATACAACTTCGGGATACCGCTCCTGGTACTTCTGGCACCATTGCTCCCTTTCTGTTAAAGCTCAATTTGACAACGCGGAGAACAACGTCCACCGAGCAACTTATGGGAAGTTACACAAGCTGCCTGACGCTTTCACAGAGCAATTCTTTGATAAATTCTTTTATTTTTTCTTTATCTACTGAAAAAAAAAAGTTACTAAAAAAGCTGGCTGATACTGGTCCCCCTTTTCTCCTCCTCTACTGTGAAGAAATCAGGCAGCAGTGCTATGTACATCTCACTCGGGCGCTCGTGTTAATGCCAACCACGGCTGCTCCTGGATGGGATCATGGCAATATTGGCTGCGGTACCGGACACACGACCACGCTGCGCGTTTCAACGCCCGAGCGCTGCTGCCGACTGTCTTTTATCGGCACCATTTGCTCTCTCACCGCAGTAAAAATCACCACGAGAACCGGTCCCGCTACAAAAATCACTGCACCAGGTGGCAGTAAAAGGATGAGCTACCATCCGAGCCAGATTCCTCTGAAAGGCTCCCTTCTTCCAGCATTTTGACTGGGAAACAAGGAGGAACATGAAGACCCAAGTCCTGCAGTTTCCCGTGTTCAGCCTTAACTCTTTCATGCTGAAAATTATCTTATATGCTATGCTGACAAATACATGGACTTTAGGCACTTTTCATCTTCCACCAAAGCCTTTCTGAGCAAGCACTACCTTTCTATGCTGACGTCCTCAGGCACACCTTCGTTATCAAAAAAATATATATTTAAGAGATTAGAAGGAACTGACAAGTAATAATAATTATTTTTCTGACCGCTCCTGACATTCTGTTCATTAGGAATTATTTTCTTGGCAGAGCAGCAAGCTGTTTCTATTACTAGGTAGGACATTGGGGGAGCTAGAAAGCTCTCCTGGTGATCTAATGCATGACCTTCAACAAGTCCCTTCAGCAGCGTTGCCGCCTGCTGAAAAAAACCATTTTCCTCATTTTTGTTTATAACACACCTGAAAAGCAAAAATCCAAGCAAAATCAGCTTGCAGATGACACCAGTTGCTTAAAACAAGCTCTATTTTAATTGCTTTACGCAGTGTTTGTAGCTTCCTCCTCAAAACAAATTGCGTAACTGTATTGCAACACTTCTATAGAAGCACTACAGATACAGAGCCCCGCATTTAAAAAAAGCTAAAAACCAGGGCTTCCTTAAAGCCAAAGGACTTGCCTTCTAACCCATAATGCTATATTTTTAAGTACAAGACAGGCATTCTTTATTATAGTTCGCCTCCACTACAGTATTGTTGCTAAAAATGCGTCTTTGCTGCTTGAATTGCCCCTGGCCCCAGAAGGGCTATTAAAAAAGTATATATATGTATAAAAGTATATATATGTATATACACACACACACATATTTACTTTTTATATATATGTGTGTGTGTGTGTATATGTGTGTATATACATGTATATGTATCTCTGAGTTGGAAAAGCTCCTACTCTTTTTCCTGTGTTTCTCACACTCCGGGCATTGGATGGCAGGGCAGACCCGACTCCTCCAGCGGTTTCAGGAGGCTCCATCCCGGCTCCCGAGGGTTCCAGGCGGTTTTTCCTCGCTGGATAACTTGGTGGTTATTCCCAGGGAGCGCGCGAGGACCGCGCCATCGCCCTCCCCCTGCACACACACACACACACTCGGCATGAAATTTTGACGCACAAGCAGAACTGCAAGATGACACAAACGGAAAGAGCCCCGAGTTGTTTTAATCTACTTTCCACGAGAACTAAAACCCCAGCCTGCCTTTACTCAGGGCAGGGGAGGCAGAGTTAACCATTAATTCCTCAAATGACTCTAATCATGCTTCCTCGGCGACTTTCGGGTTAGGTATTTGGAGCTGTTGCACACATACGGCCTTGCACACCCCGGTTAAATCCTTCTGTGCCCAAACCCTTTTTTTTTTTTGATCTCCACAGTTAAAAAAAAAAAAAAAGGGGAAAATATATAAGGAAAGCTGTTCTAAATCATCCTAATTCCCTGCTGATGCATGATTACTTCACACTGTGTGTATTTTTATTTTTCTAGCATTGTTCACTGTACCTTTTTAAATGCCTCCAGGGATAATTTTTTCGGGATTACTAGGGGATCGCGAGCCGCAGCTTGGCCGGGCCGGGGCGCGTAACCTGGCGTCGCCTCCTGACAGCGCGCAAGGCGAGGGCTAAAAAAGCATCGTTTCGTTAAAAAAAGAGCCGAAAAAAAAAATGGAGGTTGGCTTTCCCCTTGGAGAAAAACAGGGCTGAAAACCCTGGGAAGAGGCGCAGCCCCCCGCCTCCTGGGGGGGAAGCGCGCGCGCTTCCAGCACCTTCCTCCCCCCCACGCTCCGCAGGGCAAGGTGGAAGAGAAAATAAGTAAAAAAGGATTAAAAATGAGAGGCGAGGGCGAGCGCGCCGCTCGGGAAGGTCCCTCCGCCGCCCTCGGCCGCCTCGCAGCAACATGTGCGCCCGCGGCCCGCGAGCGCGAAAAAAACACACACAAAACACCTTTTTTGGGGGGAAAAATAAATAAATAAGGGGTACGCTGCGCTCCACCTGCCCGCCTCCCTCCCCCGCGCACCCGCCGAGCTGGGAGCTGCGGGAACAGCCCTCACGCAGGGGAGCTGCTGAGGAGAAAACGATGTTTTTTGGGGTGTTCCGCGGCGTTTCGGGGTGTTTCTCCCCCCTGCGCCTCACGGCCGAGCCGCCCCCCGCGCCGCCCTCACCTTGCC
>NW_010576707.1:56056-122109 GCF_000705375.1 Tinamus guttatus
TATGAAGGATCGTTCTGGGTGAAGCCCTCTCCGTAACAGAGAAACAAACTGAAAATATTCAAAACCTGAGGTGCAGGCAGCTGCTTTCTCAAGAAAGCAGAGGAGAGAGAAAGGAAGGACTTAGAAGATGCTGCAGCGAGAAGAAAGAAAAACAGAAAGGAAAGGAACAGAGATCATGGGACTTGCAATGTCAGAGCCTCACGCTGCTTAATGTTGATTTAAATAAAGCATTCAAATACAAAAATGTTTTTTTTTTAATGCAAAGGGAGGCCTCCTTAGAAGAAGTTTGAATAGTCTTGGCAGTTTGAAATACTGAATATCTATTGAGTGTCTCTCAGATGTGCTGCTATTGCAGTGCTTACAAAAACTGGAGGGCATCTCCAGCCCTGGCTTGTTTTCTATCAGACTAAAATTTCTGTCATTTTATCAGACTAAAATTTCTGTCATTTCTATCAGACTAAAATTTCTGTCACTATTTCAAAACACTTCTTAATATAATCAGCATTAGCCCAAAAGAAAAAAAAATGAATATTGCAACATAAAACTGGCTGGTTAAAAGGAAAGGCAGACGACGACGTTCAAACTGAACGGGGGAATCCACTTACATCTGGATTCTCCAAGCCTTAGGAACGAAAATCTGGTAGGAAGGCGGCATCCTGGCCTTGCAACCCTTTTTGGCTTCAAATAATCAAATATCTTGCCCAGTGCTAGCACCTATGCCCTGGGAAATCACCGAGCAGAGCTGAGCAGGATGAGATCTCCTTCGGGAAGCATTTTCCTTTCCAATTACCTGCTAGATAGCAAACATGCCCAAATACGCAGCAAGCAAATTACATATTCGGTGTGAAAGCTGTACAGACTTCAGAACATCGCTGACACTTCACGTACACATGGATAAAACCCCGAAAAGTCTCCCAGTATGTTCTTGGATTGGCAAGAGATCCTGGGAAAGCCAAATTTCAACCACTCAACCAAATTCCCGTCACCCGCCGCTTTCGGAGCCACCGAGGTCACACCGCCTTGCAGTACTAAACCGTTCTGCGCTGAAAGAGCCAAAATTGGTGGTTTCAGCCCAAACACGGAGGCTTTGGTACAACCTCTGCAAGGTGCAACTGCCTCCGGCCTCCCCCAGCTTCAGCCCTTTCCCAAACCCGACCAGAAAAATGTTTTGAGCCGGTTCTGGGAGAGGTGATTTTGCAAGTGCCTCGGGCAGAAAGAAGCTTTTCTTCTCTTCAGGTTTTGCCAGTTGAAGGGAATTAAACAAAAGGGCACTCAGGCATTTCTCTAAGCACCACGGGCCACTTTACACCCGTGTGACCCGTCTTGCAAAGGGTTTTTTTTTTTAAAAAAAAAAAAAAAGAAACAGTAAAGGAGGCAAAATTTGCACTGGTTTTGAATCATTCTTGTGCCCTGCATGGACACATCCGAGATGGGGCCAGGGGCTCTGAGACCCCCTAGATTCTCCCTGCACGTTTTCTCACCCCTCCTCCCATTTCCCTCCGGAGTTTGGGCTATAAAAAGGAGTTTCAAAACAAACAGCAAAGAAATACAGGCTCCCTCCACCCATGAATCAGGTTCCTCTTCTATTTTTATTTATTTTTCTAACAAAAACCAAGAGCTGCAAAGATATTTATATGCAAGAGTGTCTTCAGAAACATCAGCTTTGTGGCCAACTGCTTGAAAAATACAAAAAATACCTTCAACACTTTAGAGGAATGCCATTGCAATCGAAAAAAAAATATTAGTAATAATGCCCGAGCTCACGTATTGTTTTTTTTGTATTCATTTTCCCCTTGTTTAGGGACCTCCTACAGCGCTGAACATCCGGGAAACAGGGAACGCCGCTCGCTTGCTGCAATCTCATTGCTCTGCAAGGCAATTTATCCTCTTGGGGAACGTTTTCTATTCCACCAGCAGGTTTTAACGATCCAACCACCCCAGCACAAAGCACCAATCCAAATCTGCAATGTCCCCAGAAACCAAACTTGCCCTTTTCAACAAGGCTCCTGTTCATTAGGAACTCACATTAGTTTCTGGCCTTCCTATATTTTTGGTCAACAAGGGCGTTAAGTGGTTTCAAAAAGGTCTAGCTGATAAAAAAAAGCTTTACATTCACAGTAATGCATTTGCTTTGCTCACTAGCAAGGAAATTGTGTTATCTTTACTGATGTATTTTGATACTGCAGTAAGCCAAGTGCTTTACTCAGAGTTTTTTTTTTTTAATATATATAATAATTATTAAAAAGAATTGTGGAAGCCAGGACTTCAATAAAACTTATTATCAAAGTGCTAGAGCTCAGAAGTGTCCCGATTTGTGGACCGAAGCCCAACTATTGAGTGCAATGGGATTACAAGGAAGATTATTGCTGATTTCCCCACTTATTAAACAGGATGTGTGCGATGCCGAATCAAAGAAACCGGGCATAACATTTTCTACTGAAATTAATCTTGCCCCTCTCTCAAATGCTTTTTATGCCCTCATGGCCAAGTAGTCAATACCAAATCCTTTACTCCTAGATGTCACTTTTCTGTGCGTTTCACAGGACATTGTGCAGCCAAGTGAATCTGGTTCCTCTGTTAACCAGGGAAATACGACGTAGATGTTATATAATGGGTAAGTGCATCACACAAGGCTGGTAAAGGAGGACTCTGCAACCACGATTTGAAAACCAGGGAGATCCCCAATGCCAGGACCAGCTCTTGGGCATCTCCCCCTGACACTCGCTCTTCCAAGCAGGAGAAAGCCCTGAAAGAGAGGGTAGGAACCCACCTTTGGAGGCTTTCCAGGATAATGAAGCAACTCAGAAGAAGCGCGGAGCTCTCTGGAGCCAGCTCTGCATGGGCTGGCCGACCTTCCTCCCTCCAGCAGAATTATCCTGGGCAATGTTTCAGCTAAAAAATACCTTTGACTTTTGTTCTGAAGGCGCCAAAATTGCTGCAGGCTTTGCTTACCTCCAAACAGCAGCATTAGGGTTAAATAGGTGATGTATTAACGCCAGATAATATCTTAGCAACAGCTTACAATGCAAGCAAATTAGGCGGCAGCAGAAAAGCCAGCTGGGGGTAAATAAAGCAATGGCAGAAAAGCCACCGCGCTGTCACCAAGGGCTCCCAGAGCCCCAGCCTGCAGCAGAGGACACCAAAGGGCTACTGCACCTTGTACGTCACGTTTCAAACGTCACTAGTCTGGGGCAAACACAAAGGTTCTGCTCGTGCCCAGCCACGACACCTGCATTGAGCAGCACAAGCTACGACTGGGAAAAACACCTTTGGATTTAGCCAGAAACGGGGATTTCTCTCGCTTTCTCCAAATGTACTAATGACATTGGCATATATTCCAGTAAAATACTGCAGAGATGGCCCTGCAAGTAATGCTCCCGATCACAAGCTAATATTTGATTGGAAATGAACACTGGGCAATTACCTTTTCTGTTAATATTTTATGCCACAGATTAAAAATTAAATCTGCCATTTAGATTAAATGGAAGGGCTCCATGCTCAAAGCGAGCTTGCATGCACTTTCCAAACACACTTTTCTAAATGCCTCCCTACAACCTTGTGGACTGTCTTCCCCATCCATCTGTTTTCCTTCCTGCCATCCCGAGGGGAGAAGTGGTTTGAACAGCTCAGGAGCCTGGGCAATCCCGGTGCAAAAGGGGCTTTGGTTGCTGCTCAGCGCAACAAAAAGGGATTAAACTGCTATCCAAGGGCTTGAGAAAACTAACCAACAAAAAACAGCCCCCTCCAAAGGTCCTCTCCTGAAAAATATGAGAGAAAAAGTAAAAAAAAACTCAGCAAATTTCACCCAATCATGCCCGAGACCCTGCATGGATGCAGGATGCTTTTAGAAAAAGTTTAAGGAGATGGGACGCATTTGCATTGCAAAAAAGACTTATTTTAAAGCTTTTTTTGCACCGATGCCTCCCAGCTATCCTGCAGAAGCTTCCCTAGAGCCTGGTCTCGTTCATCCAGGTGGGAATTTGCTCCTGCAGCGTCAGAGGCAGGAGGTGGGTAGCTCAGCGCTGGCGTCGCTACCAGCTTCCAAACCTTTCCTGGGATCCACAAGTCCAGGGATTCTCCTCGGTGGGACTCACCCCGCACTTCTTCGATGACGGGTTTAGATGCAAGATGGTCCCCGGGGGCCACAACCCGCTCCGAGCTCCGCGTGGTCCCGGCCGTGATGGAGACCGTTCCCAGCACAGAGCCTTCCCCTGCTCCAAACTCGCTCCACCAGGAAACGGCTCCTCCCGGCCTTCTTGGAAGGCCTGGGGAAGGCCGGGGCAGAAATGACCTACATAAGTTGTGCTAAAAAAAAGAAGAGAAAACGCTTAATTCTCCATGACAATGTTAACGTACGCAGAGATGACCCCAAAAGGAACAAAGTATCGGCTTTGAGCTCAGTTTTTCTTCTTCAGGAAAAAAAAATAGTACCATGTGGATGATTCACGCTAAGTGGAAAGATTTCTTGCTAGATGTTTATGAGTGGGATTTGTTTTTCTGTTATATTCTACCTGAGAAGTGGTACAAAGCTAAAAGCCCAGGCTGCCACAAGCAACGCGGCGTGACGCAGCACGGGGTGTTGCACCGAGCCCGTTGCCTCCATCGTGATCCCACTGCAAACTTCACACGTTATTTTTAGATCCATTAATATTCTGCAAGGTACACCGGGGGAGAGGATCATGACAGCAAAGTCTGGGTAATTCCAGAAAAAAAAAACAGGATAGATGGCAATACATTGATTTGATATAACCACATTTCTGACAATACTAAACTCATTATTTCTAATTAAATTCAGAGCTATTTTTGCAATAAACTTCTATCCCTGACCTTCAAAAACTCTAGGGCGAAGTGCAATTCATTTCCATAATACTCTGTAAAACAGAGCACGTTAAAGGGAGCACAAACATTTGTTATTGAAAGTGTCTTCTAATTCTTCTGCATCATTTTGGTATTACATGAGCCATGAATCTCTTAAGCTAATGATTATTAAATCAACACGCACGCAAAAGTTAACCCTATTTCATTTTTAATTCATTAAATGTAACATCAATCCTATAATATCACAGATTAAACAGGAGGGATTGTAGAAATTGGAAAAATTCCATGGGCATAGGACAAGTTCTCTGCCTGATACTGCAGGGCAAATTTAATTTTATTGCTTTTACGTTATCAGCTTACTGAAAATGCCCCATCTATTATTTTGTACCTTAAACGAAAGATGATTATTTATGGATTCAGAGATGCACATGCTGTAACCTGCTGCTGCTCCTGCCTCTTCAGACCTTCACTGGCTTCTGGATTTTTTTTCAGTCAAAAATATTACAGGAAAAAAATGGCATAAAATAGATTTCAGTCAGTAAAGCTAATTAGAAGGAAGTGTAAAGTGACGTTCTTACACACTTCATGCAAAAAAGAATGAGAAAAGAGACAGCTTAATACTTTGCTGCAAGGTTTATATGTTACGCTGCTTTTAGACTGGTTACATTGCTCCATAGTTGTTCCTGTGAGCCTTCCGACTGACTTTCTGTTTTTTTAAACAAATCTCTAATTTTCATCTTTTCCCACTTTCTAAACTTTTAACCTCACATCATCTCCATATCCCGTTGACAGAATAAGCGTTCTGCTCTGTGTACTCCCCTTCTACATCTTTCCATAAGGATAACTTAATGCATACTTCAAATATTGCACCCCAATGCAGTGTTCGATAACGAACAAACCGTGCAAGGCTAAGTGCTAATTATCCTGCATTTGTCCTTAGTGCCATTAGTCTTTTCACCATTGAAAGCGAGCTCGGTCTGGTCTCTACAGGCTCTGCTGTCTTCCAGGTGTTGCTAGGACACTGGTCATTTATTTTTGATCTAGATTGTCGAAGCCTTTGGTGGTTCTGTTGCAGATACCACAAACGCCCTCCTAAGCGCACACGGTCTCCGCACGTCCCTCGTAACCTGAGCGTGGGGTTGGTTTATACACAAATAGCTGGGGAGAAAAGGGCAGGTCACAGTCACGGTTCTGCTGGTGCTAATTCCTAGGGCACTGGCACAATTCAGGAGAAAACACCCGTGCATGTTAGCAAAATGGGAATTTAATTGTCGTTACTGATGACTCTTTGCAACATGTTACCCGTAATGTTCTGCGCGTGCAGATCTGCTTGAATGTTCCTTGCTAAGCTTGCTTGTCTGGTTCCTCCGGGAATATTTTACAATGTCTTCAAAGAGCTGACACAATTCCTACGTCAAATGTCCTTCCAAACCTGCCAAGGTCATCGGGGGGACTGCAGACGGGGACACCCCTCGCTTGAGGAGCGTTGTATGTCTGAATGCCTCTAACATGAGCAGCGTTTTGGCCTCGCATCTGTGGCTGGCTCGAAGTTCAAGTCTTCCTGCACAAGCAACTGAATCATTCTTCAATGATTCGAATGGAAAATTCTCAGTAATTTCTCCAACTTTCTGGTGAACCAGCTGCATCAGTGCGCAGCAATTAAAACGCATTCCCGGGAATGGTTTGCAAGCAGCTGGGCCTGTTTTCTTCAGTCGTGGACACCGAAGCTGAAAAGCAACGTGCAGGTTGCAAAGCCAAACGTGGCCCTGCTAGGAAGGCTGCAGCCCTGCTCTGTCCTCACTGCGTGTGCTGAGCAAAAGCTGGGTTTCTTGTGCACAGCTCAGCACTGTCCCATCCATTAGTAATTGCACGTTGACAACCTTTTTATGGGCCTGGGAGAGGCACTGGCTGCTTTTCACCGCTTGGTAATCAGAAGCAAAGAGGTGTTGAAATCAAGACTGTCAAACGCAACCACAGGTTGAGATACCTGCTCCCTCACGCAGGGTTTTTAACAGTGCACCACGGCCCCTTTCCCACAAGCTTTAACCCTCAGCACCTCTTCGGGGATATCTGTCTGGAAAATGATTTTGCAAACCTCAGCTGTAGTCCAATTTCACCAAGACTCCTACACAGAATCACAGCATTGTTACGGTTGGAAAAGACCTTCAAGACCATCGAGTCCAGACTGAAATAAGGTGGGAGATGGTGTTTAACTGTCCACACGAGGCTGCCTTTTACCTGCTGGCAACGTCCTGCGATGGGGGATGCTGCTCACCAGCCTAGCGGAGAGCTCCTCAGCTCCAGCAGCAATAACATTCCCGAGGCAGGGAAGGCCGTCGCTCTTCAGAGGCAGCGCTTGAGCTCCAGAGCAGTCCGGGGGAATCCTCCAGGAACGGAGCTGTCAAAACACATCCCCATCAAGGATGCAGCACGCAACTATTTCTACACTCTCGGCCTCTCCCCCGAACACGAGGGCCCTAGTACTTCTTACATAAAAACATACTTGAGGAAAAGCAAGCAGAACATTTCTTCTTCCTAGTCTTCACCCATCAAATGGACCAACCATTTCAGGGATACCGGTTTCAGCAGACTGACACAGCAATTTTTGACCACGTAAGTCTGCCAAAGCTCAAGGCCACTAAAACACGGTTGGGTAACCCCAACTAACGGCCCCGCTACCGCCGCTGCCTGCGAGTCTTCAGATAAGACGGGAGTTGCGGCAAGAGGGTACGAGGGTTATGGTGCAACTCCGCGGGCAGAAGCGACACGGGAAATCCAGATATTTCCCTATCTAAATTCAGCTGAAAGGAGGTGAAAACAGCCCCCAAATCCTCTCCGCCCCTACAAACAGTGGCTTTGCACACAGGACACCTGGACTGTTTGTCGGGTTTTCTTGCAGGCAAGTGTCTTTGAAAGCCCATTTGAATTTCCCAGGCCTCTCAGGCCCTAAAACAAGGAGTGGAGTGTTTAATCTTTAACAGAGGCATTTCTCTCCTACCGCTTGATCAGCTTTTGAGGTGAAGAGGTGTAACAGCATGAAACTTGCTTAATCAACTGATAACTTCAGCTGTAAACTCGGTCGACAGCTCTGCTGGGGCCTCTAGCCCAGCTGCTAAACCAAAACAGACGGGGGGGAAAAAGGGCAAAAACACCAAGACCGGCATTCGTCTTCCGTTTATTTTATGCACAAACTCCTTTTTCTTTCTATTAAGCAATCTGAAAAGACCTGCATGCAGAAGAGTTGCAGAGAAATGGTCACCTCACGTGCCTTTTGGGGACAACGTCCTGTTCCTCTGCCGTTCTGTTTCCTCCAGAAAGCAATAAATAATAATAAAAAAAGGCAATCCTGACTGACAAAACTTGCAGAGTAGGAAAAAACGATTCTCCTAGGCTGACTTTAAGGAACAAGAGGGGAAAAGGCACCATGCATTCTTCAAGCACTATCTTGGAAAGAAATACCCTCCATCTGAACGCCCTAGCACACACCTCCAGACATCTCACAGGATTTAAGCTGTTTTAAAAGAAAAACAAATGCAGCAATACCTGCAAAACATGCGCAGAGAAGCCTATGAACACAGCCTTAGAAAAAGCCTTTCTGATTGATGCACTTGGCAGCGCTGCAAGGTTTGAATCAACACGTGTCTTCCCGGCCTACAGAAACACACACTGTTTTTGGCACAGTAATAAGTTGTCGTTGTCTTTCTCCATGCCAAACCTCCATCTCCAAATCCCTAAGCAATTCCCTGTTTTTCAGTCCTATAGCATTGAGCTGCAGAGCAGGGGATTAGCGTAAGAAAGAGCCCTGCTGCAAGGATCTCCCACTGCTACCTGAAACTCAGCTTCTCCAGCGAGTTAAACAAACAAATAATAAATAAACAAGTTCTCATTACTATCCTGCCTTAAAGTATTACACCAAATGTAAAAGTTGAGTGGAAATTAATACTATATGGCAGTTAAACAGCGGCCTTGTTTTCCAAGGCATGGGGCCAATGCAGGCCCTGGTTGATGTTAACAGCTAGAAGGTCTTGGTTTTCAGACTTCAATTTGTCTTCATTAATCATTGGTTCAATCAAAGAAGTAACTGAAGAGCAGAAAGACTGAACCGATGCATGTATTGGAAAAGGGAGTTACATCGCTCCTGCAAACTCATATTCTCAGCGAGACCACCGAAACTATATAAATATATATATATACATAGTGATTACAGTACATGAGGGGGGGAAGAAATACGTAGAGGGGGAAGAAAAGTTCAATAGGTTTTAATGTAATTTTTGGTCAGAGTTTCTTCAGATTTTTTCCAGCATGAAGAAATCCGATCTCTTTTGATCGGCCCCGAGTAAGGGCCGTGTGAGGAGGACGGCAAGTGCCAAGGCCCGGCGCAGCAGGACAGGGAATTACCTGCCATGAACATATCTCTCTGCTGAAAAAAATGAAGAAGCTACAGATTTGCACTTTTTTTTTTTTCAAGAACACGGGCAAGTTTTGCTGCATATTACATAACTGCTTTCTTTTCAAGAGCCTTCCCTGCCAAGGGGAAGAGCCAGGGCTCGCCGGGAAAGCGGATGCTCCCGAAGATCCCCTGCAAGGAGATGAGCGTGGGAGGCCGCTCCGGCCCGTGCTGGGGCCCACGGCAGCCACTCTGCCCACACAGCGCTCCCGGCCTCCGTTAACACCACAACTTTGTTTTATAAAACCTACAGTTTCAAAATTCCTCCTAGAAACGGATCCAGGCGGGGATGGATTAGGAGATCTGCAGCACAGCCGCTGCATCGCACATTGATTCCCCTGTTTAAAAGCCTCATCAGGGCAGAGCAGGACATCATTTTTCAAAGTAAAAAGAGCCTTGCCATGAAGAGTGTTTTAATACACAGCCCTTCTCAGTCTTCTTGACAGGCATCATGCTGAACCACATCTTTTTTTAGAAAGAGAAAAGATTCCAAGGCGAGTTATCTAATTTTGGTTGACCACTCTGCATTCAAGGACAAGCAGTACTGAAGTAAAAATCATTTCCGCACCGGAGTTGCAGAGCCATCATTTAACAATTAGGAAATTATCAACTCGGTGTATGAAAACCGACTATAAAAATAAGCATGTGAGAGTCCACGATCCTCATGCACAAAGAAAGTCTTCCACGTCACATTTAATGAGCAATTTCTCTCTCTTCTCATCATGAAAGAGAGAAGGGCAAGGCTATGGAATATAAAAAAACCTTGAGTAATTCTCCAAAAGGAAATGGGAGATGATGTGAATGACTCATTTAGCTTTTTGCCTCTTGGAAGCGGACAATTCTCTCTCATTTTTTCCCTCCCCACACCAGGAACCTTAACATTTTCACTCTGCATCCCGGGGTTTGACACCAGCCTTTGGCTGCTGGACCCATCTCTCCTCGGCAGCGAGGTCTGTTCTCCTGCATCAACAAAACCTGTGATTTGTAATTGGCTCCCCTTGACAGATATAAGGTACAAGAACGAGCACTAGGATTAAATCCATGCAAGACTATGGATTCATACTGACATTTAACATTTCTGCCATGCTCTTGACCTTAAGATATGGAGCAGCCAGGAATTTTGCCCTGGAGTGACCAGACCGGACACCTGCTCCTGGTTCAGGCACTTCCCCATTTCATTGCAACAGTCCCCACTTCCCATCCTACCTGTAGTGGGGCGAGATAGCAGGGAGCAAAAAAGCCCCTAAGCAGACAGCACAAATGGTGGAGAGGACAGAAAATGCCCACATCCCATCCCAGCCCGGGATTTTTCCATGATCTCTTCCCTCGGGCATCCCTGCGCCTCCCCATGCTGGACATTTCCAACCTCACTGCAGCTCTGTGAATTAGCAAGGCCGGGTTCAGCCACAAAGCGGTGCCGGCTCAAAATTCACTCATAAATTTAAAGCCAGCTGCGCAGTTATTGATAAATAACTGGAGAGTTTGAAGAAAAATGTACTCGTGGGGGTTATTGCATTGATTCTGCTCCGCTGCAGACTTGGTCATGTGACACCCGTTATAAAATGGGGTTGAATTTCCTTGGATAAAAGGATTATCCTGAGATAAAGTAGGCTGGGAAATAGCTTTGCATTTGGAGGTGCCGTTTTCCCCCTCAGGTCCAATGAATAGTTTGTGAAACAAGGACATTTGGGACATTCAGAGAGAACTTTTTCTACGCTGAAATTTTTCTAAAATAGAGGCCACAGCTATGAAAATAGTGTTCTTGTTATAGCAAGCTCTTAAGATAAAAAGGGAACGCAGGCAACTTTCTCCCTGCTCCTTCAGCCAGCTCTCCAACACAGCGCTGGCAATCAGAGCTCAGCATTACCGCGGAGTCTGTTTGTGCTCCTGTATCTGATTATCAGCATTTAATTACGGTGCTTGGATAAGATACCTTATCTTGACATTACGGCCCTCAGCTTCTCAGGTTAAATGGCTTTGGTGGCACCGCGAGGCTCCTGCCTATTGAACAGGCAGCAGAACAAAACCTACCTGCACTGCTTGGATGGAGAAGAGGCTCCTCGCAACCCACAGCGGCAAATTCCTTCAAATACAGCCACATAAACGAAAAAGCAACTTGCACTCAAATTTTTACCAAAGCAGTACATGTTCTGACAGTAATTCTGGAGAACCAAGGAAAAAAGTTCTAATAAAAAGTCTACTGACGAACACTGGATTAGCCTTTTCCAACACAACCCATTTGGAAGACGGTGTGTTACCAGAAACAGAACTGAAGTCATTTCTGGTCTTTAAATAATGAATTACTGCCCATTTGTCTGACTAGATGAGGAGCCGGTATTTAATGTTCTCAGCGCTACAGATCTACCCACTAAAATCTAACTACAGCAGGAGCAAAACCACCCTGATATTGGGATCTCAGCGCCTGCAGCATCGGCCAAGATCTGCAGAACTGCTGCAGCGGAAAGGCCGACAGCGCTCGCCTCGCTGAGAGCCAGCCCTGTTTGGTAAAATGGCCAAAAAAGCAGCTTTACTGATTTTTTGGTGTCTCTCAGGTAAGAGCAGTCATCGCTGTTCTTCTGGTTTTCAGCCACGCAGGGCAAAAACCACGACTATTCCTCTGGAAAACAACACCTAATCCCTAAACCCGCCATATGTTTGGAGTTGCAGTTACATCACCATCCTTTCACTGACCTGAAAACCATCCTGCTGCACGGAGGGCACTCGCTGCCGACACGGAAACCCATTTGTGTTAAGACATCGGCTGATGGCTCCAAAACACGCAGAAAGCAGCAAGTGCTCTCACTCGTGCAGGTCTGAATTTGGCTGTTTTATTCCTAAAAAGGGGGCTGGGGAATTTGGACTGTGGAGCATAGGGAATATTATTCCCCAAATACATGTTTATTTTTATCAACTCTCGAGCTTAGTTCATCATCTACTTGTTCCTTCTGTGAGAGATTCTCTCTCTGATACTGTTTTGCTATGACTACAAGCAGGTTTCTGGGGACTCTTTACTGGTAGCAGGAAATGCAGTTTTCAACCCACAAGTGAGAAAAGAAGAATCTTCTACAAAGCTCAGTTTTGTGGCGCTTCTTCAGAAAAAAAGCATCTGCCAAAAACATTGGCATCAGTGCAAAAAAAGATGAAAATCACATTGGATTCACACTGCAACATCAGCCTCAGCCATGTCTTTACCTTGAGGTGCTCAAGTGCTCTGACTGCATGGTTGCTGACGCTTTCTAGCAGCGAGCAACGGCTCCATTTCCAGCATTAAAAGCACGCAGGCATTATAAATATGTGATGAAGCATTAGGAGAGCTTCTTGCTGGTCTTTCTGTTGATTTAAACATCACCCTTTGTTTTGCAATTCAGCCGGTATCGTAATGAGAGCCTAAAGAGCTGGCAGAGGATTAAATCGATCACTGCAGGTCACAAAAGCAGCCCGGAAAAGGCAGAATGAGGGGAGAGAGCAGTTATGGGCCTGGCCGTTCGTCTTCTCTTGCTGTGGCGCCTCGGTCATCCGCACGTCGCGGTGTGAGGTGGCGGCAGCGCAAACCTGTGACCGGCACCCGTGTTCCTCGTCTCTCCTTTGTGCTTTCATGAGTTTCTCCTTTTAGCTGTCCTGATGTGTATCCCGGCTCAGGCTGTGCTGAAATCCCGAGGGATGAACGCTGCCGGCTGCTTTGGTTCAAGCGGCCCTTCTTTGGGGCAGCCTTTGGTGCACAGTTTGAAGCGAAGCTTTTGTTGAAGCTCGTTCTTGCTTTTTCCTCCTCCGAAACCTTTCAAAACTGGTTGACCCACCTGATTCTCAGCTGGGTAAAGCTCATTCTGAGCTACCAAGTTATGCCTGAAAAACACCTGGTTCTTCCTTGGACCTTTTGCTGAATTTCACTCCTTGTCTCGCATCATGGGGCCACCTTCTGCTAAACAACTGAGGACACTACAGATCCTGAACGTGCATGAAAGACTTCTTGTGGCAGAAATCACACCCAGGGCTTATCTTCTTCCTCTTTCTGCTAGGGAACAAGCAGTTGTCACAGGGCAGCTGAATAAGCCACCTGAGACTTAATTTCCATGAAGCATGATACAAGTTGGAAAAAAAAAATCTGAAGCAACCTTCAAATACAGCTTCCTATTATGGAAATACTCGACTTCAGATGGGTTTTTTTAAGGTTTGTCACTTGAGAGTTAAGGTTTTGTTCTCGGTATGCATCAAAAAAAGCCTGAAATGCAACCAGACCTCCTGGCTGGGGAGAGGAGGAGGACTCCTTTGCAATCCTCTTGGAGAAATGAGTGTCAAATTGCTGCAAACCCTTAATTGCACGAACCAGATCTGCAAGGCAGGAATACCAGATTATTCTCCTGAATATTTTCCTTATCTGCTTTTTTGAAGTTTCCTCTTGATGAGCCTAATGCTTCAAATTGCAGAGTCACATGCGAGGACAAGCACAGGCCGGAGAGCACGTAGAAAGTGTCTCAATAACGGTGCGAGAAGGCAGGGGACAGACTGCATGGCTTTCAAGCAGGAGGTACATGTTAACTATGTCATCAAGACATGATTTTATTACCAGAATCTGATATTCTGCACTATTTGTACAGACTGCAGAAGAAAATAATCAGCCCTAACGCAATAATCGCAGCACTATGATCCTTCAGGAAAAAGCGCGGCAAGGAA
Source organism: Tinamus guttatus (assembly GCF_000705375.1). Next base: position 69,993 of record NW_010576707.1, read on the forward strand.
GTTCCCATGACTGTTTTAATTCCTGAACCAGTCTGGTTATTTGGAACAGAAATGCCAGTCCACTGAATAGGTTCTGCATCTCCTAATTCTTAACCTGGGGAAAGGTAAAGGTGATGTGGAAGATCCAAGAGGAAGGCAGAGGGATCTTCTGTGTCATCCCACGGACTCTTCCTAAAAGGAAATCTTGGCAGCAAACAGCCCTGTCCAATGGAAAAACAAGTAATTCTGGTCTTTCCAGCTCTCACAGGAGGGAGAGGCTATTCACTAATGGGAAGGAAAAAAAAATAGGATAAAGTAAAAGGAACGGGGCTGGTGCAACTCCAGCTACTTTCCCGGGAGACTGAGAAGCCTGCAGGACATTCGAGTCCCTGTACAGATAATCCTTCTTCTTTTACCCATCTTTTGAGTTTTATTTTTCCAAAGTGCCTGCAAGCACCAGTGAGCCACGAGAGGAGAAAGGTTGCGGTCAGACAAGGAGATTTCAACCGTTTTGCAGTTTTTACAGCGTGTGCTTTTGGAACGACAACATAAATCCAAGTACTGCTTCCAGATCCATGAAGAGGCAGAAATAATGAAACCAAATCCACATGCAAGACAACGAATTCCAGCTACTGCCTTCAGCAATCCTGATTAATTGAAGATGTGCATGTTTTTAGTAGAGTTATGAAGAATCAGCATAGCACCCTACACTGCTGTACCAACTGACCTGATCCAGTGCATCTTACTCTCAGCTGCAGGATTTGTCAGCATTGACAATATATTCTAAGTTAGGAAAACATGTTTTTTTTCCAACCCTGGAAGTACCAATTGGTAGTTATTTCTTGAAAAACAGCATCCTTATTACTGGGATACCCTGGAACACCTAACAGGATAGAATGTCTTGCTCTACCAAATACCATCATCTTGAAGGTTAGCACATTTAAAATGCACCATGGATGAAGGCAAGAAGCTCATGGACAAAAATGCAGTGGCTGGGAATCTCAGGCTATTAGTTAAGAAGAAGACAGCAAGAGAGAGGAGAGGCCTGCAGCTCTGCTCGAGGCCAAGGTCCCTGCACAGTGACTTAGCTTAGTCTCATCCGAAAGCTTCAGCATTTTTCTAAAACAACTTTTTATTAAATCCTGTCTAGATGCTTGTTCTTAAAAATTTAGGAAATGGAGGTCTATGGAATTCCCCTGATGAAAAAGAGTTATTATATTTAATTAAGGCTGATTTTGAAGCCGGATTGGTTTTCTTAATTCATGTTTTTAGACACAGATGATCTATTACATTACTAGCAAATTATTTTTTTAAAAAATGGACATGCCTTAACATAAAAAAGCCAAGTTGGTTTGAATAAGCAGTGTGAAAGCAAGGCACAAACATCTCCACAGCCCCTTCAAAGCTGCTCCCTCAGCACGTTTGTTTTTGCAGTCTCCCTTGCTGTCTGCTTCCTGAATCCAGCCCACAGCTCTGATCCATGAAAACACTGACAGAGGAACCAAGCACAAATTACAAGTTACAAAGCAAAGTTGTCCACATTCGCTTCTAAAACCGTGCGCAATCCCGTCTGAGCGGGATTCAAAACACCTCAGTCAACTTGTGCCTCAGATCAGCTCTAAAAATAGCTTGTCCTTAGGGAGTTTTGACCAAAACAAATTATCCCAGCTTAGCGAGCATCGTTCCCTCATTATCCTGAGGATGCTCTGCCTGCCAGAGGAATGAGAAACAAAACCAGCCCCTTCCTCTTCCTCAGAGCTACGGAGCTAGTTGCTCCAAGGAGACTTCCAGCCTGGAGGAGTGCAATAGCCCAAACTCTGTGGTTTCAGAAATGAGAGCCAAAAAAAAGGGTTTATTAGCTCTTCAAATATCTGGAAGTGCGGGATTCATTACAGCCAATGGAACAGAGAACAAGTCGACCCTCGCTCCCTCTTGGGGATTATCAGCTGGGTACCCTCTCCTTAAATGTCCTTACAAAGAATAGCCGTGAACTTGCAAGCAATCATTGTGAAAAACCTCCAGAGCAAACCGAATTCTGCAAGTACTGCAAACAACAGATTGCTGTGGGATTGCTGAATAAACATGAGAAGACTGTAACTTTCAATGAGGCTTTTAGCTAAAAGAGCCCTGCTTGAATGCCAACCTGTGTTTCTCCCAAGCATTGTTAAAAGTTCACTTAAAATTTCACATTTCAAAAATTCCCCTCTTCCACTGCCAGGATGCTGGGGCAACCTGGTGTTTTCATCATATACAGCCTTTAAAAATTATTTTTTTAACCCGATTTCATTGCCGATCCTGGGCATTGTACCCCAAACCAATATCCTCCTTGCTTCCCCACCACCCTATGCTGGAAATCACCCCAGATTTGCAGATTATAAGATAATATGTCTGTCTGCTGCATAATGTCAAAAATTCCTCATTTGTTGACAAAACTAAGCCTTCACCTCCAAGTTCCCTGGCTTGCTTATGTTGGCCCACCTATTATTGCTTATATTGGAAGTCACACTAGAAAAAAAGAAGAATCCTGCTGTGTAGTTAAAGACAACCCTATTTAAATTTACTTTTTAACTTCCTAGTGATTTTGATACTTTGTGTGTGCAATGCAAATGCACACAAATGCAAATACATACATGGAAATGCACTACATGGTGCCAAGCATTTACTACGCTGTCAGAAACAGAACATACTAAGAGCAGATAGTTAAGGTCTCACCTTGCAAATCTAAATATAACATGCCATAAATGCATGTTATCTCCACCAATGAGAAAGAAGTCATCAGCTTTCTCCAAATAGAGCATGGAAAACAGTGGCAGACCAAAGCCTGGAGATAACGAATTACAGGGGAAGTGGAGAGGTGCTTTGAATAGACGTCAAACAAAGGGCAAGTGGTTATCTGCATATGATATAAAATGCCCACAGGAGTGGGAAGAGAGCTAGATAAACACTGGCCACCATCAGCCACAGGAAATGGCAGGCAAATTGAAAAAAAAAAGCATTTAAGAAATGACTGAGGGGTCCCCAGTATATCAAAACATGTAGAAAATGAAGCTCATCATCTCAGGGATGTATTTCACATGTATTTTGGTCCACAAATTGCCTGCTCTGCTGGAGGGATGGAGGCAGGATGCATGGGCAGGGATCCTGGGCCAGCCACGTATCACCAGCACAGCAGCTCTCAGTGGAGATGTCACTGTGCAATGTACCCAGCAGGTGGAAAAAACTACTGGTAGTTCAAATAATTTGTCATTTTTCATGTTTGCCACTAACTTTGCATCTAGCCTGGCATGCAAACCTTCCCAGACAGGTTTTGGATTCACTTTAGAAAGGAGCTGGATAATGAAGATGTGGACATCTCAGTTTTTCTTTCTCAAAGCCAGTCTGAAAACTCTTAACCCAAGAGACGGGATACAGCATGGAAAAAAGTTTCTGACCTCAGGTTGCTTTTTTGTGTTTATACACCATGGAAACAACAACCACGGGCAAAAAAAGGATCATTAAGACATATACTTTAAGCTTTAAGATGGGTAACCCAAAAGTTTGAGTACCACCAACCAGCAGTGGAGGGAAATGCACAAAACACCCCAAAGCCAAGGGGAATACGAGGAGCAGCACTGCTGTGTGAGGTGACAGTCACGTCCAGGGCATTCCCCAAACACACACATGAGGTCTCCTGTGCACATGGGTTTGAGGCTGACGTTAGGACATGATGATTCCCTGCGCATCTCTAATAAACTTATTTTCTTTTCAAGCAGGGAGCCCTATCAGTGCATGAGTAACGTCGTGAGGGAAAAGCAAACAAGCATTTAGCGATAAAAGCTGTTGAGACAGATGCACTGAAAGCAACATCCAAACTAATTGTGTTTTATATGACTAATGAGAGAATCGGGCCTGGTAGTTCAGTATTTCCTGGCAAGAAGGTGCTGGAAATTGCCCGCATCAGGTACCATCCTAGTCCTCAGCGCAAAAGTGTTGAAAACTAAGTGTCTCCAAACAACTCCTGCCCGGCTGGCAAAGTGGTGTTTGAAATGGTTTAGCCCACTGCACTTTAACCAACAAAAACGCCTTTCCTAGGAGATGTGACTTTATAATTCTGCACCGTAACAAGGACTCCGATTCAATGCTAGGAAGAGAATAGCTGCCCCAATCCTTCCCATGTGAAGGAGCTGAATACTTCATTTATTCAGGTCACTGTAAGGCAAGCTAAGTTTAAAAGATCAGGCCTCTGTTTTTTATGTAGTGAAGCCAAAAAGCACTACATTTAGATACCGAAAACAGAAGAGACATTGTTCCAGTAATTTTATAAGAGATGTTCTTCACCACTGCTTTTCTTTCCCACAAGACACCTAATGAGCCAACAGCACTGAAGCCGAACTTGGCAGCAAACCACCTCCCTGCTCTAAAGAATGTAGAGAAGAAAAGGAGTTGGGTGCCCAAAACCTGCGTAATCCAACCTACAATTGCGCAAATGCTGCAGCAATTGGGAAAAGTGCTTATTCTCCCTCCTTGGCTTTGTGCATGCAAGAACATGCATGTCTTCCCTCTTAAGCTGCACACACGCCAGCAACCCTTTCCATCTATGTGTGTGCAATAACATTTTCAATGAAAAAAATCACTTTACACAGTTAATTCATATATGCTTTACATGGTGCATTGAACTAATCTTATTCAAGTGCAAAAGCTATGATACATCACAGTGCATGTGATAAAATATCAAGCAAAACAAATGCTTTAATTTTCACTGAAAATAGAGATAAGCACAAAATAATTCCCTCCCCTCCCTGCACTGGCCTGATACGATGAAGGAATTTAACCTTCTCAGAATTGAACCTTCTTGATCATTCTCCAGGAACCCTACAAAGCCAAAGCTTTCCTCATGATAGGAAAAAAAAAAAGAAGAAAAAAACAAAAATGAAGCTTTAGAAAATGACTCCCCATCAGCCAAGTGAATTCTCTCCTGCATGATGCCTGTGCAAAGGAGCTGCTTGGATTATCCTTTCAGGACTCTGCTGGACAGTTCCTGTCTTCCATGACCCTCTTTTGGTCATGCGATTGGACATACAACATAATAACCCAGGCCAGTGGATTTTGGAAGGTGAAGTTAAGCTCAGCTCTACAGCTTCTCCTTGAGCACCTCAGTAAAAGGCTGATTTGGCAGCTGGCAGCAGAAGGTGAATCCAAGCTTTCCCACCCATGGAAACCCTAAGGATTTCTCTTGCCAGGAAATCCCGATTGCTGCTACTGCTCAACCTAGAAAAAGCAGAAACTCTGAGCTCGTTGCTCAAAGTTGCAGATTTGCTGCAACTTTCATGGTAGCAGTTTTTCCAGTGTGGCAGATGACCTATTTGTAGGTTTATATTGCTTTTTAGAGGAGGTTTCCAAATCTTGAACATCAGTAGGGGCATTCCCTATGGTATAATTCCTTCACTCAATGAATGTACTGGATACATAGGAGAAAAAAAAGAGAGAGAGAGAGAGAGAGAGAGAGAAAAAATCATGATAAATAAATGCTTGTTTTTAGGATACTTGGCGACCTTCCAACCAAAAGATAAAGAACTCTGATTCAATTCTGGTGATCTTCACAGCCATGAACCCATGCTGTGCCCAGCTGAAGTCTTTCCAGCCCCACACACCACATAGTTAGCAGCATGATGCCCCACAGCTTCATGAAGCTTCAAAATATAAAATTTCAAGCAAGTTTAGTGTGTCTACGCTAAATCCAATTTACTATCAAATACACTCACTCTTAAATACTGATACTACATTGACTCGAATTTCATTACTCTATTTTAAGACAGAACTATATACTTAAAGATTAATGGAGGCAGTAGAGCAGTGGAAAAAGTGGAAAAAAAAACAAAATTGAAGAAATTTATTTGTCTATGCAAAGATATTCATATCTTTAACTGCAGGTTTAGGAAATCACTCAAGAGCTGCACAGGAATTCTTTTGTTGGTGATACTTGGCCAAGCTGAAGGTTTGATTTCACTTAAAGTATCTCGGGTGAAAAAATTCCTCAGTCTGCTCCTCTTTTTCATAAATAAAAATGCATTTCTCCCTTATTTCCATGACAACGCCAGGCCTTTCATGAATGTGCCGCCTTACTCGCAAAACTGCACTTGTCTCGAATCCTCATCTTGCTTTAGAAAATCTGGTTTTGAAGGCAACAACTAAGAGAGAAACTGATACAGCTTCAAGCAGGAAGAAACAGGACACTCCTATACCAGAGGGTAACAGCCAGCAAACTTTCAGCTTTTAGTTAAGGATAACGTTACAGGCACTGCTATTGCAGTGTCAGCAAGATAACACACAACAAAAATACCTCTCTGGAAGCTCCTTTCATAGCCTGTCCTTCCTGTCTACCCCCTTTTACCATTGATAACAACAGGCTTATATGGTGTGACCTACCAAAAGGATGTAGGAAAATGCTGCCAGTGAGGACACGAATGTGTGTGGTGGGGGGAAAGTCACCTGGGAAAAGGAAAAGATGACAAATGTCTGTCTGCACCAAGGACAGAGTGAATGTTCACACTAGGATCAGAAAAAGGTCTCTCTGGTGCCTCAGCTGAACTTGGCAGATGGCTTTTGGAGATGCTAACCACACAAGCCACCACCTTTCACAAACATTTGTGGGATAAACCACACCGAGGGGAGTATTCGCACCCGTTTCAAGCAGCTAAGGGAAAGTCTTAGGCGAAATGTGCCCTCTGAATCAACTCCGAATCATTCCCCGGAAAGGCCTCGTCATCCACTGACTACACAGGGGCCCTACACGGTGCAGATTCACAAAATGGAGAATCGAGTAACGATTCTGGTTACCAAAGATTAGGTAGGGAATGAATTTTCCCCGTTCTGACACTTCTTGAAGGCAGTTGCTTGAATTGCCTTTTTTGGTTGGTTTCTTCACTGTTTTAATTCAGCTGGTCCATCAGGCAATGTCAGATTTGCATTCCCTGGAAAGAGACCTTTCCCAAGCTCATCTCCAACACCTTCAATATAAAGTGGGAACATAAAAACCCTATAAACTTCTGCTATCCTTATGACTAGTCCCTAAGGAAGAGCTGAAAAGTCTGTAAGTGTATCAGGATCTGTAAAGTGGAAGAAAGAAAACTACCTTCCAAGCAAGACTGATGCAGCTGCAGCCAAGCTGAAGAAGAACAAAGGACAGGAGTGAAAACAGTGTCTGTTGGAAATTCCACTGCAGTTTGAAAACAACTCCCATCCTTCAGCTGCAGGGAGGAGAAAAAGAAAGGAAAGGCAGGGGGAGAAAACATAAACAACAAGGAAAACCACCAACCAATGTGAAGCATTTTCACACATTACAGCACAGAGCACCTGCAGACTTAGCTTTTGCGTTCGCAACAGCATAGGCCAGGCGTAAAAGGCTTTCTTACTATTATTGAAGCTGTTTTCCAGCCCTTTAAACACGATTCTCATCACCGAGTGCTTCCTCATACCCGTGTCCCTTGGTACAGTGCTGTTTGTGAAGATTTAGGTATGGCCTGACGTGCTGCTTGTGCAGGAGCCAACGAGCTGCTCCACAGCAACATTCCTGACTCCACCTGCAGAAGGAAGCTCGCACGGGGGCAGTTTGTGCCATCAATTTTGGGCAAAGCTTACCAAGCTACACACTGCAACTCGAATATGCATGAGGGAGAAGGGCACTGAGGAGTCACACAGCAACTTTCCTTCATTCTTTGTAGATTTTCTTAGGTGAAATAGTGTTTCAGATGATGGTATGCCCATACGTTTCACATGAGCCACTATTTGGTCACTTCGATTTCTGGCAGCTGATATTCCTGTTTTGCTTTTTAATCACTATAAATTCTACAGTTAATTAATAGTAACACAACTTAGCTTCACTCTTCTAAGCTCTTCATATATCCACAGAGAAACAGGGTCCTTTCTGCTGGAATTCAGTAGAATTATCTTCTTACAACCCCAGACAACGCCCCTGTGTCTTTCTTTTTAAAGATCATGAGATTCATAGCAATAATAATCAAGTTTGTGCCATCAATTTTGGGCAAAGCTTACCAAGCTACAACATGCAACTCGAATATGCATGAGGGAGAAGGGCACTGAGGAGTCACACAGCAACTTTCCTTCATTCTTTGTAGATTTTCTTAGGTGAAATAGTGTTTCAGATGATGGTATGCCCATACGTTTCACATGAGCCACTATTTGGTCACTTCGATTTCTGGCAGCTGATATTCCTGTTTTGCTTTTTAATCACTATAAATTCTACAGTTAATTAATAGTAACACAACTTAGCTTCACTCTTCTAAGCTCTTCATATATCCACAGAGAAACAGGGTCCTTTCTGCTGGAATTCAGTAGAATTATCTTCTTACAACCCCAGACAACGCCCCTGTGTCTTTCTTTTTAAAGATCATGAGATTCATAGCAATAATAATCATCTTGAAAACCTTTTTATTTAAATATATTCATTTATATTTATAATTTTATATTTAAACTTTATTTAAACTAAAATCCATTAAAGTTTAGATTGTGAAACTTGGCCTTTGTCCAGCCACCATGACAAGTTATTTGGATAGAGCCAAATACGATTTTCTATGTTCCAATGTTTATATTCTTGTAACTCTCTAGAGAGAAGCTACCCCACTCAACAGATTTTAGGGTTTTTTTTTTAAGCTTGCTGGTATGCAGTAAGTTGCTTTTTAGCACATCTTACCACTTGGTCCTTATGAGACCCAGAAAACAGAAAAACAAGAATTATGGAGTACACAGACAGTTAAAGATCTCATTAACTTGTTCTCGAGTTTAGCAAGCCTAATAGCCTTCAAAATAAATTTGGAGCTTGTTTTGATTGCTGAAAACAAGTCAAGTCAGGACGGGCTAGTAATTACAGACCTGCTGGTTTGGAGAGAGGAGGAACCATTCGGAACCTGGTACTTGCTGAATCACAGCTAGCTTGTAAACACTATCATTTAAGGGAAGTGCAGAGCACAGTATCACTTAGAGGAAGTTTTCTGCCTCCTGGAATTAGACCAGGCAGCCAAATGGATCGAGAGGTCACTGCTGTCAAAGCAGAGGTCTCCTGCCCTAGCCCAGAAAAGCCACAAACAAAACTCACCTTCTCCCCTTCCTTCAAATCCTAGCACAGGGCCAGAAAATTAACCTGGTCTAAATAGCAAACTACTTTCAGGGAGAAGGAAGCAGCAGAGAAGGTGGAAGGAGGTTCAACCCTCTCTCTTTCAGTTGTCACAATTTGTTAGACCAGCTCAACCATGAGGCATAACTTCAGTATTAACCAATGGGGCAGTTTTTTCCAAGGATAACATCACCGAAATCTTGTTACTAACTTCCCTCTCCTATCCTGTAAGGGGAAGGATATTACCATACCTGGGCCTGTAATGACTCTTGATTCACAGGAGTCTTTGCAATCAGAGGAAGAAAAATTACAAAATCCTCTGCTAAGAACAGCAATGTTTAAATACATGTAGGAGTTAGCTCTGCTTTGCCTGTGGCCAAGCCCTCGAGGTCTGTATGCCAGAGCTTCAGACACAGACCAGCAAATATTGCTCCCTGGCCAAGTTATAAGCTTGCGTAGTTAGGACAACATCGTGTTACTTTGTACTTTTAAGCCTTTAAAGTATCTTTTCAATATGCATTCAATACCGGTTCCTTAAAGCGGGGATTCATTCATATTTCAGTGAGCAACTGTTTTATGTAGGCAGATTTCTGTGCCTGTCAGAAGCAGTACAAGGTAATAAGGCAAGGAGAAGCAAGGAGCTCCAAGCAAGTCATTAAAAATGTATTTCTTCGGAAGTAAACAGTGCGACTTTGTAGTGGGAATTAAATAGGTCTGCTGTTTAATCATCTTGGAATCAAAGCAATAAAACACTTATAAAAATTGTTTGACAGGTACATGCCGGCAGAGTGACAGTGTTTAAGATCACCATGGCACCTGACTGCAACGCTGCTGCAATGACAGTGACAGCAATCCAGAAACCTGTAGGTGTTTCAGGCAAGTCGAGCTCTGCGGCTCTGCTCTAGGTTCTGATTTCCTTGAGGGGGAAAAAAGAAAAAGAAAGGCACAGAGGTAAATATTCTGCATATTATTTACTACAAGAGAAGAGACCCTGTAACTCGTGAGTGGGGAGGAAATAAAAAAGCGCTCACGAAATCTGATGGTGATGATGGGGATTCAGCATCCATGGGGATGAACCACACAATTCCACAGTGACGTTGCTTATACTAATATTAAGCAAGTAATCTGTGGTTTTAAAACTGTTATGTTTAACACCTCCACTTTTTTAGACTTTCCCTTAACCAAGCATTAATTAGACAGCAGTATCCTGTACAGCTTACGCCCATTTACAGCAGGAAAAATTAAAGATGCTTAAGAACTAAAACTTGGAAGATTTAAACATATAGGACATAACATTGTGTTTCTGAGGTTAGAAATAAGGCTGGTAGGTTATAAGTGTGAGATAGGGCACTAAACCATCCCCCTATCTCTCATTCAGCAAAAAGCAATGAAATTCAGCTTCCCAGCACCCCTATGAGGAGGGGGACAAACTAAAAAAGAGGGAAATCTTTGGACAGGCAAGAGCTGTTATGGCAAATAGCTACATAAACAGTAATTTCTGTGACAAATTAGCGAGCGACAGAACCACATTCCCCCCTATCTTCACCCACTAACACAGGATTAGGATGCAAGCAGGTCCTATTCTAGGACCTACCTCCCACATAAAAGTTGTTATCAGCATCCTGCATTTCTAATACGCCTCATGCAATTAAAAACAGATCAAGCATTGTGTTGGAGATAACCCCATTTCTAGTCTGGCAGGAACTCAAAGCAAACGCTCCTCGAGCCTCTCCGTGGCCTGTTCTATCCCCAAACCCACCTCAACGCCACAACTTGGACTTTGCTCCTGGCACATCTACCCAAGGGTGCTCAGAGATGGGGATTTGGCCTCGCCAGGGCCTGGCTAATGGCTGTTAGAGCACAGGTTTCCAAGAAGGATAAAGTCTGGGCGGCAACAGGCGCGCGCGCCGGTGAGTTACAAGCGTACCCAGCGCGTCGTGCTGTTGTTTCCACATCCCAGTGGGAAGATGAGAGGCGAGAAGGCAGGCAAGGCAGAAGGAAGAGCAGGAAAAGCCAGAACAGCTCGCTAATTTGTATACAAACAGAAACTGTATATAAAGCTAAGTATAGTCCAAAATTATTGGGGCGTAGAGATACTCCCTTAGCTTGTAAAACTTGCTTTTTTGTCCCATGAACACAGAAATCTGCTAAGAATGTGGCGTAGCACTTAGTGTACATGAAGGGAACGTTTTGGGGGTGATACAACATACCTTTCCCGTTAGGATTATGATGCTAGAGTATCCAGACATACCCTCTCCCTGAAAGCACACAGCAAAGTCCTCCTTCCTCCTGAGAAACACAGATTGCAGAGGCAAAACACCTGGATTCAAAGAGGCCGAATCTTTTCCTTGGCAGCTGACTCACTGTTTTCCCCTTGGTTTGTCTCCAATTACTGCTGGCTATAATGAATCTAAATAGCAAGCTTGAAAGATAAAGTTTGTTTGTACATGGGAGAAATGGACTTTAGACAAAACGTATCCTCAGAATTTCACGCACAAGAGATTTAAGTGTATTTGGTTTCTCCACAGAAAATGACGTGCCCTCTGTTTGGTGGGTCCAAACCTTGTCTGAGTCAGAAGTAGTATTATGTGTCACTGGGCTGCTTGCATTTACAGTGTCTGCACTGCGTTATTACATTTGCCACTGGAAAAAATAAACCTATTTTAGTCTGCAACATACAGAGCTGGTTTCCTCCAAATAAATGGACTCATTTGTTCACATATGCTGATCTTCAGTTCCCAGAATTTATCTTCAAGTCCATCTAAAAAGAGCAAATGAGGAAGACTTTCATACAAGCAGAAGACAAATGAAGCAGTGCAGAGAGAGAGAGAAAAAAAAGAAGTTATGATCCTTTGGTTAGCTGATTTTTAATCATTATCTGAAGACTTTATCCAACCTACGCACAATGGATCCTCTTGGTAAACCTCTTAAAGCACTTAACAGCATGCAGTTTGGAGCCGAGATTGCCACGTGATCCACTAGTCCAAAGAGGAAAGAAAACACCAGGAAGAAATGTCCTCATACGGTTTTTAGCCATGTGCTGGAGGATTACAGTGTAATATCCATCTGTACAGTCAGACACACAGTTGTAACCGCGTGTTTTGCGTAATCTTTGTGACAACTGCAGCTTGCTTGCATTGCAGACACTTAATTTTCCTCTGCACTATTGCTAACCTGGTCTCCAGGGCAGCAAGCCCGAGTTCTCTTCATGTGAGCCAAACTCATTCTCAGGATATCTGTCATTAAGAACAAAATCACACAGTTCCGCTACCAGAGAAAGCTTATTAGTTAGAACACATTAATTCCTGTATGTCCCTTCAGCCAAGGGAATTCCTTCCTATAAGTTCAATGCTTATTTTCAAAGCTCTGCTTTGACAATGCAGCGTGTCCACATGGAAAATCCACATGGAAAAACTACAAATAGTCTCATCCACAGCTTCAAGTGAAGATACCATGCACTGCTTAAAACACTGTTTAATCCCTTCCAGCTCTGCAGAAAAATGATCTGTACATGGACTAAAACAGAACTGCTGCCATAATGTAGCACTGCCTGCAATACAAGAGTGGGACCAAGTACACCAAAGCTGGAGCCATGGTGCAAGCCTAAAGCTCGTGCCTGGAAGGCTCCATCGCTGTGTGTGGGACAGTCGATGGCCATTTGGGGCTACAGACCTCCAAAAAGGAGAAAAACAAGGCAGCTCTGCTGGAACTGCAAGAGGAAGCAGAGAAAACCGAGGAAGATGGTGAAGCAACAGAAGGGAGAAGATGGGAAGCAGAAAAAGCAAAAGCTGAACCTCTAGAGGAAGGCAGGGGAGGCGAGGTGCCCTCAGGAGCTGCTCTCTGGGCCTCGGGTTTGGGCCATCACGAGGCAGCCGTGTTAAAGCCTCCAACTCCTGGACTGACCCTTGCCCCTGGTCAGCAGTAAATCCATCACAGTCAATGCCCAGCAGTGTTGAGTCCTGTGGTTAGAGAAGCAGCGGAGCACACGAAATGCCAGCCCTGCATGTCGGCTCGCTACACGTTGCCCCATCTTCTACAGGCGTTCCAAATAACGTGACTTCTTGCTGCTGTCAGGGGTGACAGGCCCTTCGCCCCCAAAAGGCCCTGCAGCACCGGCTGTTGGACGGTGGGTCTGCTCTCCAGGCTTCCAGCCTGACAAAACATCTCATCACTTTAGCCAAGGAAAAAGTGGCAACACCTTTCATGCGTGCGAGTCGTATTCAGGCAGCCTGCGGATGTCCCGTGGGTTTCAAAACACACAGGTGTCTGCTAGTGTTCACTATATACTGGTACATATAAATGGTTTTGGCCTGATAGCCGACATCCTTAGTTAAATCACAGACTCACTTTATTGTCTAGACAATATACTCTATAATTACATTCTACTATTTATAAAAATACTATTGTGTAGCAATTCCAAATTTGGAAAAAGGGAGACTGTACGAAAGGGATGAGGCTTGATATTTATATATATATGCGCATGTATATATATATATATATATACATACACACACACATATGTGAAGCATAACTCTCTAGATAAGCCACTTTAAACAAAAGGCAGCATTTGATTTGGGGCACTGACAACTGGGAAAGAAAAGAGAAGTCCTAAAAACCCAATTTCCTGGATTTTGGGCAGTGTATTGCTCCAATACACTTGGCAGCTCCATCTCAAATTTTCTTTAACTGAAAGAATACCACTAATATTCATAATCCACTAGAGAAAATATCAAGGGGCGTTCTGACTTTATTTGCATTAAGTAAACTTATTTGCCCGCAGGTAAATATTCCTATGTACATATGAGGTCCAAGCCAAGGTCTCAAACTTGAGATTTTCCCTCCTCGTTGTAGCTTTGAAATGGGAATTATGTTATCATCATAACTGATTAAGGCTACACAATTTTAATGACAATTACACAGTTTGCACAGGAGAGCCTCCATAATAATAAACACCATTAAAGTAAATCATGAGGAAATTAGCACATTAGAAAGGATGTCAAATAAGAGGGAAGGAATGGACAAGCTGCTTAGCAGCATGCTTTCAGCAAGCCCCTTTGCTTCTGGGCACGGAATGAAACAGAGACTGAGCTGGGGAGAAAACAAACACGATCAGAGCCAAGCAGAGGGTGCAAAGGAAGAGGAAGCTGGTGAGACCACACAGAAAGAGCCCTGGTGACAGCTCCCAGCCTGAAGGAGAAAGCTCTGTCCTCTGTAGGGGAGAGGGGGTTGTTAGAAAGGACTTGCACTTCTTGCAGGACCAAGGCTGTGTCCAGGCCTGGGGCACAGCACTTACCTCCGTGCCCTCCTTCAAGCACATTCCCTTGGCTATCGGGATGGAGCTGTGCAATTCCGCCCTCCACCTGGCCCGGCTGGGTTGCCTTCCCTCACGTAGCATCCTCAAAGTTTAACTCAGACCTGCAACTGAGTAAATGCTCTTTCTGAAAGCAATGATGAGGGGAAGCAATACCCTGAGCCCCTTTGAAATAAAGTACTATTTGTTCAGAGCACGAGTATCTCGTTGAGGGTAAAATACAAAGAATAACTACATGCAGGTTTCTTACTAGGTGGCTTTTGCAGGTAGGTGGGTGTCTCCTCGACAGCCGCCAAGGCCGGTGGGACCAGGCAGGCGCAGCCCAAGCGCACAGAGTGCCCCAGCTAAGCTCCCTCCTGCAGCAGCTTCTGAACGGCCTCACCCAGAGGTCAGCGAGTCTTCATGATCTCCAGCTCTGGAAAAACAAGACTCTCTTTTCACAGGGACCTAAGGCCCTTGAAAGAAATCGTTTTGTCCTTTGTCTTTCAAATCCTTGTCCTTTGAGAGTGGTTTTGTCTTCCTTATGTTTATTCTTCTTTAGCCTCCGCTAAGCTTGATTCAGTGCATTTGCAGCGAAAAGGGTTATGATCTGAAGTGTTCAGGTCACATCTAAATTCATAGAATCATAGAATCATAGAATGCTTAGGGTTGGAAGGGACCTCTAGAGTCATCTAGTCCAACCCCCCTGCACACGCAGGGTCACCTAGAGCACGTGGCACAGGGCTGCGTCCAAGCGGGTTTGGAAGATCTCCAGAGAAGGAGACTCCACAACCTCTCTGGGCAGCCCGTTCCAGTGCTCTGTCACCCTCACTGTTAAGAAATTTTTCCTTAAGTTCCTATGGAATTTTTGATGTTTCAGTTTCCGGCCATTTCCTCTAGTCCTATCAGTGGCCATCACGGGTGTCTCCTCGACAGCCACCAAGGCCGGTGGGACCGGGCAGGCGCAGCCCAAGCGCAGAGTCCCCAGCTCTGCAGCAGCTTCTGAACGGCCTCACACAGAGGTCAGCGAGTCTTCATGATCTCCAGCCCTGGAAAAACAAGACCCTCTTTTCGCAGGGACCTAAGGCCCTTGAAAGAGATCGTTTTGTCCTTTGTCTTTCAAATCCTTGTCCTTTGAGAGTGGTTTTGTCTTCCTTATGTTTATTCTTCTTTAGCCTCCGCTAAGCTTGATTCAGTGCATTTGCAGCGAAAAGGGTTATGATCTGAAGTGTTCAGGTCACATCTAAATTCGCACAATTAATACATTTCTGTGCTCTTGGATCATTGCTTATCAGCACCACAACTGTCACACACTGCACTTGGCATGTTTAAACTTGTAAGTACTTACACTCTGCAAACTTAATGCTTGCTTAATATGGCTTAGAAAAGAGACATCTGAAGAGGTTTTCTGTATCCTTTCTCTCATATGTCATTAGCTTTACTCAGAGTTTCAAATCAACCCCAATACAGGTCTCTTGCCATTCAGCAGCCAGCATTACTTGGGATGACAGAGTTTTATGACATTCATCGAGTATTTCCCCTGCTATAAACAGAGAAGTAGCCTTTCAGTTCTGTTTTCACTTCCTAGAAAATGAAGGCTGAAAAAGATGGCCTCATCTCTCCTCCTTAAATAGAGGAAAGCAACAAGGTTTTATCCATACTATTCATGGCAATAAAAAAATCAAATTTAAAAAGCACCAAACATTTTAGTGCACACAGCAGTCTACTCGATTCAGTGGGTATCTCTGCTCTTAGAAGGAAAAGATAGGAGAGAGATGGGAAAGGTGCTGCTGCTGCCAATGCCTGCACCACGACAAGGGAGGTGACAGGAATCAACAGCTCTTTTTCAAGTCCCTACAGCAGCAGCACAAAAGCCAGTTCTGCCAAGTATTGTGTTTGTTCTCATTGTATAATCAAGATATTTGTAGGCAGAAACAGGTTCCAGCCTAATTAAGTTTGATCAGACTTGAGCTCTTCCCGAAGCAGTGGTGCTTTATAGCAGTCTCTAAGTACCACGATGATATTTATTGGGAAACATAAGTGCCCCATTTCCATAAAAGCAGGCGGTTTAAAATTAGCTGCAGATAATTCAAAATGACTGCTTAGAGCAGAAATGTAATTTTGTGAAAGGGGTTATTGGTTCTGAACATGATGCACTGCACTCATGATCTGTCATGCCTCATTACTCCAGACCAAGTCAGTCGGGCTGGGGTAACTTGATACATCGGAGACTCTCCTCAAAGCTCAGTTCTTTTAAGATGCTGCCTTCGAGGTTGAATGCTAAAAAAGCCATTATCAAAGTAATTTTCTCAAGTCCTGTGGCATATTTACAGGTTAAATGGAATATTTTTTTTAATAGTACTTAAAGCACAACACCACTTTTGAGAGTGATTCAATAGAAATGCAAGCGATTGACTTCAAGTTGATTGCCCGTAAGCACTCAAATACCATTTCACAGGTTTTAATATAATTACTTTAGCAACCCTGCATATGCAAGCAGGGTTGGGAAGCTATCAGAGAACTACCTCTAATTCCAGCAGTAATTAGGCAGTATCTCATTTGCTTCGGTCAACACAAACTAAGTGCAAGGACAGAATGTCATGGATTTGTACAGGTGGAGAGCAAAGGCAAACACAAGGAAACTTTGTCCTTTCCATCTTATACCCATCAAGCACCACCCACATTGAATTGCCAGCTTAAATTACAATGCTGTCATTTCCATTTTTTATTGTAATTAAACCATTAGGAATGTGAGCATGTGTATATGCAAAGCTAGAATTTACCCCCCATCAGTCCTTTGGTTGTGCACTTGCAATGTAGAAAGCACCAGAAACTTACTTTTATCCCTAGAAGAACAGGTTTTACATCCTCCTTTTGATTTAAGGGGAAAACAAACAAACAAACATTTTTATGGCTACTTTTCAAAGCAGAACTGCATTTCAAGCATTTATTAACCAAATTAAGCATATGCAATTTAAATTATGCTTTACTTGGCCTATTAACATATTAATGAATATACATCAGCAAGTTGAACTAAATATATATGAAAGATTTGCATGGCTGATTATCTTTCTAAAATTTTGCAACCCATAATTTGAAAGGAAGACAAAAACAACTGTGGTGAGGTCTATGCAAAATTAGAGTTTAAAATGGTTTTTTTTTTTTTTTTTAAAAAAAAAAAATCAAACAGTTGCTGTGTATCTTAAATTAAAATAAAAATCCCTTTCTAAATGAAGAGGACTTGTTCTCGGAATTACCTTCAAAGCACCACTTTCCTAAGCTTTTCAGGCTGTAGATAGGACAACTTCTTAACCAAAAGCACTCCCCGTGGTCTTCACCCAAACATTACCTTTCAGGGAAAAGCAGGGAATCTTGTGTTTCACCACACTGCCTCAGGAATATTTTCAAAACAAGCAAAAAGGTGAAAAATGAAACAGAGCCTTTCAAAAAAAAAAAAAAAAAAAAAAAAAAAAAAGTCAAAGCTATTTCGGTAAGATTGTTGACAGCAATCAACTTGTGACCACCAAAAATACCACTAAAACAACCATTACTTGTTAAGGCTATGACTAAGTTAGCAGTTGCGTGCCAATCGATTCTACTCCTTGCTGTTGTCTTCTAGCATTGGCTCCAGACTACTCACCAAATCTGTGATTGTTTGCCACGATTCCTACCTAATGTGCAGGGAAAAAATAACAGAGCAAGCGTTTTGATCATATTTGTTGTTAATGACTGTAATATCTGAGAAACATTCTAAAACTAAAGTACGCTATTGTAAAACCAATGGCGAGAGCAGAGCAGAAGTCAATGCTGCTGCAACAAAAAGAATAAAAAGTTACCTAAAACTTCCAAGAATCACAGGCTATTTTCAGCAACAGATCCATTTACTGTCTTCCTTTTGGCTAACGATTGTGGCACAATGATGCAAAGCCCAGAGTACCAAGGTGCATTTGCAAGGCAAAGCTAACAGTAAATGAACCCCACGAAGAGGCAGATGAAGAGTCTGAGCTTCTTTAGTGCAGGCTGCAACCAATTATCTGAGGAAAGTCCAGCCTATACAGCGTGGAAGTGGGGAGCTGCAAGAGCCACCCGGCTTCCTACAGTGAGTTCATTCCCTGGGAAGCAGCAGAAACTGCTCCTGAGTATTTTGCTGGCATCTAGATGTATCCAGGTATCATTGCTTGTATTATAAAGTGATAGCAGTAATGTGATGCGCAGAACAAGAGCTTGCTTTTGCACAGACTTAGCACTAGTATTCTAGCCATTTCTCATGCTCATTAACTGCATTTCTGTTCGAGGAACTCCTAATGCCTCAGCAATAATGCACAGTTACCGACTGCCCGGGACAGTTTTGTACCCTGACAAGTTCCAGCAGCTGTAATTGAAACCCTTCAGTTAGAAGATTTTGTTCCGCATTAAGAAGAGATTTTTTTTATGATAAAGTCATGTTTATCTTCATTTTCTTATCTCTTTCATTTTTTAGCTAGGATGAGCCATATGACTATAGAAGGAAATGACTAGGAGGACAGAAAGCCAAAGCTTGCTAAAAATTAGACAGTAACTGTCTTCATAAAAAGATGTTACTGTGAGAACTGCCTACAAACTGCATCCTCCCGATGCCCATGCCTTCTGCTGCCCGACGTATTAATAGAACTCCTCACCACATGGGAATTCAGTTTGTGAATAAATGTAAAAAAAACACAAAGCTGCTGGCGGATAACATACAAGCTGCCCAAAACAAATGGCACGAGCACACTTTTCCCCTCGAAAAAACCAAAACACATAGAGAAACACAAGTCTAATTGCACAGCCAGCAGCGGGTTTGGTTCTCTCTGCAGACGAATTCTTTTTGTTGGCTCAGCTCCTGCATGGCCAAAGCTGGAGTCCAGGTGCTATAAAGAATATCTAAGTAACACAGAATAAAGAGAATCCAAGTGATTAAGCAGCAGAGGGTAGAGGTTACCCGGATTTCTCTGCGATTACAGGATGGCTTCCCAATTTATATTTTCTGATCCCTCTCCAGCAGCAGCTGCCTAATTAAAACAAATTAAGTAAGAACCTGTTGTTACTGGTGCCCCTGAATGCTAATATTCACGGATCTCAAGGGAGATCACAACAAAACCTGGAAGAATCTCCAAAGAGCTTTTCAGCGGCAGCGTGGCACGCTGTCAAGTGCAGGAAGGCTGCCCAGCTGGCAGAAAAACAACTTGTGAATGTACTTGGCCTGGCCAGGCCTGTATAAACAAGATGTTTTGTCAGCCAGTGTAGTGGGCACCTCTGTTCATAACAAGGCCTTTTTCTGCTCAGTTTTCTAAGAACAACGCCTTGTTAACATGGATTTCCGAGTGCTCTGAAGGACGGAGATGGCCAGCACATCAGGAACTAAGACAAAAAGACACAAATCCCTTGGTATTGCTGTATACAGGCTGTCCAGCAAAGTTAGTGCTTCCACTCCTCTTTTTCCCATCCGCCTCCCTTCTCCTTTGAGTACCAAGAATTTCTGGCATTAAGGGGAAAAAAAAAAGTGCAATTTTTGGTCCCTCGAGAGATACATTACTTCACAAACCAGCACACTGAATGTCACACTGACACAGCAGGCTGCTTCCTTTTGCAAAGGCAGTCAGAGCCAAAGGTGACTGCCAACTCTGCTGTAGCGACATCTGGGAGGCTTCACACCACTTGGGAACACTGCCACCAACACACACAACCTTTGCACTGTGAAGTTGCTTGCTTAGTAAGCCAGGAGTCAGTTGTGTTGGACTAAGGACAGTCCCCTGCACCTACCACACCAGGCCTGGTATCAGCCTCAAGAAGAGTCATGAATTGTGGTATCAAGTCCATCTCTTCCCTTTCACCTTCATCTTCCACAAATCTCCAAATTCCTCTCATGTCATATGTGGAAATGTCATCCTTCCAAGTCCTAAACTAGATTTCATGGCCATTAAAGCCTCATTTAGCTGCAGCAGGAAGGAAATCTGGCATATTGGGGAATTGTCTGTGATTGTTTTGCACTGTTGCTGTCCTGCAAGTAAAGAGGAAGGATGGGAAGAAACTCATACCCATCCCCTGAGCTCATTAGTACACAGGAGCCCTTCATATTAGAAGGCAAAGGCAGAGCTGTGGTGGTTTGGAAGCTCATCCTCCATCTCCTGCTTCCAACTTCTGAAATGTGTTTTCCTTAAATGCCCAGAGTTTTTTGCTCCTCCCAACTCGTGACTCTCCAGACTACTGATGCTGAAATCAAGACTTCCTGACACGGAAGTTGAAGCATTAAGACTGAACTGAAGCATAAAGCACAAAGGTAACCAAAATATGTGCGGACTCAAACTTCTGTACAAGGCTCCACGTATAGAAAAGGTACCAAAACGCACATGGTGACGAGATTAACCAAAGGGCATCAAACTATCCATTTCACTTGAAAGATTGTGGACTAAACGCTTGGGCCTGTTGTAGAAGAGAAACTGGCCACATGTTTGACTGCTGTGACTTTGCCCAGCTTTGTGGCTACATTATCTTTGAGAACAGAGACTCACAGCAATGTGGCTTGGCAGAGATGCCTACAAGTCTCTAGGTGAACGTCCTGCTCAGAGCAGGAGCATCCTCAACATGAGATCGGGTTAGCCAGGGCATCATCCAGCTGAATCTTGAAGGTCTTTGTGCCAGCGCTGCAGGACCAAAAAGAAAATGATGAAAAGACTCATTTTGGAGAGTGTTTCAAAAAGCTATGCAATATTTCGTGAACTGCACAAGAATGATAGATTGCAAAATATTTGTTGATCACACAACATATGCGACAGATGGCAAGTTCCCTCTTCTAATGCGTGCGAGGCTGTTTGCCTCTCACTTGAATGTACATACAAGACTTCAGCACAGCTTCTCACAAAGGCAAAAACCCTTCAGATTTTCAGGGGCCAAATCTGAATTTAGGCAGTTGCAAAGCAAGAAATACGCAACATCCCACACCTTCATACAGCACATCTTCAATTAATCCTGAATTTTCACTGCAGTCGCCCCCACCTCTGTAACCAGCCAAAATATTAATATCTCATTTAACTACATAACTCTATAACTACTTGAAGAAACCAAGCTGCACAGTAAAAAACAGCTGACATGGAATGTGTGTATGTAGGAGTGGGTGTGTATACAGGTGTGCATACCTACACCGAAAAAGGATGGAAAACTTAGCACAACTACTTGCAGCATAGGAAGCTCCTCAACTTTAGGAACATTCCCTTCTATGCCCAGGATGCTCAGGTGAGGTATTCAACACAATATAGTCAAATATATAAAGCACAAATGTGACCATTCAAGTTGGACCAGTTATTTGACCAACACCTCAAACAAAAACAAAACAAAAAAGACACAGAAACCACCAAAGATAAAGTTTTGATCGGGTTCAAATTTAACTTTGCTTTCAGGAGGTGGTGATAAGAATTGAACAGATGAAACAAAGGACTACCAAGAGTACAGTACAGAATATTAAGGGAGTAACTGAGTTAAATAAAGCAACTTTCTAGTTTTCTATGCACTGAGTAGCGTGTTGCCCTATATGGATTTATTTGCTTTTCACTGTACTCTGTTATGTAACTGTTCCCACTAAAGCATAAATTTTCTAAGGTGAACAAAAGCTCGAGTGATTACATTCATCTTGGATGATCTCTAAAATGTCTTTTTCCGCTAACTTCTACTTATTGGGTTTTATATTTTTGACTCACATAGACTATTAACTCTGTAGCAGTTAAGCTGATCAATTTAGGTTCTAAATAACTGTACTTTCCACTTTTTGACAGGAAAAACAGCTCCTACAGACCTTAAAATGGATTAAGGCTAGAAAGGAGTAATACTCTGGTGTTATTCCTCTTCGCAGGCCAAACAACCCTTGTTTTGCAATTAGGGGACCCAGCATTGCTTTTTATCTCAATAAGCATCTTTGATACCCATACTGATATTCTACAGAAGGATATCTGTCCTTTCAGAATACAGCCTACACAAAGAGGACTGCAACTCCATTATCTGGAGTTATTTTCAGCAAAAACTTTGACCTACAGTGTTTATACCTCACCTCCATAGGCAGAAGCAAGCACAGACACCACCTCTCCTCCCTATAGCATGATTTTTTTCATGACATTTTCCTGAATGGAGCTTCCTTCAGCAGTAAAAGCTTCTCCTGGAAATAACTACAACCTATGAAATCCAGCACAGAGCTGCACTTACAAAAATGTGCAAAACAGCAACAGATCTGCAATGGTATTCAGCCTGTAATCCTACAGAAAAGTAATAGGAATTTACAGAAGATAACGCCTAAGATTTTTATTACACTGTGAAAGCATGTTCTTTTTTAATATTTGTGAAATTGGCTTATTGTTTACAGCAGAGTTTGTTCCCTATGATCTAAGATCTATACCGCTGGTGATCTTAGGTGTCAGAAAATGGTATGGAATGAGAAGCTGCTCCTGCCCTAACGTTTGAAGGAAATTATTTCTGTGTAGCAGTATTCATCTGTCTACACCATTAGGTAAGACTTATAACATGTCTATCATGTATCTTGTAATCTTGAAGATCTTTTCAAATCATAATGATTCTATGTAGATAAAACTGTTTGAAAATTAGGAAATAAATGAGATATGATATTTTGGGGGGAAAAAGAGAAAGTTTTGCAAATCCCCAAGTTTACAAAAACTTCTAAATCCATAACACTGATGCGATTTCCTCAAGTCTTCATGGGAAGAATCCTGCAGTGGAATCTCAGACTTGGTATCAAGTTAGGGCATAAAATACTCTTTGCTCAAAAGACATGTACTTCATACAAAACTCCATTAAAAGTGCTGTTTGTCACACCAGTAGATTACCAGTATTTTGAACACTGAAAGGAAACGGATGTCAAAATATTCACTCCATAAATATCTTCAAACATATAAATGTATAATAAATGCTTAATAAATTTATAAAAGTAGTCTGTTGCAGTGCCTGTTCTGGTTAGCCCGAGGCACTAAGTGACAGGTATGCATGATGAGCGCCAATTCCTAAGCAAAATACTTCTGCTTAAATCATCTTGCCACTGATTTCCAACTACATATTCACCCCCCAACAAAGGGAGATCAGTAGCAAATCAGATTTGAATACTAGAAGCAAAGAGAAGCCCTGAGGGGGGGAACATCTCATAAGGAAACAACAAGGCAACCACCATAAAACAAGTTTATCTTGATAATAAGCGACAGTGCTAAACTGTTGCATTTATTTCCTATTATCAACACGGACAGCTATGAATCTGTAATTGGTAAGGTGGCATTGGGAACAGGTTAAAAATGAAGACTGTGGGTCTTGAACAGACTGACCGTTTCTCAACGTGGAGCAACGTTACCCTGGCAGGGCAAGAAGGGCAGCTCCTCGGCTCCCTGCCAACAGATTTGCACCCAGCTGAAATTTCATGCCAAAAAGCTTTACAGAAACGCCCAGGGAGGGCAAACAGAACTGAAGGGATGTAGAGGAGAGGCTGGCAGCTCTAGACATCTTAAGGGAAGCTCAGCAAGGCCCAGGTACAGAGGAGGAAGAGCATCATGCAAAAAAGGGACAGGCTGCACAAGAGGAAAGAATGGGCAGGCAGTGATGAGCACTGAAAATGGTTAACCGATGAAGGAAGATGCAGGTTCAAGTGCAGTGGTTGCAGGATATTTTTTAGTCAGATGACTAAAGGAAAGCAAAGCAGAGTACTTTATGGCCAGTGTGTTCACCTGCCTTCAGCCAGGATGTATAAAGGCTCCATCATCAGCAGAGAACTTGAAATTGCTTTATAAAATCTTCACCATGGAAGAAAGGGTCAAACTGCAAGTTATGGGGCCTGAAGCAAACTCCCCAGAGTTTGGAGCACTAGTGTTTGTGAACATTTCTCACCAAAAATGTTTTTAAGGGTGCTTAGAGGAAGGGATTCACTTTTCTTCTATTAACAGTAATGCTGAGGATAGTAAGAATTCATACAAATTGCAAGGAAGTTTCTCAAAACCAGAAGCACCTGTGCTCCATCAGAAAACATCAAGAAGATTTGACATGTGTCCGGTAAGCTTGGCCCACCTAAACTCATGATAGTCACATAAACACTGCAATTTCTAGCCATATCGGGTCTTGCACATATATTTCTTTTGCTTTAAGGCAACTGACTGATTGAATATTAAAGACAGCAAATACAGTAAGCAATGAAGGTTATTTATCAAAAACAGAATGAAAGGCCACTTTCTATACCCACTCCAGAGAGAGATGCTGTGAAGAATGAGAGTGACTTTAAATACCAGCAAATAGACACTTTCTGTAGAGCTTCTCCTGCTTCTGTCGAAACAGATGAAATATTAATGTCAATTCATTACACATCGGTGCACTTGTATACTCCCATGTCAACAACTGCCCAAATGAAAACAGTGGGTTTGAATAATTCACTCCTGAATCATCAGCGAGCTCTTTCCTGCAAACCCTGGAGGAGACCTACACTGTTTGTCAAATCCTATCCACGACTGCCATTTTTTACTTTTTAGAAAACATTCTCTCTGTTAAGTTTCAGAAAGGTACAAGCATATGTGTTTTTGATACGCTACTATAATTTGACATTCAGAAAAGCTATAACCATGATAGCAATAGTGATAAAATGCATGAAGGCTATAAAACAAGATGAAGAGTTTCAGGCTTGAGGGCTGAATCCAGAGAACAATTCATTCAGCCCTGGTTGAATTGGTGGCCTCTGCTCCTGTCTTCCCAGAAAGCCCCCTGCTACATGGGAACATCTCAAGGGCCAGATGAATCCTGGTAGCCCAGAAGGATTCCAGCCACTCGCTACATTTTGGTGCCTCAGCCCGTGACACGTGCGCAGGCTCCACTAAAAGCTCTTCTCTAAGCTAAGGATCATATGGAACAACAGCTCCTTCAAACAAATACATATTTTGACTGAATTCAAGGTCCATCCTTGCTATGCTGTAAATATCTCTCTGGTTACCAGCCTTACCTGTACTGAATGCCAGACTGCAGCTCACTGCACTGCCCCCAGCAAGGGAAAGCAGAAGTTATGTCTAATGGTAGTTCAAATTTGTTTATACAACCATTTTCTTTGTTATATTTGAGAAATGAAACTGCATAGCTAAAAATCAATCTGTTTTTATCTGGAGTTCTTTGTTAAGAGAAATTAAAATGCCTCAGAAATCTCTGTTCTTCTTTCATGCTCACATTTTCTTTCTCAGTCTGTACAAAGAATTATAAAGGGTACTGATTCATGTTGCTGTAGCAATCCATTACTGGAAGACGATGACAAAAAATCAAAATAAGAGTCACTGGCTTCCTTCTGAAAAACAACAAATGGTTCTGGGATTTCTTTTTTACAAAGAAACACGGGCTTTTTTCATTTCCTCACTAATGCACTGATTTTAATGTACTCGCTATAAACTTAATTTTCTCCCTATTTGTTACTATTCTCAAGATACTTGGCAGAAAACTCCACATTTGAAGACTAGGAGGAGAAAAAGAACATACCCCGTTCTTACCTTGGTCACTGTAGAGATTCACTGGTAGAAGGTGGAAAGTCACCTTCTTGGAAGGAGAAGCTTTCAAGGACCAAGAGAAAAACTGGACTTACAGAGCAACTATGCCAAAATGTACTGTCACAGCAGGACCCCAACTGACTGGTACTTTCATGATGGCCTTGGAATAACCACACAGTTCCTTTGCTATATTCCAGCACTCTGGAACCCCAGAGCCTGGAGACAAGAGAGGAAGTCTGGGAAAAGGAAGTCTTGATCGAGGAGGATCTGCCTAAAGATCATTTAGGCAAAACCAGAAACCCATGGGCCTCAATGGGATGCACCCACAGGAGCTGAGGGAGCTGCTAGGTGTTACTGCTAGGCAACTCTTCATCATCTGTGAAAGGGAATGGAGAAAAGAACTGCCTGAAGATTGGAAGAAAGTCAGTGTCACTCCAGTCTTCAATGAGGACAAGGAGGACAACCCAGGAAACTACAGGGTAGTCAGCCTCACCTCCATCCTCGGAAAAAATGATGGAACAACTCATCCCAGATGCTATCCCTAAGGACGTGGAAAACAAGAAGGTGCTCAGGAGTAGTCAGCCTGGATTCAGCAAGGGTAAATCATGCTGAACCAAGCTTATGCCTTCTATGATGGAATGATTGGCTGGGTAGATGAGGTGAGAGCAGGGGATGTTGTCTACCTTGACTTCTGCAAGTCTTTCAACACCACCTCAAGCGGACAGTGAGGTGGATTGAGAACTGGCTGAATGGCAGAGCCCAGAGGGTTGTAATCAGTGGCAGAGTCTGGCTGGAACCCTGTAGCTGGTGGTGTCCCCAAGGGTCAGCACTGGGCCCTGTCATGTTCAACTTCATCAGCGATCTTCCTCAGCCTGCTGGCTGATGATACAGAACTGAGAGGAACAGCTGGGGGCTGTGCTGCCATTCAGAAGGAGCTGGACAGGCTGGAGAAGTGGCTGGAGAGGAACTTCATGAAGTTCAACACAGACAAGTGCAGAGTCCTGCACCTGGGGAGGAATAACCCCAGACACCAGTAGCTGAACAGCAGCTCTGAGGAGGAGGACTTGCGTGTCCTGGTGGACAACAAGCTGACCATGAGGCACCAACGTACCCTTGTGGCCAAAGAGGCCAATGGGACACTGGGGTGCAACAGGAGGAGCGTTGCCAGCAGGCCAAGGCAACCTCAAGTGCCACAAGTAGCACTGGTGAGGCCATGTCTGGAATCCCCTGTCCGTGCTGGGCTCCCCAGTACAGGAGGAACATGGAGCTACTGAAGAAAGTCGAGTGTAGGGCTACAAAGACGGTGAGGGGGCTAGAGAATTGCTCCTGTGAGGAGAGGCTGAGCATGCGGGCCTGTTCAGCCTGGAGAGGAGAAGGCTGAGGGAGATCTTATCAGGGTCTCAAGAGGACAGGGTCAGACTTTTTCCAGTAGTGGCCAGCAACAGGACAAGAGGCAACGGCCACAAACTGAAACAAACTGCTCCACCTGAGCATGAGGAAACCTCAACTGAACGCGTGACAGGGCCCTGGAACAGGCTGCCTAGAGAGGCCGCGAAGTCTCCTTCTCCAGAGATGTTCAAAATCCACCTGGATGCGATTCTGCACAACGTGCTTTAGATGTCTAGGTGGACTAGATCATCTCGAGAGGTCCCTTCTAACCTCAACCATTCTGTGAAATGTAAACTATTACTATAAAACCCCCAAACTTAGCTCATAATTTGATTAGCAATAGCTACTTAACAGTAGCTATTAAAAGTAGCTTTTTAGTACTTAAAAGTTAAGATTTGCTAACAGATTACTGAGCAAAGAAAAAAACCTGAAAACTCTTTTTTTCCATCAAAGGAAGAAAAAATGAAAGTGGATGCCATGCCCTTAGTTATTTTTAGCAATTGCAAGAGTCAGAGGGGGATTTTGTTGCTGTTTTTGTTTTTAAATGCAGTATTCAGCAGTGATGGAGCTATACATCATTTTCAGGCAAGTAAGAGTAGATAACTTGAAAATAGATGTTATAGTGCAAAAGGATGGTTAATCATTTATAATAGATGTTATAAAAAAAATAAAGACACGCCCTTGCCTTATTTATCCAGAAAGTGCAAAAGGATGGTTAATCATTTATAGTCTTTCAACTTTACTCTTTTTTCAGTTTCTATTCTGCAGTTATTAACTAATTTTGGTATTTGGATACGAAGAAAAACACCAATTGACTTTGCAATACACAGGATAAGAATATAATTTCAATAGAATTGCTGGAATGGCTGACTATGTTTGATTTCTGTGCTCTCATATTTCCCAAGCTTAATGTAAGGGGAGCTTTCAATCCATATGTGAAGACATATTATCAAAAGTTGCATTCACTGTTTCTTTGTGAGCAACGATGGACACAAGTTTAAGAAGATTAAGGGCCTGGAGATTACAAATACACTGACTTGACTTGGATGTAGTGCATTCAGCAACAGCTAAAATGTTTCAGCACATACTCAGCCAAATGAGCTTTACATATTTTACCAAGCAAACCTTACCTGCCCTTTTTTGCTCAGTTCCATCTCAACTATTGCAACAGGGGTATTTATTTGATCGGTGTGTCTTGACTGCGCCTTCAAGTCGATTCTCCAGTTCATGTTTTTTAAGACATTATCCCACTGGCTTTGATTTATCAGGCTCTCTCGGATCTTTGCTCGGTGGTTCTTCCAGAATTTTGCAATGACTGCAGCTTGATCTGATGTGATGCCACCTTGTTTTTTGGTTTGGGCAGTGAGAAAAGCCTCCAGCTGATTCAAATCCATGTCTGCTGAAGCAATGGACTGAGGAAAAACAGAAGAAAAGGAGAAAAAAAAGATTGCTCAAAAGTGTTTTTAACAATGGAAACACTCAACCAAAAGATTCTATCTTTAGAGTTTAACTGCACCTAGGCAATACTCCCTGCTCGTTACTCTTTACTCCTCCTTCCTATGTTGTGATAGAAAGGATCCTTCCAAAACCCCTTTTTACAGAAATCCACTCCTCCACAAGTCTTTCCAAGGTTGATAAGCCTTAAGTTTTCACTGCCTAACTGGCAACGGTTCCCTAAATACGCCGATGCCATGTGAAGAGAAGAAACCTGTGGTTAAATTTCCCCATTGCACGTTCAAGCAGACAACTTGGCTTCATTTCCACCAAAACCAGGCACAACCAATCCTTAACAACAAATTTTAATTTACTTAGCATTATGTTTTTGCTACTGTACCCTACCAGTGCAAATCTCAGAAGATACAAGGATGCTCAGCCTAAAGTTCCCCTATTTCTTATCTTCACTGCCTTCCCAGACAAAAATCCAGCTGTGCTTTTTAAAACTGCTGCTCAGAACTGAAGCTGGTGCTCTTACAAAAGCTAAGCAGTGTTCACAGGAACAACACCCTGGCTCTCAAAGCCTGGTATTAGCAGGGATGATGGCACTGTGGGGGTCCCCACGCCCACACCGTGTGCTTCAGATTCCCCGGGGGTAACACAGGGTGTTGCTCATTGAATTTCCAGGCATGCAGAGATTTGGCATTTCATACAGGAGATCTGTTAGTTTTCCTCTATTCCGAGAAATCTGCACTTGTCAGTGGAGTCGGGCACAAGCAGCCTCATTGCTCTCCTCTAGATCAGACGGTACATGAGCTTAGTCACATCAAGAGCGGCTGGAACTGAAATGACTGGCTTAAAAATAGAGAACTGGCCCTGGAAAATGAGCTCGTGCTCCACGCGAGGGCCAGAGAACGGCAGCAGGAGGCTGCTGCTTTGAAGCCAAGCCAACAACACGGGCTTAACCTGCAGCAGACACCACATCCCTCTCACCCTGGGGCTTTTCAAGGAAGAACAAACCCAGCCCTCCCCAAAACACCCCACAACTTGTCATCTTAAACAGCATTTTGTCTTTTATCACTCAGGGTATGAGGTCTTTCTCCTGAAGCTTCTGTAGGAAGGTTTTTATTTTTTTCACCCGAAAAAGGGGGCAAAAGGCTAAAGAGGCTCTACCTTCCCCAACTCTCTGAGTTAGCTGCTGTCTCTTATACGTTTAAGAAAAGACAGTCCATACTAGAAGTAACTGCTTTGCTGTATCGGGACTCCAGCTTAATGGGAGCAATTTATTTTAAAATTGGAAGTGTTTAGTGCACCACTCACGCTGGCAAGTTAGACATAAAACTTCTCTATGTTCACGTACTACAAGCTCCCCAACTAGTTTGCTATCAAATGGTATACTGAAATGTTTTGCCACCCAAAACAGAGGAAGGAAACCATATACATTAGTAAAGACATGATTTCTTTAAAATTCCTCAACGCCACCAAAAAATCAGCTCTAAAGCCATTCATGTAACAGAATAGCAGCACCTCATTTTAATATTCTTTTTTATCCCAACTTGGAAGCATTTTGAGATAGAAAACCAGGGACAAGTTAGAAAGGATGAGAGGAAAACTGGGGCCTCTGCTGATTCTTCCCTTCTTTAATTATGAAGAATTAATAGCACAAGAATTTGTAAACAACTATAGTTCCACTCCATTACTCCCAGGAATGACAGCAGTTAAACAGGGGACTATTTTATGAAGTCTGAATAAATGTTTTGATATAACTTGGCTAAAAACTAATCTAGTCCTTCTCTGCACAGCACTGCAAACAAGGCTTTCTACTGTTTTTAACAGTGCAGTGACTACACCTCATTGATATTTCTAAGGATTAACTCAAAATGTAAGTGGCTTTTCTGTGTTTTTAGCTAAGCACAGATGAAATGTGTCTGATTACAGGTCTCCTTTTCCTTCCTTCAAGCTTTGGACATTTAGGTTGATCGCTGACCATGACACCAGGACAAGGATTAGCTGTTCTCCAGCGCTCCAGTGCGTCTCCTCCTACAGCAGTGATGAAAGAGATTTTACTGGCATAAATAACACATGCACTCACACACATTTTATCATCATCAGTAGAGATTTCTCAGGACTTAGAAGGGCTGAAATCTATTTTATCCATGAACTCCTGCACTAAAGCCATTTTCAGCACTGCTTCAAGAATGATATCTCACTCACTGCTTCACTTGAATGAATAGTAACATAAATGACTAAGGAGCACAGCACTGTAAATCCTGTTTTCAAAACTAAAATCTGCAGGAAACCACAAAAAAATTCCTCACAGTAGGTGTTACAGCAGATTTGTTAACACACCTGCTTTTTTCAATGAAAAAAGCATCATTCTGAGAGTGTGAAAATCCTACCCTGAACGACCACCTTTCCTCCCCCATCAACAGCTTTCAGTCCAGGGGCTGCACAGGTGCTTTTAAAGAACAGTACACGGTTTTGCTCATACTGACTTTTCCTTGCATTCATCTTCAAGAGAGATCTGTTATCTTTGAAAAGATAATTCAGCTCCTAAAAATATGGCTCCAACTACTATTACTTCAATGGGAGGATATTTGATTATGTGGAGAGTTTTGTATACGCTTAATTAGACATGTGCCTCGGTACCCAGAACAGGAAAGCAGACTTAAATTCATTAGCTCTTCTGAGAAATACGGCCTGACAAGCATGCGATACTAGCGAGAAAACAACAATTGATAAAATCCACCGGGAAGAAAAACCCGCTTCCCCTTCCAGAAATAAAGCATGACTTATTGGGCAACATGGAAGCGCTCCAAGCGCTTGCCAAGCCAGGACGCGTGGGCATTTTCTCCAGCTGACCCTCAAAATCGTGGAGCGCTGCCAGCCCGTAGCACAAAAAGCCAGAGCTCGCGGCACACAAATGGCTCCGTGCCGCGTACTGTGGTAATGAACTTGCCTCTGCTTTTTTTGGAGGTGGGGTGAGAGGCTATTCCTGCATTGCAAGCACTGCAATTCGGCTGTGCTCTCAAATATAACCTTGAAAACCTTCCAGCAGGCACTTTGCTCGTGTGCGCAGGGAGCGGGGACCTGCTGCAGCCGGGAATAACGTGGAATAGCTCCGCGTGGAAACCCTTACTGTACGGTGCGCTTATCCGCTACCAGATTCGGGGCACTACTGGATTTTGGGGTGTCTTTGCCTGCTGCTTGCGTCCTTATTTACAAGAGAGGCAACCCAGGGAAAGCAGGGAGGGACGTCAAGCAGTGCTCGTCCCCTTGGGCACAACAGTCCCACTGCATCCAGTGACATTGAGCTCCTCGGCGCCCTGGTGCGGCCGGCGGATCGAGTCCGGAGGAACATGAGAACATCTCTGCTGTGGTTTCTGACTCGCCTTTTTAGTATGTGCTCACCAGACGCTCTCCCAAGGGCTGCTAATAGATCCAGTTCCATAATAACGGAGCTGTTCCCATAGAGCTTCCCAGAAAATCTGGCCAGTAGACTTTCCCACGTTGCTGGAGACAGCAGAGGTTTCTGACCATCTGGCAGGTTGTGTCTCCCAAACACTATTTATTAGAGCCTAAGAGACATAAGAACCTGCTTGTCTCCATTTCAGAACAGTGATCCACACTTCAAAAAACAATTCAAAACTAAAGGGCCTCCTTCCTCCCAAATTCAAATAGTTCCTAAATCTCAAGTGACCTTAACAATACATTTAATCAAAGCAGGAAGATTTTAACTGACCTTTTCATCTTCATTTCTTCTATTCAAGTTCTGCATTGCCTACCAATATCATTTTGTTCTGCTTCTTATTGGGCTGGCATACATGGTTAGAAATGGAGATAAAACTGTTTGCTTACAGGAAAGAGATGGTTGTCAATCATGAGAATAATATGCATTTAAAAGCCTTTTTTCTTTTGGTGGGCATGATCTCTAGATGTTTTTCAAACCTGTAAAGCCAGTTGGTTCACAACTCGAAGAGATACTACCAGGGTCAATGAACATTCACTGGGTTTAGAAGGATTTCTTTTTTTTTTTTTTATGTTCAGGTTATTCTGAATTTCATTAAACTTTCTTCTTAGCCAGGAATACTTGCAAGACAATGTGGTGAAAGAATTGCTTAACTCCTACTGCAGATGGGAAAAACGTGCACATGATGCAACTTGAGGCAAAACTGCATGCTTCCTGCATTTCTAACCTCATTAAGCTTCATCTCACACAAACTTGACAAATGTGCATGTGGAAGATAAAACTCTTCCCTTTTCTGCCCCAGGTTCCCACCAAGCAGAAACCCCAGAAAGCCCTATCTTATTTTTGCATACAAAAACTGACAAAAAAGAAGTGGTTTTGTTTGAGGGTGAAGTTCAATAACAATAGCTTGGGGTAAGGCGGGAAGGAGAAAATGCTGACATATATACATATAAGTGTATATATATGTGTGTGTGTGTATATATATAGTCATTTTGGCCTAGCTTACAACCAAATGCAAAAGAGACCTTGGTATTAGCTTAAGAGGCTTCTGAAGCAAGCACAGGTTTCCTCCAACCTGCCTCTAACACTGGCCTGCGTGTCCGTCAGAAACGGCAATTCCGAACTCCGATTCCACGAACAACCACTTCCTAAATTCTTCGCAGGAGGTGCCATTCTCTGCGGTGTGCAGCCTCGTTTGGCAACACCGGAGGAGGAAAGGCTGCTTAAAGCGGGTGGCCACCTGATGGACCACAAGCCAAGGCCTCCCCGTGCGGTCTGGGAGCCCTCCCCGTGCGGTGCCGCTGCCCCAAACCATCTTTAGCTGATGGAAAACTAAGGAGCACGCAGATGAGACTGCCTGGAGCCCCTTACAGCTCTCTCTGTGCTTTATACTGCCTTGACAACAGCATTAAACAAACAGAATGAGCCAACTTGCTAACAACACTAGTTACATCTAGGTATCTCAAAGTTGCCGGCATATTTGGTTTATGAACAGATTATAAAAGCTGAGATTTTAAGGAATAAACATAAAAAGAAGCACCCTTACCACACAGCAGCTTCTAATGTACTTATCCAATTTAAAAATAGACATATATATATATATATATATAAAAGCACCAGAAAGTGATTTCTATGAGACAACACAGGCTGGAGACAGGCCAGGTGGAGAGAGTGTAGGGGATATAAAAAATAAGGAAACACTCCACTAATAGCAGATATACTTGCAAGTGCAAGGGTCATATGGGAGGATAAAAATACATATATAAATAAATTGCCCCTCCTGGCCTGTATTCAAATGGATTGTATCACCGAGTATCTTTTAACAAGCTGTGCTATCAGAAAGCTGTGCCATCCCAGCTTGAGTCACTCTGCAATCATTCAGAGACTATTTTGCTTTTGGCCACACAGGGTAGAAGCAACGGAACATCACACTTCCAGTGTGTGTCGTAATATATAGAAATAGAGCTGTCACAGTATATATAAAAATACAGTTATCACCAAATCACAGAAGACTTGATGTTGGCAGGGATTCTTGGAGATCATCTGCTCCAACCCTGCTGCTCAAGCAGAGCCAGAGCTCTTTGCCCAGGGTGGTGCTCAGGTGGCTTCTGCACATCTCCAAGAATGCCCAGAACTGCTCTAGACAACCTGTGCCCATGCTCCAGCACCCCCACAGACAGAGGTTTTCCCTCCCATCCAGGTGGAGCTCCCTGTGCTTCAGCTTGTGCCTGGTGCATCTCAGCCTGCCCACGCGCCTGAAGACAGCCTGGATCCCTCCTCTTGAGAGCCTCCTCCACGATCTGGAGGGCAGGATTCCCCCTTCATTCTCATCTTCTTCAGGCTGAGCAGGCCAAGCTCTCAGCCTCTCCTCATAGGAGAGAAGCTCCAGGCCCTTCATCACCTTCACAGCCCTTTGCTGACGAGTAGCTCCATGTTTTTCCTGCGCTGGACACGACACTCCAGATGTGGCCTCACCAGAGCTGAGCGGAGCAGGGGGATCTCCTCCCTCGACCTGCTGGCCACACTCATCTTAATATGGTCTTATATAGATCTTCTTTGCCACAGGGTGCATTGGTGGCTCATGTTCAACTTGCTGCCCCTCTCCAGACCTTCTCCGTAAGGCCGCTCTCCTGCTGCTCCTCAGCAGCATCTACTGGTGAAGGGGTGATTCCTTCCTTGCCGGGCCCTGCCTGTGGAAGTTCTGCTCTGCCCGTCTCTCCAAGCTGTCACAGCCCTGCTGAGTGGCAGCACAGCCCTCCAGTCCATCAGCCACTGCCCCCAGTTTCACACCCTCTGTAAACCTGCAAACCAACCCTATCCTGTTATTTGGATCTTTAAGGAAGACCTTAAACCTTCCAGCTGGCCTTTGCATCACTGCTCACAACCCTCTGAGACTCATAGTTCAGCCAGTTTCCAATCCACTTCAGTATGTGCCTAGTTAGTCTGGACTTCAGTAGCTCATCTATGGCAGAGAGCATTAAAAGCCTTACTACAAAAGGAGATTAGTAGTATCTACTCTTCCCCCTTCACCTAGCAAAGCAGTCGCCTCAAAGGATGCCATCATTTTTTTTCCATTAGGTTTCATCAGCAGCATTTTCCCATTCACAAATCTCCCAATCACCTCCTTATACTTCCAAGTCTCTGGAAATAGTTTCCCAGATTAGTTACTCCACCACTTTCCCATGGAATGAGGCGAAGCCAACTGGCCTGTACTTCCCCAAATCCTCCCTCCTGATCTTCTTCGGGATAGGAGTAACACCTGCTTTCTCCCAGGCCTCAGGAGCCTCTTCTGATTGCCTTGATCCTTCAAGGATCACTGAGAACGATCCTTGAATATCCTCCTACTCCCTTGGATCCCTTTATTCTCCAAGGCCATATCCCATAGGATTCTTCTAAGCAAATTCCTGAAGAGGTCAAATTCAGCTTGTATATAGCCACACATACAACTTGCATATAGTCCTGCTGTAAACAACTTTAGAAGGGTCAACAATTTCTTGAGGAACACAGACATATGCTCCCTGAGCTACGCTTCTGGGGAACTGAAGCTATTTTATGAGGGTATGAGTCTTTCTAGGCTGTTACTCAGTCTAAAATGGTTTCTTCCACCCTCCAAAAGAAACTACATTCATATCTAAGAACTTTCAACAGGTGGAAGTCGTCTCATGCAGCATTGCTAAAGTCAGACAGAAAGAATGAGAGAAGAATCCAGATAGGGTAGAATAAATAACAGATGATAAATAGAGAGGAAAAAAAAAAAAGAGATGTACAAGGGAAGGGACTAAAAGCAGAAGAGACAGCAACAGCCCTGCAATTTGTGACATGACCTTTCCTTCCCTGAAGAGATCATGTGGTTTGTCTTTTATCTCCTCCTCCTTTCTCCCGCAACCAAATAAACGAGAACTGCGTTTATCAGGTCTCTACAATCGTTCTGGGAAAATTACTCGTTGCCCTGGACTACTGCTTAATGTTTAATCTTGTTTCACTTAGAGTTAAAAATAGAAGTGGGATGAGCTCATTCCTTAAGAGCATGTGGAAAAAAAAAAAGTTGCAGCCCTACCCTAAAAGCAGTAACGGTGCAAACTTCAGCAAACCTTGCAGCAGTGCTTTGCAATGGTGTTCTTGTAAGTAAAATCTGGCCAAGCAGAAACTTACTTTATTATTAACCGCGTAAGGAAAACAGAATTCGCATCATGGATTCATGTCCACTTTTACTTGGGGTAATTTGATCATTTGTGTCTTAATGTAATTCTTATTTCAGCTCATTTCCACACCTTAGTTTACCTGTTGCCTTAGAGCAACAGAATAGAACAACATGAAATGCTCCGAGTCGCAGCCCTTAAATGGACACTGCTTTGCCACACGCTACAATATGAACAAAACCCTGTCTGAGCTCTGCTTTCCTTCCTTTCACAACCCTCGTATTTTGCCTGCACCACTGGGAAGCTGTGAGAGTTACCGGGATGAAGCAAAGCCCCTGTCCATGTCGCTCTGTCCCTACCAGGGCCAGCTGTAAAACACTGCAGCCCACGGCTCGCTGCCTTCACTCACCGCCCCACGGACACTGCAGAGCAGCAAGGCAATTGCAAGGGGACAAGTTTACAGAATTACCCTTTCGAGGGAAACAGAAGCTGGCAAATGCTTTGCCACTCAATCAGCAGGTATTTTGGCAGCTCCCATGACATGCTGACAGGTTTGCCAGGCGAGAGGTAAGCTTCCAGCATCGACACAGCAAGCAGCAGGTCTTCCCTTCTGCATTTTCCTCCTGTCGATTCGGTGAGACACAAACACGTGGCAGCCCCAGCAGCATTAGATCAAGCTCTTCCCTACAGGAATCACAGCTATTCTGCAAAGGTCCCCACACAGCTGGGCGCTCAAGCTGGGGAGCTCAGAAGTTGCCGCTCCTGGTAAAAGCAGCAGCTTCTTTTCCCCGGGAACCCTCCTGTAAAGATTTAATTTCCATTTTCTAAATCAAATACTATTAGAATACTTAAGAAGAACTTAAGAAAACTTATTAGAATTAAGCATAATAGAAGTTTTTTGGGGAGAAAAAAGGGCTAAAAAATTAATTAAGCCATGGAATTTTCCCATGGAATTAAATACCCACTACTTTAACTACTCCAAGCAACTTCATTTGGTGAAGCCAACGACCCCTTTTTCCCCAGCGAGTTGGCAGGATCACGGCTTCCCGCGGACGTCTGCGCTCACCACAGAGCTTGCGGACACACATGCAAGAAAGGGGCAACCAGGACTCTTCAACCTTGTTCATGGCAGCCCAGAGCCAGCTCTGGGTGTCCTTTGCTCATACAGGAGACTTCATGCCGTGTCTACTTTTATGCAACCAAGATCCACACAGTGACCTGAAGCACCTGAGGGCAGAAGAACCTTTCTGCAAACCCGCATCAGCTGCTTGTACTTCACAGCTTCTTCCAGTGCAGGTCCCCAAAGATCTCAAGCACAGTGTAACAGGCTGCAGCCACAAAGGTAGGTAACAAGGAAGGAGTCGAGCAGCAGATTCTCAGCCTCAGTGCCCGAGCCCAATGGGTTTGCACGTTCCAGAAGCCAAGAGCTACAAATTTAAGCAAAACTCCAAGCAGCACCAGAGCCACAGCTTGTTATCCTCATTCTAGACAACATATAAAAGCTAAACATGCCAGTGAGTAGTGTTAGAAGAAATTTCACACAGATAACATGAAAGGGCAGTAACTCATGACTCCTCACTTTTCTTATTTTTGCATCCATGCATATGGGCACATGCTTCATAAACATGCACTGTGTCCACCACATGTGCTGCCTGAATGAGCCTTTTCTGCTCTGCTGGCCAAAGGAGCTATATAAATTTGTTCACTTCCGAAGAACTAAGAATAATTTAATGAAAAACACCAAAGAAATTACAACTAATACAAATTTATAAAACAGCTGCAATGTCATCTCAGGCCTGTGTAAAACTAACTGTATTTATAAAAATTGGCTTGTTAGAACAGAACAAGCTACACTTGAGTCAGAATCTGCAAAAAAAGGCTATGAAAAATTCACACATCAGACATGACCATCTGAAGAGAGACAGACAGGTCATACGTAAACATCAGACTGAAAGTAAAGACGCCCGTTGCCTACTTGCCTGTTACAACTTTAGTGAAGGTCGAACTATATTTATATTGCAATTTTAGTTAGAAGTTAAATATATGAAAAACAAGCTTTCAGAAAGGCTCCTTCACACTCCATTCGCCACACCAGAAGTACCAATTACAAAACAGAGTAATTTTGGTAGGCTACATTTTCACTATTAAGTTGCTGCTATTTTCAGCTTTTTTAAAGCGAGCTGGATATACTCTAACCAGATGCTGCAAACTAGCGTGGTAGAAAAAGTTTTGTACATCAGAACAAGAGTACAGTTGTCCACAGTAGCAAGAATACAGCTGCTAGCAGAAAAGCTAACAGGGTCAGCACGTAAAAAAGTCGACTTGAAAGTGTCATTGCCACTTCCTTTCGATGTGTTAGCGGTAACGTTCAGTGACTCAACTGAATGCTACAGTTTTACATCTTCGTTATGGTGTTGTGTTCATTATTCAATAAATTCACAGCTCTTTTTCTCCTTGTTCTGAACCTTGTGTGAAATGAGGTATACATGTTAGCTGAAAAAGGCTGCACTCACCAAAGTAGAGCAGTCACTGAAATGTCATGTCTCTCTTCCTAATAAGAATGAATAAGAGCTAAATAAGAATGAAAAAACATATATTTTTAAACACAGAAAATCTGCTAAAATATGCTGGTCTTCACATAAGACCAACGAGACTGAAATAAGAGTTTTTACTCCAGTGCCAACTTTAAGCCTTTCCTACAGCAAAGGAAACACTAATCTGTTTTCACACAGCAACAGGCAGAATTTTTAAAAACAAGTAACAAAGAATGTAATTTAGTCTAGTCCTGGGGAAATGGATAAAAAAAAGTTATTATATGAAACCCACAGCACTTTAGAAGGAAAGAGAAGTTAAGATGACATTAAACATGGAACACAAGAACAGCTGTACTGTCTTGGCCCAAAAATCCAGTATCCTACCTCTAAACCTTGTTAGAAACAGGTAGAAATAGTGGAAGGTGCTTAAGAAAGGAACAAACATGGGCTGCTTAGAGATGCTCTGCCTGACAAACACTCCCAGCTTCGGTTATCTGTGTGTGGTCTCACGAGCAGGACATTCTACTTGACCCTCTTGATAGAAACCACCTTCTCACTCCCGATCTGTCAAAATGCAAGAAGTTCATATACTTTCTGCCTGTGGGTGAGCCTTAGATTCCTGATTAAAAATAAATAAATAACAATAATAAAAAAGAAAGCTTTTTAAGTTATAAGAACAATCAAAAACCACTCTTTGAAGAGGGAGTGGTTTACTTCTTTTTTTCACTTTCATTTCCTTTATAGCTTTTTTAGTCTCTTGGGGGAAAAGCATTGCAGACTAGATTTGCATTTAAGTACAGACTCTCCTTTTCCTTTTAGTCTTGCTTTATGCATCAAATAAAAGGAAAAATAAGAGACGAACTCAAGTTCTCTCGTTTTCATAGGTCATATTTTAAAGCAGAAGGACAACTTCCCTAGTCCAGGAAGATACCAGTAAAAAGAACCAGGATCCTCAGTTAGCTTCATGACTCTCTTCAATGCTTCCCCCACACATTTGGGGATAAGAAAGTGGAGCAACAGCACTTTTAAACCAAAGACAGGAAGCTCCATGTGAAGCCTACGAGATTTTTTTCCCTATTCAAAAATGCTCCACACGGTGTGTGTTTGATGAACACTAATTAAGAACAGTAGAAGCATTTAATTTGTAGTAATGAACTCCAAAAGCAGGGCAGAATTCCCTTATCTTCATGGAGACGAGACTCCTGTTAAGGTCAATGAAAATACTGCAGGGATCATGCTTGACTAATGAACTTGAGCATAACCACACTAATTACTGTTCTGGGCACGCGCACCCCGCATGCTAGCCATGCCTGTGCTTTTCTTAGAATTAAGGGGTTCGTTCAAAACTTGCTGGTGGTGTTAATGAGAAGACTACTACTTACTGCCAAAAACTCTACCAACGTGACAAATTAAACCACACATTTGGATGGCAAATGCAAAATCAACGGGCGAAAAAGCACTGCTACTAGCAGGGAATCCAGTTTTCTCTGTAGCAGACTGTTCTGGAAGTCCATGAGCAGAATGTCACCAGATTTTCAGTAGGGCATCTTAACATTGAAGTGTACAGCACAGTCACCGAGAGCTGGCACTGACCCATCTGCTTTAGACAAGCCAATCCTGCAGCACAGACAGGGTGGACTAAATCTTTACATGCAGAGAAAAGTGCTCATATTCAGTATTCACTCACATTTACTATATACCCACCAGACAAAAGAAGCAGACAAACTTAATTGCTACTCTTCCTCAGGTACAGATATAAATAAATGATATGACACCAAAGGTTAGGCAAACCATTAAGTAAAAATGCTTTAATGTATGTTCAAGTGGCACAGTTACAGCATATCAGCACTTTATAGTGTCAAGCAAAATCAGCCTAGAATTGGTCTCATTAGGACACGGTCTTCGGCCTCTGTCTCACACTTATGTTAGATCATTATTCACTTACTAAGCATCACGTTTTCACAGTATCCCAGAACGGTTGAGGTTGGAAGGGACCTCTGGATATCATCCAGTCCAGCCCCCTGCTCCATCAGGGACACCCAGAGCACGTGGCACAGGGTGGCATCCAGGCGGGTTGGAAGATCTCCAGAGAAGGAGCCTCCACAGCCTCCCTGGGCAGCCTGTGCCAGGGCTCTGACACCCTCACAGGAAAGAAGTTCTTCCTCACATGGAGATGGAACTGCCTGGGTTTCAATTTGTACCCATTACTCCTTGTCCTGTCACCGGCCACCATTGAGAAGAGCTTGGCCCCGTCCTCTTTCCATCCTCCCCTCGGGTACTTGTACATGTTGATCAGATCCCCTCGCAAGCTGCTCCTCTCCAGGCTGAACAGGCCCACTCAGTCTTTCCTCATACAATAGATGCTCCAGTCCCTCAGTCATCTTCGCTGCTCTACGCTGCACCCTCTCCAGAAGTTCCTCATCCTCCTTGCACTGTTTTATTACAGACAGTCCTGCTGTTTTACCAGCAACGCCAGCCACAAAGCTTGAACATTTACAGTTTGGAAGGGCAGAGGATACACACCTGCTCACATGCCAAATTCCACCCCAGTATCCTCCGGCGCTCAGCACAAACACCAGCTTCCACGTGTCTCTTAAGCAATTAATAAAGCCCTGCAAATGGGAAAGGCTGGCTTGCTACAGTCACTGAGCTTTGCAATGGGAGAAACTCAGAAGGGATAGAAAATGAAATAGCACAATTAAAGCATATTGTTCTTATTAATTCACAATAATATAATAATAATAATAAACTGCTGTTGGAGGAAGTGAAGCACTTGAACATTACTGTTATATTAAACATTCTTAAGCCATGTAATACCCTGCTGCCAACCTTCCCTTCCTGCTTATTATTTTGACTTTTTTTACCCTCTCACTTTGCCCCTGTTGTTACTACACCTGCCAAGCTGCAACAGTTCTTATTTGAGCTGACTGCATGCACCCATATCTAAAATAAAAACTCTAACAAGACCCCCTCTAAAAACACTGGGATTCCACAATGTAGCACATGTTAGTTCAAGTCAGCATTCAACTTTTACCCTCTTAAAATAATAAGGGAAGACACAAAAAACAAGACGAAAAAAATCAATCTTGGGTATATATACACTAAAACCAAGCAAGCAACAAAATGCTGCAATACCAGTTGCTGCA
Organism: Tinamus guttatus; assembly: GCF_000705375.1. Next base: position 111,995 of record NW_010576707.1, read on the forward strand.
GAGGCAGCAGAGCTCTCTTCAGCTTAGCATTCTATACAGAAGTGCTGTTTCACTGAATTAAAACAAGACAGACGAGGATTGCTGTTCGGTTGTTCTAGGCAAACAACAATTTAGATAATAACCATTTTCTCATGCATGTCCAATTACAACACAGCAGACATTCCTTCTCTCCCAAAATTCTGCTTAAAGTTTTTGTTCGTATATTTTGCCTGGCTCAATAACAAAGCTTCACAGTAAGCACATTAAGCAGCCGTTCACTGGAATGAAAGGTGGAAGCCCACGTTAGATACCTGTTTGGGTAGAAAGCATCTCCTGAAAGCATCTCCTTTCAGAGCGTGTCTGAAAGGCCGCCTTATTTTTAGCTGCTGGATACACGCACAATAGCAATTCTAAAAACCAGAAGGCAAGCTTTCCGGTTCTGTTAGCTGTTCTCAAGTGGTAATATCTCAAAACAGTTTTCCAGTTCTACAGTGGCAAGGTATAAATAGGAGTGATGGGGCCTTAATAAACTACGGTTCAAAAAATACAGTCCTTTTGATGCTCCCTCACGACTCTTCCTTGAGATCTGGATTACTCTATGTAAGAAAAAAAGGCACATAAACACAGCCCGGGGCCTACAAACAGAATGTATCAGCTCTTTAGGTAGCCTTAATAAAAGCAACCACATTCTTAAGACTTTTTTCTCTGCATTTAACTTCTCCCGAGTCCTCTTCTTTTGCAAGGAGGTATCAACAGAAATTAGTGACTGTGCAAAAGCCCTTGAAAGCGCCTACATTTCTCCATCCGTCTCTAGTAGCTGCAGAGCAGATCCCTCTCGCTGGCCTCACTCCATCCGGATGACAGTCAGCTTCAAGTCATCTGAGGTCTTATCCAAGACAACATTTATAGCCCGGACAGAAAAGGTAGAAGACATTGTTCCAACAAGAAAAGAGAGTTCTCAGAAGAGGCCTTCGCTCCACAGCCCAAATCCAAGCACTGTGAAAGCAGGGTGGGACAAGGCATCCTCACTAGCAGCGTCAGCTTGGTTTTGGAGCAGTTTTGGAGTCGAGAATGCCTAATAGCAACCCCCCTCTTCCCCCTGTGTGTGTAGAAGGGAGAAAGGGAAAGCAGTGCTTGTCAGCAAACCGGCCAACTCTCAAGAGAAAAAGGATCTCTAGATTTCAGGAGGAAAAAAACAAAAACCCAAAACAGCAAGACCAGGGGAAGTGCTTTATGCTGGCCAGACCTGCAGATGGAGGCTGGCCTGCTGCCCAAAGCTCTGCCTTACAACAAAACAACTGTGAGGGCTCAAAACAGAGTTCACAAAGCTGAGATATATGAGAAACCACCAGTTACGTGGAGAAGGAGAGAAGAAGGGCAGCTCTCCACGTGTATGAGGAAACACAAGGGTATTTCTTTCCCACAAATGGCCGGCAGGAGAAATCCTGGAGCGAATACAAATGAATTCTCTTGCTGTTTTTCCACACTGGCTTTTCAGAGATCCTTTCGGTGAAGATCACTAGTGTCCTCGTCGTCAGCCCTGGGACTTCCTCCTTCGGCAACGGCAGCAACGTCACGGCAGGGCCCGCAGTCCCTGGTGGCAAGGGACAGTCTCGAGAGACAACACGTGGTAACAGATCTGAGCAGCAGCTGAGGCACCCGCACTCCCCCAGAGCCTTTTACATTGCCAGCAGCTTTATCTGCTAGTGGCACTGAGGCTTCCCCTCCACATGCTTTTAGACCCGTTTTCGACCAAAAGATTCCTTATTTAATAGACACTTCCCAAAGGCATGAAGAAAAGATTTACTAGAAGTAGCTGAGTACTAAGCTAGTAAGCTGAGTATGAAGTAGCATTCTAGGAAGAGTTTCAAGACTGGACTTACATAAACTGTGCTCGCTAGTACCACAGAGGAGCCAAACAACAGGGCTACTACCAGCCCCTTGACTGCAGAACAGTGAAGAAAACAGCCACAACCATTAGAAAAACCTAGCAAAAAAAAAAATCAGTTAGTCTTATAATGAAAACAACCAGAGGAAGAGGACCATGGTGTGTTAGACAGAGGTTGCATTTTATATCCTGGACATCAAGCTTTCGGTTCTCTCATATTACTTGTGTACAATCTGATTAATATTTTACCAATGAAACACCAGTGTGTATTACTGAGGGTAATGCCCTCAATATCTGCAGAAATCTATACTTACAAGTTAAATATAATATTTGGACACCTCATGGTAACATCTTCTAGTTCATTAGCCAATGTGCACTTTGTTCTGAAGCAGGAGAGCAAACACGTTCGACAGATTTAATCATGCTCAAGAAAACCTATGGCCTAGTGCCACCAAAAGGAGAAGAATGGAATTACTCTAGGTGTAAAGGAGGATTAAAAAAAATAAAGAAAATGGAAGCAATTCACAAAATTAAATTTATGTAACAAGGAGACAAATTTAGTATTTTAACCAGGATGCAAGTCTTTGAAAAACAAAAACGCTGAGCATGAGGATTTGCAGGAGCCAATCTCCCTGTTTCTAAATGTTTTGAAACTGTATGGATTAGGAGGAGGTTATGAAAAGGTAATAGTAGTAGGATAACATGATCCTCTACAAAGCAAATCTACCATTTTAGAAAGAGGTGGGGTTATTTCTGTACGTTCTGCAGAAAAAAAACCCACAAACATGGAAATGAAGAGGAAAGGGTGCTTCAGTGACCAAAAAGGCCTGGTTTCATGGGAGAAGATAACTATTGTAAACTATCAGATTGATAAAAATATTGGGGGAAAAAACAGTCACAGGGCAGACAATTAACCAGCATCTACTCCATCCTTCTCAGAGAGGTATCATCAGAACCTTCCAACAGATGCAGGAATCATCACGGAAGCACAACACAATAAAAGAAAGGTCCCTGCATAAAGCAGCGTTCCTACACACTGCACGGGGAGAGGGAATTGGAGAGCATTGGCACAACTATCCCACCCTTACACACGAGCAATGCACCGCTACCAGCAAGGGCACAGCCCTCAGGAGAAGGGCCTCCCCTCACCTTTTCTACAGGTGGAGCAGTTTTACAAATGAGGCAGTTTTGCCAAGGTTAAAGATCACTTATCTGCCTTCCTCAAAAACACTTTTTTTGTAAGCTTAGTGATGCAATATGCTCAGAGACAGATAAACTACAATACTATAACAAGCACCGTACATATACACACAGACACACCCCAGAAAGGATTTAAGGATTCTTAAGTATTGTTTCTTCTTCCGTAACAGAAACATTACAAGGTCCTTTATCCCTAAGGAAAAGGTAACATTACAGTGCACAGCTTTCACTAGTAAAGCAGAATGGTAAGTTCAACCCAGAGAAAGGGTATGAAGGGGAAAGAAACCAGCCATAAGCAGGCTGTATCGAGACAGTGTTTGCCAATAAAAAACACAGGAAACCCCTTCAACCAATTACACTAATTTCTAACACATCAAAAGGGTGATTTATGCTCAGACTGATTGATGTTAAGGGATCACTATTCAGAAGGCATGAAATACTACAGAAATTAGATGGCCACGAGGGTAATGAACCTCCCCATTTCTGAGCAACAACTGGCTACTTATCTGTGTCAAGATAAGACTGTCAAGATTCCCAAAAGCAGGCAGGAATTCCCAAAAATTGGCATCACTCATCCCAAGAAACTCAGGTGTTTGCATTCCTTAGTCAGAGAACAATACAGAACAGCTAAAATAGCCACCTACCTTTCAACTAGGCAAAGAAGCTGGGCTCCTAAATGAGGTCTATGTCCTCCAAAAAACATATCTGGTGCAATTAGGTATTATCATTAATGGACACATAAAAGTTACCTGTCTTCTTCGGAATTTCAAACACATATCACTGCCCCAAAAGGCAACAGCCTGCATGAACAAGTACTCTGGCCTTCTGTTGTTATTCTGCTGTTCATTTCCCTTATCAACACCCAGAGCAGGAAGGCAAAAATAAATCACATGGAGAAAATGCAAGTATTGTTATTAACATTCTCATCACGCGGGACATGGTGTTTCCCCAGTGCCTAATGGATTTCACTCATGGTAAAACAAAAACAAAACAAAAAAAACACGGCCAGCTAAGCCACACGTGACCAAAGACTAAAATGATACAAAAAAAAAAACAAAAACAAACAAAAAAAAAACTTTCTAAGATTATTATTCTCAGCAGATCCAAACTAATACTTCCCAAAACTTTATTCGCACAAATACTTTAATTCACATTACTTTACATCACTCCATGTTCATTTTGATTCACACAGATACTAAGAGTGTGCCCAGCAGGACCAAGTTCTTTGGTTCTCAGCTGCCTGGGGGGTTTGATTCACTAACCTGCAGGGCAAAGATGACAGTGCCCTGATCCTCTGCCACCCACCACATTCAAACCCGGGGAAACGGCTCACATCGTATTTTCTGTGTGATGGCTTCAGATGAGTCTGTTCACTTGGTAGACTGAGATTTGTAAGCCAGATTTGTAAGAACTGACAAGAAGGTATCCCAAATAACAGCTAGGATATGGATGTTTCCACCAGAGATATGAAGGAGAAAAAAATTAAGCCTGCTTTCCTCTACATTGATATATGTGAAAAGTGGCCCTTAAAATCATCAGAAAGTCATGGAAATTTTTTAGGGTGCTCTAGATAGGAATTTCTGAAGGAATCCATCATACTCGGATATAACTTTCTCTAAAGGACTGACTAGTAAGTAGCAGCCCCAAGCGTACACACACACGCACACTCTACATGAAGCTTATCTACTGCTTATCTCAACAACAAAGCTCCAAAGCAGGTCAAACAGCATAAAAAGTGACAATTTCCTAGGATTTTCATCCACAAGGAGCTGAACACTAAGCATGAAGATCACAAGACGCTCCCAATAAATGTGAGATGCCACTTCATGTTGGAAGGCACGACTTGGTAACCCTCATTACACGCGTAGCACACAAGGAACACAGCATATGACCATATTCCTCACTGTTACTGTGACAAAACGTAAATATCCAGCGAGTTTAATCATCTGTGTTTCCTGAGGCCTGAATTTACAGTCCAAAACAGTTTGGATAAGCACATCTTAACACTACTTGAACAGGAGTCGTCTTTGAGAAACACAGGCAACACCAGAAAGTTGGAAGTGCTGCAAGCATCTTTCTCTGTGGTTCAGCTGAAAATGTTCTTTCACCAGTTTCATTAAATAGTAAAAACCTTCATAGAAGCAAAGAATAATTACTAGCATCCTCACAAAATTCCAAATTTATCAACTACACTTTGCCAACCTTATTTTTTTTTCTTGTTATTTCCCCTGGATGTCACATTCTCTTTCTTCTGGTCTCAAATACATCATTTTGTCTGAGTAGCCGTCTCGTTTCAGCAATGACTGCTATCTATGGAGACACGTGTGAACATGGAGAAAATAAAGCTTGTGCTGCATTTGGGGATTACTTATATTAAGTTATTATGGTTTATCTGAAGGTAATACACTGCAGGAGTAGAAAACAATGAGGAAAAACTACTTGCATTTCCTAGTTTCCTGGTCTATCTCTTAGGGTTAAAGCACCTCAGGGAAAAAAAAAAAAAAAGACAGTAACAAAAACAGGTGAGTCAAACATAAGCATCAGATCTACAGAAAAGATTACCAGAGAAGGGGAGAAAGAATAGCCCAAGAGAACTGGACTCATGCAGAGTTAGAAATGAAAATGATTTCAAAAACAGAAGTGAGAAGTTAAATCAAGAACGGAATGGGAATCAACAGCAAAATGTTGAAATATCCCAAACAGCAAGAAATACTAAAACTCACAATGGAAAAATAGAGGAAGTTTTAGTTTCTTATCATATATAAATATGGTACAGCAGAAAGTAATTTTCTTGATGATTCTGAGATTGTCAAATAGCACAGAAAACACCCTGGCTTTTAACCACACTACAGACCACACTGGGCTTTGCCAGTTGAGGTCCCCATGACCCATAAGAGGGACAGGGAAACAAGCAGTGAGGTTAATTCTGTGTTCCCAGCCCAGAATATCAGCAGCAAAACACTTTATGATGGAGGAAACAACACGCCTCACTTCTGTCCCACTCCTCTTTCCTCCTCAGATCTTTACATCAGGCAAGCTAAAACTCTCAGGAATTTCATAGCAATTCCATTCTCCCCAAGCCAGAATTTGATAACCCGGTAGGAAATCACGTCTGCTGAGGTGGTTGACTTAAAGCACGAAGGAAAAAGAAGAAACTTCGATTTAAGGCGGCATATTTCACGTAAGCAGTTCCCTACGCTCCTGAAGAATAGGGAGGCTAAGGAATACCATGAAACCGGCACCAGGACAGGCTGCACTCGCTCCTGAGCTCAGTGCCAGTTCACTTTGAAAGTCAGTCGCTATCCCTGAGCTTCAAGCAGCAGACGGTCCTATTAACCTACTGCTTTTTAATGCATGCTCTCACCCCGAGGCAGCCTCCATACAGAAGTAGCTGTAAAAATATGGAAGCTCGGTGCTCTTAAAGATATATATATGGAAACTAGCTCTCCGCCTGGAAACGGGACTAAAAGCTAAGCGCCAACCCAACGCAGTGCCAGCACCCGGCGGGCACCACCAATAGCTCTGTCACCGACTCGCGGAGGGCCGGGGGTGCCGGCGCGGCGGCGCTACCTGCAGGAGGCCGCCCATCTTGGCGCGCAGCGCGCGGAACTCCTCCGGCGCCGCCTCGGGGTAGAGCTGCCCGCGCAGCAGCTCCTCCGTGACGCCCGGCTGGCCGTTCGCGTACGGCGGCGGCGCGGGGCCAAACCGCGCAGCGCCTTCGCCAAACGCAGGAATGAGGCGGAAAAAAGGGAAGCAGGGGCGGCTCTGCCATGGGGAATTTTATTTAACCAAGGATCACCAAGTCATTGCACGTTTATTACCGATTTATCACCGAGAGGCGTGCCAACGCGCGGAGCAGTATTTTTCCCATTCCCGGCACGTTTCAATCTTTTCAATCAAGATACTTGTGATTTAAAAAACGAAACAAAACACCCAGCAACCGCAAGGGAATGACGCGGCTGGATAAATTAAATTTCTGCACTGTAAACAGTGTTCCCTGAAGAAACAGTGTCCAGCTCTTCTGAAATACCCAGATATTTTGAGGACATTTCCTAAGATTTGCACTATATCCCTTTGATGATGCAAGGTGCAGGGCAGCCCACAAAACTTGGTGAGAGCTCAATAAAAATCTTTTTTTTTCTGTGCACCTTTCTGTACAAATTTAAATATAAAAATTATTAAAATGTTTTGTATATACAAGCATATACAGTCACAAAAGAGACTGTGTGCTCCTAAAAGAGGTGTCTACAGTAAATTTTCTTCTGCTAATACAGCAGTAACTTGTATCACCCGATTGCAATTATTCAAGCCCTTCACAGTTGCACTCTTTTCTATGACATGCAAGAGTCATCACATGTAGCTCTAAATTATGAAACAAATTAACATGATTGATATGATCTGTTCTGCCTCATCCTTTATTCCAGACCTTTCTGGGAGGAGGGAACAGGCAAAGGATGCCTGAGCTGCCACTGTCAGAGCAGGGTCACAGAACAACTCTGGAAACTAGAGGCACAGGAAGATGTAACAGTTCGTGCATCTAAGTTTTTTTCCACCCTTTCCATTAATTTGGACAATCTTTAAAATGTCTTTTTTTTTTCTCCAGTGGCATTAAATAGCACCTTTAGAAGCCTAAAAGGAACTGGAGATACAGTTGCTTTTTTAATCACTAGAAATTATTTGCAATCACTAGAAATGACATGGGGAACATACTTCCATATCTAACTTGGGTACAGATTCATCGTGGCACACACTAGCCATTCTGAGGATCAAAACTCTTTTTTGATGAGTATCATTAACATCTTATTTAGAAAGAAAAAAAGAGGAGGGAGGACATAACATCTATGTGAACTATCTGTATCTACAGAGAATATGAAGTCAAACTTGCCATCATTCCAGTTCAAATTTCTGAAGATACTGTTTCTTTGTGATGTCTTCTTCCGCAGAAAGCTGGAGTAAGTCCTGGATCCTAACAAACAGTGCCACTTGCCTGACTTAGGTGGAGGCACAAAAGCAGAGTTGCTCTTAGAAATGCTTTTTTCTGCTCATGATCTCAGTCTGTTCAGTGCCTTGCCAAGAAAGCTGGTGAAAAGTGCTTATTTCTAGCTTCTGAAAACAGTAAGAATTATTCAAAATGCACATGGTAGCAACCACTAACCTGTCTTTAAGTATATTATTTATTTGTTTTTGTAAACAATCTCATTTTTAAACAAATTAAAAATACATTGAGAAATCTTTCTATATATACACAGTACATATTCAAACTTCATTTCATTGTGATGATGCCATGGTTCAAACAGAAGAGTTCTTTATCAAAACCCCAGTGATTACAACCATCTTCTGCAGTACAGCAAACCGTGCTGCCGAGGCCCAGTCCTTTCATTTGTTATTTATCACCTGAACTGTTTTTCGGCCATAGTGGTAATAGCTATACGCAGATGATATCGTTGTGAAAGCTGTGATGCACCTTTGGGGAAAATAATTCTTGTAAATCATTTAAGTATGGCAATGAAAAATCACATTTTTACGTGTCTTCCTATTGTTCTCCACACACAATGACACCATACACTATAGAAACAGAAGTTCCAGTTTATATACTGAAATTCAGCGCTAATTAGAGAATGAAATGAATTGTCATCCAGTGATCTGTAGTGTGCTTCCATTCAGTTATATACGAGGTTGAATTTTTATCAAATTAACACTTGTTTTGAGAGAAGGGAGGACAAAAGTCTGTTTCTGTATTTGTAGCCTACACAATTTTTATCAGCTTGAGAACTGACTGATACAAGAAACAGACCCTTGGTAGCAGGAGAGGGGAGCATCCAAACAACACAAGACTCAAAATTGTTGTTATTTTAACATGCTCAAAGCTAAAGCAAAAGCGTTGGCTTTAGCCTGTTTTGTTCCCTTCCCAGAGGCTAGGTTAGAACCACGGACATTTCTAAATGTGTCCGTGTCTCCTTGCACCAAGTCCTGCCCCTCTGTTACCACTGCCATCATCCAACGCGTGGGCAGGCTCATCCACTGCGTTTTTTTGAGGGTGTTTCCAGAGTATCCTGCTAAGTTATGCCTAGCATTTCTCTGTTACTCACTATATGTGAACTCTCTCATAGAGTCCCAGCGCAGGAGCAAGGTAAGTGTCTTTCACAGAAGCGATTCCAGATTAGGCTTTCCAAAAGGATGAAAAACACATTGGCTGTTAAGATAAAGGTACCTAGCTCCTTACAAGCTTTTTTTTTTTTTTAATAACAAAAAAAGATAAACTAGACACTCTGCTATGTTAAACTAAGTTACCAGATAATTTTGCCAAATGCTGCTCAGCCTTATTTTGTAACCCTACAGAACTGCTGGTGCAGTTTGTTAACGCTTGCCATCAGGTACAATTAATTAAGATTTTCTGTGACAGCAGTAAAAGGAAAGGCCGTTATTTAAAGCGCACTTCTGTATGCCTGTTTTCTTAAGATCCCCTCCCTCATTTGCTACAGTCTAGCAAAAACCACTGATTTCTTCAGGTGCTTTTCTAAAGCGGCTTCAGAAATCTAATTTTCAGGACAGCAGGTACAGCATGAAACAAGAATAAAATATTTCCCTGTGCATTTTTCTTCATATCACAAACATTTACAGCATGATAATAAACAAATATACAGCCTTTCTTCCCACTCTCTTCTTTTATACTAATATGGGGGTATTCTTTGATACAACTATGTCTGTTCTTAAGACTTTATCCTTAGCTGTTGTTCCTGGATACTAATTGATTTTATTTGACTATTTTTTTCCTTGTACAGTAAATTACATACCAAAAAATATCTCAACTCGTTTGTCAGTCAAGAATAAATCTGGAAGGATAAAATTGAATGGATGGGCCTGTGACATCATTTGGTCATAGCTTTTTGCTCCATACCATCAGAGTTAATCACAAGGGTCAGATTCTTTAGAAATATGCTAAATATTTGAGAAAAAAAGAAGTTACCATAATGTCTGCAGATATATGCTGTCCACATAATTGAAAACAGGAGCTGCTAAAGAAGCTGCCAAAAAAATTAGCTGAACC
>NW_010576707.1:140920-164164 GCF_000705375.1 Tinamus guttatus
CGGTTTCGCGCAGGCCCAACGGTCGCGCGCGGCGCCCCCTGAGGGGGCTGGCAGGCTGCGCCCTGCCCCGTGGGATCGGGCGGATCATTCCTTTGGTGTCTGCCAGGACACTGAGAGCGCGGGCGCTCAGGGTTCTTCTTAATATTTTCAAGCTTCTTTTTAATATTTTCAAGTTCCTTACAGTTTTTGTCTGGTCTTAAAAAAAATCTGCGTTGACCAGGGATGAATAGACTGTAGGGGAGTGGGAAAAAGATTGTTAATTTATTTAATTTAATTTTGGTAAATGCATGGGTTGAATGGGAAAACATTTCAGTTCTGTTTAAGTGCCTTGAATGGTGAAACTTTTCTGTCATTCTTTATTTAAATAACGCGATCGCATTTGATGATGTGAATCATGGAGTGTTTAAAATGTACATATGAACTTCAAACGTTGGTCAATTGAGCGTTGCAGACAGCACCAAACTCAACCTTCCTGCTTATCCTCAGAACTAACCATGACTATAATAAGCCTAAGATCTTAAATTGATAAGTTTTGACTGTAATGCGTGTGCGGCACAGATACCGCTACCTGTTTCCTGTGACAGAAATCCCGTTTCCCAGGTCAGCGAGGAAATCTGCATAGCTCAGCCTGGAAAGCCAATGCTTTGTAGGTCCTTTTTTGTTGTTATTGGTTTTTTTTTTGTATCTGTGCAGAAGGAAAAATGTAAAAATTCATTAGTGTGATCAAAATTAAAGGGATTTCCTGAGGGAGATCAAATATTTCTAGGATTGCATTGCTCATTCAGCTATTTTCTTTTCCATATTCTTTTGGCATATTTTGGCAGGTGTGCGAAGTCCACAGATCTCTAAGTGCATACTCATGTTTCTGCACTTATCTGACTGACTGTTTCATACATTTTGGGTTAATTTTATTCCTTACCTCATTTTGACTTTCTGTGTGAACAATAGCATCGTACAATTCGTGCACTGTATATATCCTTATGTTTTATTTGCCATTTTAGAATTTTGGAACTGACTAAGTTTATTTTCAATTACTGTTGTGCTTAAAAATCCTGTCACCTAGTCTTTGGATATACTGAAAGTAATGGTTTTAACATCATTAACTTTTTTCATTATTTCAGAAAAATTATTTTTGAAAAGCAGTGGTTTTATCTGGATAATGCCATTGGACATATTTATGGAACGACATTTGAAGTGACTAGTGGTGGGAACCTCCAGCTGAAGCAAGAGATGGAAGAGACTGCCACAGGTATTTTGGAGGATTGGCTGATGTTTGGAAAAACTCATGCCAATTAATCTCTTTCTTTAATACAACCAAAGATGATGGAAAATAAGCTTTCTATTAATCATTTGTTAACTTTCATTACTTATATTCTTTCTTTCATAAAAGTGCATGGTTTTGTCTCGATCTGCTGTTTCGCTAGTCCAATGACAAAGAGAATTTTTTAATATCGGGAAAATTTGGAATTTTAGTCTGGGTCAATACTGAAGTCTATTTTACATATTATATTTAACTGATTGCTCAGGCAATATTATGCAAGACCACTTTATTTAAAACTAAAATCGTACATTTTTCCAGCTTAAAAATATTTAGAGCTAGATTTTACAAATATATATCCTTTTTCTTTAGAAACAAAAGAAGCAGGTACAGATAATCGTAACATAGTTGACGATGGAAAGTCTCAAAAACTGACTCATGATGACATAAAGGCTTTGAAGGACAAGGGTATTAAAGGACAGGTAACACTAAGGTTTTGGTCATTTCTGTGCTACCTTGATGGTTATATTTTAGTTTATGAAACAGGCTGTTCTTTTTAATGGTGTATAGACTTTGGTGCTTTTCCTTTGTTCTTCTGCTCAAGTCATGTTTTTCCTAAACATCTGTTTTTATAAAAATGCAAAGCCTATTTTCAGAGAAAACTTCATGTAAGGTTGGCAACTTTGTCAATAGGGACAATAGGGAATACAGTATGAATTTTTACTATATCTGAAGTCAGACAAAAAGGAACATAAAACAAGTTCAAAAATATAGTTTACACGATCAATTTAATTGTTTTTGCTTGTTTATAAGATTGAAAACAATTACTCCATACTATATTCCATACTATTACTAATTTCTAAGCTATAAGCATACTAAAGTCCTATAATAATTATACAGTCAAAGCTGTAGGAAAGTGTTTATACAAACACAAAATTGTTAGCAAGTAACATTATATATGTTTTGCGCTATCAGTCTGTCTCTGGATGGTACCTACCAAACTGTGATGCATGTATTTTATCTGCATCTCAAAAGTTCAAGAATATTCTCAAGGCACCAGTTCTGTATTGTTAGAGAAAGGGTGTTTTTTTTTTGTTTGTTTGTTTTACCCCACCCTTTGTTAGCTAGAGGTGAGGCTTTCTTGAATGTTAATAATCCCCTGCAGTAAGTGGCATTCTGCACCTACTATCAGACAAAATTCTCTCTCATCTTTGGTTTACCCACTGTAATAAAAGAGATTGCTCATGCTTACATCAAGTTCATCTCCTCTTTGCATCCTGCTCTTTGCTGCTGCCGTTGCGAGCAGCTGTTCTGCTTTTTGCCTGCTTAATAATGGATGGGTCCAAGCAGAAGCACTTTCCTGTTTCCATGGTTGAGCTGTTCCTGCTGTTATCACTTTGAGAAGAATGTACTAATCATCTGATAGCTTTGACATTTTCTGTTCTCATTATCTGTGTTGGAAGATCCCTCTGGCTCTTCTGTTTGTCCTCAGCATGTCTAATGTCATACATCTACTGTATTGTTAATACAGGTCATTAAATATCCTGCCTTGTTAATGGTGGTTTCTGAACTGTAGCTGTAAATTCATTTTAGACTGTGTTAATACTAGCAACAATAGACATTATTCTTCCATGAATGTGTGGTAAGATTTGAGTTAATATCCTGAGAGTGACATTGCTTTGTCAATTTAGAGATTGCTGGGGGTTTTTGTTTTTGTTTTTTTGAATAAAATAACCCCTCGCCCTTAATGGGGTTTGATTTGACATCACCTTCCCGGGTCCCAAGGAGTAGTTACTTAGTGCTGGGCTGAGGACTGGGAGCAGTACTGTGCTGCTCCCAGGGTACTGCATAATGGTGCAGCTCTACTAAAGAAATATTCCCAAGGTTTCTTCAAGGTAGATTTTCCTGACAAAAATCCAGGTGCCGTACTCAACTATAAGGCAAAAAAGACAAGATAAGGCTGCTCCACTCTGTAAATAATAAATTTTAAGTGTTTGAAAGACCTCAGGAAATAGTGTCCTGAAAAATAGCAACTTTAAGAAATACTTGCCTCACTACGTGTTGTATTGTATTCTTAAAACATAACAGGAAATGCAATGTCCACCTCACAAATATTCATTTTCTCATCCCCTCCCCAAATTCCTGTTAGGCCAGGTTATTCTATTGCTTTTCACACAGGTTTAACAGGAGCTTCGGTCTTTAGCCATAAACCTACTTTGAGCAGAGCAATAAAAAACAGCAGTGGTTGCATTGTTCTTTTATTGCAGACATAGTCATAAAACCTGAGAAGTGAAACCCTTTTTGTGTTGGGGTCTTAACAGCCCTTCCAGCTGTAATGTAAGAGTATGAGGAGGAAGAATTGGACCAACAAAGGGAGTATATTAGAACTAGATGATGAGGAGACAAAAACTAGAATTCTGGGGCAAACACGGGAGCTTGAGAAGGAAAGGAGTGTTATAGGAAATAGTAAATGCTGAGGAGTCTGTCATCAAGCAGGGAGGTAGTAGAAGACTAGCATAAATTGAGACAAAATTAGATGGGAAAGATGTCTGGTAAATAGTTAAATACATAGGAAGAACGGGAGCAGACCGGACAAAAAGATGGAAAAAGATGTCTTGGTAGACCCTGAAGTCAGGCTGAAACCCAGACAGATATAGAAAGTTGGATTAAAGTAAATGATACATATGACACTACATTCCCTGCCTTATTTTTGTCAAATATTTTTGCCTGTGTAGCTTCACACAAGCCTTAGTAGTTTATTTGCAGGGCCATAACTTTTTGGGAAATGTTAGACTGAGTATATATGTCATACAAATAGCATATCTATATGTCATATATATATATATATACACACACTATATATGTCAATTGTCCCATAATATATAGTATATATATATCAGTTGTTCCATAATAACTACCCATAAATGCAACTCTGCCTTCATTTTCAACACAGAATAATTAAAAATATCTAATTCTGAGAAAACAGGATATTGTCCTTTCCTTCACATTAAGCAATTTATCATTTATACCAACTTATACACAGGAATCAGCATCTCATTTTAAAAGAATAGCTACACCTCTTCCTTCCCCACAAAATACCATTTCAAGGATCAACATGTTCAGTTCGTTATTTTTATGGAGACACTATATATTTAACAGGGTTTTTTTAAAGTGTATAATTAAATTTCTTTGCAGAGCCAGGGCAGTTCTCTCGCTTTTTTTATGTACTTTGTCAAAAGTTGTTAATGTTATATACACTTCTCTAGTGGAAGAAAAAGTATTCAGTGTTTGTTTTTTAATATACTGTACCTGAATAAGAAATAAATACAGGCTGTAATAAAAAACTCTCTTTTTGAAGGAAATAGTTCAACAATTAATAGAGAACAGTACAACATTCCGAGACAAAACGGAATTTTCTCAGGATAAATACATAAAGAAGAAGAAGAAGAAGTAAGTTAATTACAATTACAGAAAACATTTACTAGTTCTCTAACTTCAGTTTGAAATAAAAATATTACTATGTTTTTCTTACAGATATGAAGCAGTTATTACGATTGTAAAACCATCCACTCGCATTCTTTCAACAATGTATTATGCAAGGGAGCCTGGAAAAATTAAGTACGTTTTCATTTTTTCTTTCAAATTATAATGGAAATATGCTTTAATAGTATATTTCAAAATACCTACATTATACCGAGCATGTAATACTCACCACATATATGCTTTTTCCCATTAATGGAAGTACTGTAAACTTAATAAAAAATAAATGTGATACAAAAAATGAATTGATATGCTATTGCAGCAAACAAGGGGAAAAAAGATTCTCAGCTTTTGTGGGTCAGTGGGTTATTGCATCTGTTTTCTGCCTCACAAAGCGAAACAAGCGACCAGACACAGACAGACACTATCTTTGAAGGAAAAGAAATCAAATCAGATTATTCAGAATTGAAAAATATGAAGTTATTAGTGAAGGAAAAGGAGATCTAGCTGCGTATGATTTTCACTTACCTAAATAGATTGTTTAAGATGGACTGACATCACAACTGCTAGTTGTGATATTTGTGGTTTCTCCTCCTTCCCCTTTCTTCTTTGCTTGATTTTGTTTGTCTATTTAGAGTGGTTCTAAGCTCTTTAGCCATCACTTAGCCTCTGCAGTGTGTGTACAGCAGTCAGCTGTCAGTTTGATTTTGATTCCTGATTGCAGGTTTTTGGTGCTGTACTGCAAAACACATGACAAATATAAAGGATACATTATTGGGTTAGGAAAAAATCTTTACAAAATTAACATGTCATAGAATTTAGAACAAAATTAAAGAAATTTGTAACATACTTGGTTTGACTGGCACAGCAGAAGATGTGCAATTTACCATCAAACTTATTAATCTCCTACTTCTGCTGTTGTCTATAAAACATCATACCCGTCACTTCATGTTTGCTGTGGTTCTGTTGCTTCTTTATTACCAAATGATTAAGTATAAACTTCTGCACGGTAACTCTCAAGACCAGTGATCCTGAACTAGCACTGCCTGTAACCCAACCTTCAGTGACAGCTCCCTGAGCATTACATGCAGAGTATTTCTACCCTTAAGGAAAATTCATTTGGCATTCCTTGGAATGTTCTTGTGTTGTAGCCATTTGCGATACGACACCCTAGCTCAGATGTTGACGTTAGGAAACATCCGTGCGGGCAACAAAACGATCGTCATGGAGACGTGCGCGGGCCTCGTGCTGGGAGCTGTGATGGAGCGAATGGGAGGTACGTAACGTGGTGGCTTTAATAATGCGCAGAATGAGGGTCTCTTTGGAGCTTTATTTGACCCTAAATTCATCTGTGATACTTCTAAAACGCATTTCAAAATATTTTGTGGTTTATAAAATACTGTCTCCAACATCGAGTGATGTATTTCCATAGAAAAGGTGTATTTTGCATGTTTCAGTTGCATTATCCCCAACTTATTTTTATTAATAGTGAAAAACAAAGTATGTAGATCTATCTATGTATCTGTCTTGTGCTAGCATAATACCACTGTGTTCAGATTTGACTATAAGGAGCTTGTATGTAGATTCTTCCAAGGACTTGTGTAAAACGAATTGCCAGAAAACAGGAGTGGTAACACTGATCCAGACAGACATCAGTGTTGAAACCAAGGACTTGTGTAAAACGGAATTGCCAGAAAATAGGAGTGGTAACACTGTGATCCAGACAGACATCAGTGTTGAAACTATTGTCCTCATCATATCTATATTATTAGAGAGTTAACAGTAGCATAGTGTACATTTTAGAAACAGTATATGACATTTTCTAGAGCATGTTTCAGTAGAATTTTGGCTTTTTTTATTTCTCAAACTCAGTAAACTATTTTCTTTTTATTTATTAAGAGGCACTAGGAGTGACTGAGGTGATTATATTCCACAAGCCTGGGAACCAGTAGAATTTTGGCTTGTTTTTATTTCTCAAACTCAGGAAACTATTTTCTTTTTAAATTGTTAAGAGGCACTAGGAGTGACTACAGGTGATTATATTCCACAAGCCTGGGAAGGTACAAAGGAAAAACGAACTAACTATCTGTTGGCTGAGAAGCACAAAGGCAGTCAAAATACAAATGTTTCCATTCCAGCAAATTTAGGAGATAAGATTAATCTCTTATCTGGACAAAATAAGATGCAATCTCAATACGACTGTTGAAAAGATCTTTTAAATATGTTTAAACATATGACATCTTTTCCAATAGAGGAATAATAGGGATGTTAAAAAAAAATCCACATCTGTTAAATCTGTTTAAATTAGTTTTTAGTTTTGATCAAAAGCACTCCGTAGTTTTAAGTAACAAGTGTTGTAGAAAATCTGAATATTTTTAACTAAACAGAATTGGCTTCTCTAACAGTTTGTCAGTGATTATTTGTTCCGTTCTAATACTAAATACCTGTTTAATGCATGCATAGTCTCTGGGTTACCTTGTGTGCCTGAACTGCAGTAACTGTTGTCCTTCCCCAGTAAAGACTTCCACCTTCAGTCATACCTCAACAGCCTGTTAAATTTGAAAAACGATGGATTAAGAGTGGGCATCTTAGTTACTGTTCTTAAATGTGTTTAATTGCGCCCAGGAGTTCAGGTTTGTTTATGGATCTCACGTGTTTTTATTTTGCTGTCCTAGGCTATGGATCCATTATTCAGATGTATCCAGGAGGGGGACCTGTTAGAGCTGCCACCAGTTGTTTTGGATTTCCAAAAACTTTTTTCGATAATCTTCATGAATTTCCTCTCAGCAAAGTAGAGAGTCTCCTCTCTGGAACGTTTTCCACAGAGAGTGTGCCTTCAGAACCAGAAGATAATGCACTAGTGGAAGAAGAAAGCAATGGCTCCATCGATGAGAAGCAGCCTTCTGTACAGGAAACAGAAGAGGAATCCACTGCAGAAACAGCTATGGAGAGGAATCAAATAGAAGAGCCAGAAACAATGGACACGAATGCTGAAGATACAGGATTTAAAGAAAACCAAGGAAAAGAAAATAAGGAAAACGTAAGAATGTTTAGTATGCCTATTCTAAACCTTACACAGTATCAATACACTTAAAATTCTGCTGTCTGAATGGAGCAGGTTTGAATATAATGTGTTTTAAAATGTAAATGTGAAAGTTGTGTTGTATTGAGCTGTCTGAGATGCAGAACACAAGGGTTTGGTCCACTCAGTATTGATCCAAATATGTAACTACCAGTTAAACTTCATTTTTCAAAGGTTCGGGAAAAGCAGAGAAAACAACAAGAGAGAAGGAAAAAGCTAATAGAAGCTGCTGCTTTGTTGAGAGAGAAGAATGCTGATGGGTGAGTATATTTGTGGTCAAAAAATTGGTCCTTTTGAATATGCATCTACAGAAAATAACTGAAACAATAAAGCCAAGCCAGACACGCTGTGCATTCCCTGTTCTGTCCTTACCTGGCTGCAGCTTCTTTTTTGTCATGTACAGGGTTTGAGATTTTTTAAGTCATAATTTACTAAGTGTCAGAAAATATCAAAAAACTAACCTATTCAAAAATGAAAAGCATTAGCAGGTAGAATTTAAGATAAAATTATTTCAAATAAATATTATTATAATTGGCAAATAGAATGTGATGTCATGAGCTCAACTAAACCATAACTATGTGGTTTCTGTTTGTTTGTTTTAGAAATTCATTTTTCTATACAGGAAAAATGTTTAATGAGGATTAATTGATCCAAATGATCAGTTTTTGCATAAGGATTTAATACCAAAACTATAAAGTATATACCTAGAAATTGAGTCTGATGATAGTTTACAGACCTGTTGGTGAGGAAGAATTTCTCAGGAAATTCTTAGTAAACACTGAAGTGATTTGAGTGCATGAGGTAGTGCTGGTTTTATTTAGCTTTGCCTACTCACTTTTCTTGCAGAGACTATGAGGAGATAGGTATTTTCACCTGGTTTAGATCCTTAGAAAGAGAGATGTTTAACTTGGGTAAATGTTTATACACGTGTATTGGTTATTCTTCAAAGTTTGCATATAACTTTTGTTTTTACTGTCAAGTGTTGTGGCTAATGCCCCTTCAGATTTTAGGATATGCCATCTAGCATGTTAAACTTCTAGAGTTTGTCTTTCCTGTGATGATTCAGAAACAGGTTGTTCTGTGTTCTCTGAAGCAGTAAAATGTGTTAGAGGTTTTATAAGTAGTATTTAAAACCTGTTTGGCAGCAGCAGCAGCATTAATAATGCTGCTGATTATTAAACTGCCTGAATAGTAGTTGCCTGAATAGTGTTTTGTTTTTTTAACACCATCTACTGCACTCATTAATTAGTGTTTGTGTGTGGTGTGGTAGAGCAAAAATGAATACCTGACTTTACTGGATTCTTTCTCCATTATAAAATTCAGTATATTCAGTTTTTGAGTATATTGAAGATGGTGGAGGTCCGTTTAGTCTTTTGTGTATTGTTCACTTGCTTGCAATCATTTCTATGCTTTTTCCTCTTTCATTCTTTATAATAAAGGAAAGTTGCAACAAATCATATACTCAAAGAAAGAATTCTTACTCTAGCAACTCTTGAGCATGCTAGGAAGGAAAGAGAAGCTTCTAGCTGCCTGAAGGCAACTGAGCCCAGATGGCTGGGTCAGGAACCAGCTTCTTTAGTCATTTGTCTTTATAGCTCCCCACCATTTGTTTAGATCAGGATCCACCGGGTACGTACTGGTAAGTCACCTAAGGCAGAAAAATTGGCATGGAAAAAAGGCTTGCTTCACATTGATGACTTGGCTGACACTCCAGTAAAGGAAGTTAGAGCTTTGTTCTGCAGAAGGATGAGGAAGGAAAAGAAAAGGATGAGTAGAAGTTATTTAACTGCAGAGATAGGGAGAGAGGTTCAAGGTTTATTGTCAGAAGAATGAGGAAAAAAAAACATTGGAAAAGATGTCTCCAAGTTTAGGAGACCAACATTAATTAATACATAATGTTGAAAACACATTTTTAATAGAAACTTAATCTTATTCTAACTTTCTGTCCTATTATATGATAAAAGAGTGTGTTGAAGTTATTCCAGTTTATATTCATGAAAGTTTCTCCAGTTCCATTCACGAGAGTTAAAATCTAGTGTAGGTCTTTGAGAAAAGGCAAGCATTCCTGAGGGATTTGGGTTTTTTTTTTTTATATAAAAAAAATAAAAATAAAGTAGGCAAAGACAAGAGCATTGGATTTTCAGATATGATCAAAGTGGAATTTGTTTTTAAGGTATAAAAAAAAATTGGTAAAGATAAACGTACAAAGTTTAGGAGACCAACATTAATTAATACGTAATGTTGAAAACACACTTTTAATAGAAACTTAATCTTATTCTAACTTTCTGCCCTATTATACGATAAAAGGGTGTGTTGAAGCTATTCCAGTTATATTTATGAAAATTTCTGCAGTTCCGTTCGTGAGAGTTAAAGTCTATTGTAGGTCTTTGAGGGGGAAAAAGGCAAGCATTCTTGAGGGATTTTTTTTTTTAAAAAAGGAGTAGGCAAGGACAAGAGCAGTTGGTTTTCAGATATAATCAAAGTGGAATTTGTTTTTAAGGTATCTCATGTGTTCAGAATTTGGCTGCACACCATCTCTCTGACTTCCCTGTCCTTTCTGCAGCACCTTCTCCCCTCTCGCCCATTCCATGAATTTGCAGGCTGGCCAGGCTGCCTGCTGGCAGCAATATGTGCTGCCATATGAGAGAACAGCATTTGATTCCTGAGGTTCTCCTTCATCTCTTAGTACCTTCCTGTGGTCTGGCAGGGCTCTGCGCAGCAGCAGTGCGGTGATCCAAGCCTGCTCCAATACCCTTTGCAGTCTTGTCTCTGTAAGGTCCACTTGGTTAACTCCAGAGCACACATTTATGGAAATTCAGATTCGAAGGGTGTCTCCAGCAAGGCCATGTCCTGCAGAAAACCAAAATGCAAATACCTGTAGATTTATTCTTTTTTTTTCCTTTACAAAAACATCAGTTTTATAAAAGCATCAGGTGTTTTACTTCCCCTTAGTTAGGCAAGTCTGTCAGCGTATGTTCCACTGGAGGACAAATGCTAATGGATGGCACATAATGTCTGTCCACTAGAAAAGTAATTTAAACAAGCTGTTCTTTCAGCACAGATATGACTTACTGACCAACTGAATCTGAATCATTCCTTGAAATGCAGTCTAGCCATGATTTTTTGGGAAGAGGAGGTTAAAACTTCAGATATCTGTAACGAATCTTGAATATCTGTAAGTGCAAGTTATATTGCACTATTAAAAAGAGAATACATTTAAAAAAAAAGTAGAAGCCTTTGAATTGGCAAGGACATAATTTCTTTTAAAGAGCAGTTTCATTTTAGTCAGGCCCACTGCGGGGTTGTTTTCTCTTTAAATAAAGTATCTTCATATAAAACTGTATACCCTGAAGATTACCTAAGCCTAGATAGCCCTGGCCAAGGCTACATTCCAGGGAAAGATTAACAGTAAAGTAGATCTGGGCAGCAGTCTTGGGAGTAGGAAAAGCAGGATGCAAGTTATTACAATCATAAGAATTATTCTGTAGCTCACAAGAGTTGAAACAAGTGCTTCTGCAATGTGATTGATGTTCTGCTCTTTGGGGGACAAGCTTTTTATCCCCTTAGTTATGCAAGTAGGAAATCATTATTTGTTTTTATGTTTCAGGGTTTGCTAAAGCCATCAAAACATGATGATTAGCAACATTCATGCTGAAGTGGATGCACTGTGCTAAGTTGGAGGATATGTTACTTAGGGAATGGATTACAGAAGCAGAAAACTAACGTGCATGGAATTTCTTTTACAGGTTAATTGTAGCCAGCAAATTTCATCCCACTCCTTTATTACTTTCTTTACTGGAATTTGTTGCTCCTTCAAGGCCTTTTGTTGTCTATTGCCAGTATAAAGAGGTAAATAAAGTATGTTATTCTAGTTGTTGTATTTTAAATTTAAGATGATTTTGATACATAACATTCTTTTTTTTTAAGCCATTATTAGAATGCTACAATACTGAAAACATTTGCGGGGGGGCATTGATTGAAACTACATATAAATTTGCATTTAAAAAAAAAGATCTGAAAGCAAGATGAAAATACTCAGAGGAATTTGAATGCTTCACTGCAACACTTTGAATAGAAAAACTCCATTTTCTTCTGTCAAAACATTTCATTAAAACACTTGATGAAGTAAAAAGGCAGCACACTGGCAAATCTAATAATTGTGCTGTTTTAGCAGCTATCCTAAATGAGATACAATCTAATAGAGTGGAAGAGAAATGCAGCAGAATATTACACTTTTTATTAATTCCCAATTGGTGTGATAACTTAAAACTAAATTGGATGTCCTAATATCTATTTTTTTAGCCTAAAAAGGGTGATGAATTCCACAGCCAGTGTTTTCACATGTATTTTCTGCAACTAGAAGATCATTCAGGTCTTTGGAACTAAACAATGAAAATGTGATGGGGTAGAGGGGAACTCTACAGTGAAAAAAAAGTCAGTTTGACCAACTTAGGGAGAGGATATTTACAAATGGGGAGTACCAGTCAGATAGGAAGCAGCAGAATAATCTGCCTGATCTGAAAACATTTACAGAGAGGTCCAGCATAGCTAGAAGTGGCCTCCAGTGCTGTGTCTTACCTTAATGAGTGAAGGTTGCAGTGTCGTAACTGGGAACTCGTGTTACATCACTTGGGGGTGTTTTACAAAGTGCACGAGTTCTGAAGAGAGCAACAAATGAGGCTTTTAGCTGCTGACTTCGGGTGCCATAGGTCTTGACCTCATAATTTTGCTGAAAAATGCCACAAGGTCCTCACTGATGCTGTAGCCTGTGTTCACAGGCATCTGTTTGGCAGACACTTGTCAGTTGTAGGAGCTGGGGAAAAAAATAAGAGACATCTCATATTGTAAGCTTTGCCTAATTAAACAATTTGATGTGCACAAATAGAATGGCTCATTAGAGACCACTTGTTTTTTGTGTGTCTTAAAAGGTCCTACCAGATCGAAGTCATCCCAAACTGACCATGAGCGGAGGTGGAGGGTACCTTCTCTCCGGTATTACCGTTGTCTCCGATAAGAGCAAATCTGATTCGGGCAATTTAGAAGAACTGAAAACTGAAGAGCCATCATCTAAAAAACGGAAAGTTCAAGACCTTCACTGTTAACATTTGAAGAACTGATTTGCTTTCCAAATCTCAGGAGTCAGAAGTAGAGTAACTAATGCACTTTCTGTGCTTTTGACAGCATAGAAATAATACCTGACATGCACCTGTCAGCAGAAGGTGAGGATTTGTGCTGTAGAGAGGATTGTCTTCCTCCCTTTACCAACTACATGATCAGGAGGAGAAAAACCCCTGTCAGTAAATCTCTGTCAAACACCACACTGAAAACACGGGCTTCAAAAGACCTGATGATCATGCTAAGAAGGTAACCTGGGGAGGAGATGAAGCATCAGTGAAACCAGTCATTTTATTTGTTGCCAGAAGCAGAGATGAAGTAGTAGCTCTTAAAAAGGTTGAGTCTGAATCAACATCTCACTTAGCTTCTTGTCAGACCAGCATCAAGGTGAAATACTCTGTATAGTGATCTGCTCCATGCTCTGGCACAGAATCCTGCTATGTTCAGTAATTACCTTAATCAAGTAGAATAAACAGCAAAAATACTGCATTTCTCTTTCCAACAGGAAAGAAAAAGAATAATATTAAAACCAGAACTTTATAGCCTGGTCCCATATTTCCTGAAATATAAACAGAAAGTATGTTTGTAAATTAAAATCCTAAATATTTAAACAGTGTCTCTATGGTATTGTCTTTTTCCTGAAATTTGCTTTTAAGATAAATTAGAAAAGAAAAATTGCTCTGTGTATATATATTTATTTTTACTGATTTATCTTTCATGAAGTGAAACTTTATTTAAAAAAAAAAAAAAAAAACTTTGCACTTGTCATTTCACTTCAACTGCAGGATATTTTGCCTATTTTTTTTCTCTCCTTAGTTATTCCTTTTTGGGGGAAGTAAAACAGCCCAGCAAGAGCCTTAGGAAAATACCCTCGGCTGGGGTCCTCGTGGGAACGCAGGTAGTGGGAGCTTTACACCTCCCCTGGGATCAAGTAATGAGGTTTTGCAAAACTGTAAAATGGGGTGGAGTGGCAAGAATGCTGCTCGTGTAGGACACAACATAAAACAGGGGTTACACTTTGTGTAAAAAAGCAGTTACATAGACTTCTCAAACAGGTACAAGCAGTTTTTGTATACTTTTAATCCTCTTTTCTATTTTTTGTAACCTTTTAATTGTTTTTCTATTTTCATTAAGAGCTTTTCTTCTATTATTATGTGAAAAACAGATGTGGAGAGGTTATAGTTTTAACAACCTCTTCTGTTTTTTTGCTAGTCATGTGCATAAAATAGGTTTGCCACAATCAGTAAACAAATATGTTTTGTCACACATTACACTTAAGGAATATAAACTCATGTGTGGCTTTTTTTGTATTTTAACTGCAGTATTTCCCAACTTCTTTATTTCTGCATGTGCCTATTGAACCCAGGACTTCCAGAGCAGCCAAAACCCAGTATGTGGAGGAGCTCTGAGACAACCTAGGTAGAGTGATGCAGAAAGGCAGTGAAAGGCAAGGAAATACAGAAACCTCTGTGAGGCAGGAGCACAACCCGAGGCAGAAGGTAACTCCTTTTTCAGTACGACTTAACCTGCAAAGCAAACACACGTCCTTCTCTGCCACATCACTGAGCTGGTAGGCATTGGATATCATATTTACAGCACCATAAAGGTATTAAAACTTGCACAGAATTAGGGTAAGCAACAACCCTATGCTTGCCATCCTACTTCTTGGCATGGTTGGTTACAAAAAAAATCCACTGCATGTTTTGTTTGTATAATAAGAAATGCAGCCTCAGAAAAGAGCCGGTATTGGAACGCTTAAAGTTATTTTAAACCAAAGTGGCTGTCTTAAGTGAAATTAACACTCATAATTTTCCAGTATTGAATCTTGTCCCTTATTTTTAAAACGTGGCATAACGCTTCTAAAAGAAAAATGATAAGAAACCAAGTAGCAGGCAATTGATAAAAGATATCAACCTGACTATAGTTTTACAGATAAACATTTTATAGATAACTCTAACTGAGAAGGAAAGAACATGCAATGTAGGATTGTCTGAAACTCTAGGAAATTTAACATTTCTACAAGTAATAAATTGAGGGGAGGAGGAGAGCAGAGAACAAAAGCAGAACAGAGAAGGGAATGGATTAAAAACTGTAACAAAGCTCTTGGCACCTCATTAACTTAGCAGAATATGGTTCTATTTTGATAATTATCCCAAAATTTCAGCCCAGACTTCAACTGTACCAGTACTGACTGCAAAGAAATTCTTTTTTTTTTTCCCCTCTAAAAAATAATGGCACAGTTGCTTCAGAGCTTGTGAGGTAAAAATTGCAGCTCAATAGGTGCTGTAAGTCAATGATGCAGCTGGCGAGGGGTTTTTAATACATCCCTTCAAAGCATATTAAGCGAAATACACTCTCCTGAGTCAATAGTATCTGCCAAAGCTGTGCTTCTTTAATATTGATTGCTACAATTACATTCTAAAGCTCTTTTAGAAAAGGGGGGGGTTTAGTTTCTGTGCTACAACTAAAACTGCTGGTTTCTAGATGGTTCTCTCAGACATGCTTTCTTCAATATACCAGCTGAAGAAATAAAATAATTTTTTAAAAATCCCATCATGCTGCAATAGTTAACGCTCACTCATACCAGTTACAGTATTATACACTTTGGACTTTGCAGGTAGAAAACAAGGTATTTTCTAGCCAGACCACATTCTTTCCTTCCTTACTTGTGCTGGAAAAGTCTGGTGCAATCCTGGTCCTACTGGTCAACATCTGTCAGCTTCTCAGAGCCAAGATTTGGGTCTTCATCCATCTTAAGATGAAATCCTTGAATGCAGCCACATGCCCTGGGGTCTGACTCTTCAAGAACCAGCATCTCACTAAGTATTTTCTTGCTCTGCAGTTACTCAAATAGTGGATTTGTGTTTTAATGACCAGGTGGATTAAATGGGTTACGCTGGGACTACAGATGCTGCATATTTAATGCTACTGTGACTCAGTTCAATTCCATATAGACCATTGCTCTCCTGGGGGTGTTTATAGAGGAACTGAAGACATTGTCACAGCAGATTAAAACTGGATAAGTTAACTTAAATTGAGCCCTAGGTATTTGGAGTAATTGAAAATAATTACAGGGCAATTCCTTTCTGCTGTGCAGTGCCATAAGGTCCCCCAGGTGCTGCCCCCACAGCCCCCTTCTGCACAGGGCCCAGCCCAGGTCACCCTTGCCAGGTGACACAGCACCCAGGCTCTCACCTGCCATCACTACCTGCTTCATCAAATAAGCTGAAAGAAGTGTTAGCAAAGCAGCTGTTCACACACAGCTGATTAATTTAATGGCACCAATTTGAGTGGCACCAAGCAGCAGAACCACTTGACTGCATAATGCATTAATTCTGAAGCATTGCATATTTTCCAAATAAACCAACCTCCATCTGGTGATGCAATCTCTTTGCTCTTCCAGAACAAAGTACTTACTTATTCTAAGTACTTATTCTAAGTAATTCACTTACTTATTTCTAGGCTACTAAAGCAAAATATCTGGATTCTTACCTCTTACGCTCTTGTGCCTACTGGCAAACAAAAAGCATAGACAGCTTCTTGTTAACCTTGTAAAAGCAACATTGTGAACCACATTTCAACATTTCTTACGTAATCTATTGATCTCATATGGATTATTTCAAAATACCTGTAATCCAATAAAGAAGGAGAACATTTGATCCAAGATAAATGTTTTTATTTTATTTTTTTCCCCCAAACTCAGACAAATATATTTTAGAAGACCACAAACACAATTGTTTTCACAAGCATATTAAAAATATCTGCCTTGCATGGAAGTTATAATACTAAAATTCATGCTATTCAGATCTCAATAGCATAATAGCAAATTAAAGACATTTTCAGCTGTATAAATCACTACACTATAGTGGACAGTAGTATTTCCTGTCTTTAGGGCAAACAACAATCCAGTGGCAGTGAATTTACCACATGATACAGATATTGCGAGTACTGCTACACCTAGCTTGGAGCTGCCGGAACAGATCATCCTCTCCTGTTGTCGTTCAACTTCTCAGCTATCTTCTGCAGTTCCAAATCCATAGCAGCCAGATTTTCCAGTTCTTTTTCCTGGGAAAAGAAAAGAGCAGGATGCCAACTCAATGGACTGCTCAATATTACTTCTAAACCTGCAACTTCTTTTCCAGCTGTATGATTGAAACAAGCAGTTGGTACTTGTATTCTCCTGCAATGAGTATTTTTGTTCTAATAGTCCACTAGACCCTTGAGGGGGCTCAAAGGCTCAAAGAGGAAGAAAATCTCCCTTCTCTTCCTGCCTTGCAGCAGACAGCAAGGCACACATAGCCTTTGCTTTTCAAACTGGTCCCTGAAATAGCTCCCCTGGGTTCATTCAGGGAAAGGAGAATTTTTAAATCACTGAAGGTTTCGCTCATAAGGTGACTTAAACTAAGATTTTGTTTTTAAATCGGGATTCTTGGAAATGGACCTTAGAAATGGGCATGAACATCATGTAATCAACACCAGTTTTCTTTAGTTTTTCAAAGACACACCAGCACATACCTCTTCCTCGGTCAGAGGCCTCTCACTCAGATTTCCCCTGTCATTTCTGATTACGTGACGTTTCTTTAGGTCTTCTCCAGAATCATACAACTCTGGAAATTCAGCTGACTTCTTCCTGTAATTCAGGAGTTGTGCGAGCTGATCCATCCTGTTGTACTGCCTTTTCACGTCAAACCTGTTGATTTTACCAAGATTCCTCTTCTCGGTGCGTCCGTGCTTCAGAGCGTTCAGAATTTGCTTCTTCTCCCACCAGTCATAGTCATATTCGGGGAGGAGATTCTTGTCGCCCAGGGCGGGCCTGGCCTCCTCCTTGCTCCCCAGGAGCTGCTCTCCCACGCTGTCCCTTCTCTCGGCGCGGTGGCTTTTCCAGCGCAGCAGCGAGTGCAGGGGGCCGTGCAGCACCGCGCTGCTCCTCCCGCTCTCTGCGGGGAAAGGGCTTTTGTACTGCTCCCTCTCTGTGTACCTTCCTTCCTCCGTGTTCTCTTCATTCTCTGTCTGATCGCTGCTCTGCTGCTGCTTTTCTGCGTCCTCCCTGTTGACAGGGTAGCGCTGCCGCTCTGCGCTGGCCCTGTCCTCGGTGCTGTAGTGTCTCCTGACCTGCCCACGGCGCTCTGCAACGCTCAGCTTCACCTCTTCACTGTCCTGCAAGCGACGTCTTTCTGCCCCACGCTGCTGCTTCTCCTCCTTGCTGCCTGCGCTGTTATCCCTGCCCAGGTCTTCCTCACCTCCGTACGTCCTTCCCTCGGGACGGTGCCTCCCTGTCTCACGGGAGGCATCATGGTGTCTCCTCTCCTCTTGCCATTTTTCATGGCTTTCCTCACTTTGCCGCTGCCTCTTGCTTTCCTCCTCGCTGCTCTCCTCACTCTGCTGCCGCCTCTCCCCGTGCTCCTCACCCCCCTGATCCGTGTAGCTCTTCTCCTCCACCTCCTCAGACCCGTGTCTCCCCCGATGGCCTCCCTTCTCCTCACGATGCCGCTCGGCCTCTTCACGGTGCTGTTGCTGGTGGTGGTTCCTCCTGTCCCAGGGACGGCCGTGCTCCGCGTTCGATTCCTCAGCCAGTTTCCCTCTCTCACCGCTGCGGGCCCTCATCTCCTCGGAGTCGCCCATCCTGTGCTTCCTGTAGTACCGCTCTGCAGCGTAGCCTTGCTTTTCCTCCGCTGCTTCCTCACTCTCAGCAGATTCTTCCTGCTCGTGCTGATGGGAGGAATCACGTTCCTTAGGCTCATGGTGGGATTTTTCACTTCCTGCTGCCTCCCCCTCCTCACCCTCATGAACCCTCTTGCCAGGACGCTGCGTTCTCTCCTCTGCGCGTGCCCAGCCCATGGAGTGTTGATCATTCCCGCCAAGGAATTGCTCTGCGCTTGCGGACTGCTTGCTGGGAGCGGCCCGCTCTGCCTCTTCATCGCGGTGCCTGCTCTCTTTGCTCTCCTCTTCCCTGTAGTAACTGTTCTGGTCTTCTCCGGTCTCCTCATGGTGCTCCACTTCTGCCGTTTGGAGCTGCTCTTCACGAGCCTCATGAACAGAGATGTCATGGCCATCCTCCTCTTCCTCACTGTGATCTTCCTCCCAGCCAAGTTTCTTTTCATCACTTCCTTTCACACGCATTTTCGATTCCATTTCAGCCTGACTTCGCTCTTCCTCCACACTCCCAGTGCCATGTTCTTCATTCTCTGCTGAGTCTTTCAAATGCCTCATTTCAAGCTGTTTGTCCTCGTTTTTAGCTCTGTCACTTTTGCCACCTACAATAACAAAAGTAGCTTAATGAAGCAATCTAACTCCACGCTGACACAAACTGGCTTTCCAAAATAACAAAGATATGGAAGAACTAATTTTTTAATTCTACTTTTAAAGCTTGCCACTGCCTTCCATTTTGAATGTTTGTCTGGAAAAGGGTTAATTTTCAGTTGGTATTTTAAAAGTTTCAGTGAAATTTCCAGAAATATTTCCTCTTTGGCTTTTGTATGCATTTCTAATAGCTCCTGTTTTTCACAGGAGAAAGCCAACTGTTTATTTCAGGTTTCTTGAAGTGCCTGAGGGGTGGTGTAACTAGGCTTTTAATCACATTTTAAGAGTTACAGCCTAACTGAGAGGCTTCCTCCCTGGTTCAGTTGCCACCAGGCACAGGAGCTGGCTGATACAAGAGGAAGAAGTTACTCAAAGCCACTTCCAGTGCTCTGGGATGGACTCAGCATCTGCTCCAAACCCAGACACATTTGTTATCTCCTGGGCTATTTGAAGAAATTATCCACTTTCCTCAGACCCTGAAGATGGTTTAAGTATAGAGAGCCACGCAAGTGCTAGCAAAAAGTTACCAGAAAAGGCCATTTTCTCTTTGGGCAAGACAAAAACCAGATGGCAGCAAGAATTCTCACACTGAAATTAGATGTGAATCTGACCAGATTCACATGGGCTGAAATAACCATTCACACATGGCAGAATCCATTTGCAAATTTATTTCCCAAAGTTACCAACAACAAGGTCTAATACTGAAGTTCTTATTTTGTGTGAATATAAATAAAAATGAATCATTTAATGACCCACTGCAAGATCAGAGTTCTAGGATTAGGAAGAGGGAAAATAAAATACTATTCATGTTGTTTGCACTTAGCAACAACGTGAAGAAGTTTGAAGTTCTTTGACTCTTAAATCGAGAGGATAAGCTTGTAAAAGACGAGACAATGTCTTGTCAGACATGCTTTGTCATCATTAATATCAACATAAAATACTTACCTTCCAAAATACTTTTCTTATATATGAAATTAAAATGATGACTGCTTCTATCCCACAAAATAAGAATATTTGTTTATAAAAGTAACAGTGGTATCTACCAAAGACCTTTCCCAAGTTCAAATAATATAGTACTTACTCTTCCTGAGGATTTCTTTGCACTCAGGATTAATTGGTGGTGCATTTGACTTCGACAAAGCATTGGAGAGAACTTCTACTATACACTGTGTTACCTAGAAGAAACAAGAAAAAAAAACAAAAAATGCCATAGTGACAAACAGAAATCCTTCTTTTGCCACTGATGCAAAGACATTTGTAATGGAGACCAGTTTAGGGTTATATTTTAGGATAACACCTACTAGTTTTGAGTAATCCCTAGCTCTGCATTTTTAGGCAGATCCGTCACTCTGCTCCTCACTTGCACATCAGTAAGATGAGGAGAATCGCTACCTCTTTTTTCTTCTTCCCCCTCTTTTGTTTGCATGGTAAAAGGCTTCCTTTTTTTTAATATTAAACGTCCTATTCAGCACAAAGACAATTAAGCATTCATTATTCAAAAAATAATCAACAGGAGTTTCATAGGTGGGCATCACCCTTCAGGACCTGCCCCAACAAGGCCTTCCCAGAGTTAATACTCGGATTGCCAATAAACAGGAAAACCTTTGTAGCCCTCGAGACACAAATGCTTCACAAAGGATTTAAAGCTTTGACTCCAAGTGCCCTGTCTGTGCTCCAAGCCCTGCCTCTCCTGGTACTTAACACTCAGCTGGACAGTCTCCCCCAAGGAGAAGCAATAAATGGATGCAGACAGGCACCACGGCCACCCCTGGCTGTAGCTTCCCACTAAGGCAACTTTTCTGCACGAACTGATGCAATGTGAATCTCAGATGTGAGAGGGGCTGTGAGGAGAGGCCCTGATGTCCGACCGGGAGCAGCCAGCAGCGTTTATTTCCTCAGGCCAAGTTCCTCCTTCCAAAGGAAGATCTGAGGGTTGCCTTAGTTCTCCACATAGTTACTCACCAGGGGTATTTCCCATGATTTCACCTTCCTTCCAATTTGCCATCTCACTTTTATAATCTGCCTACATGCACTGTCGAGTGTAGTCCAGACCATTTTGCAGGCAGCTGCAAGAGATGCAATTTATGGAGTAATGAACTAGCTCAAGAAGCTGGACACGTAGCTGTCTTCTGCTCACTAAAGGAACACCAAGTTCCATGTCAGAGATGGTCTCTTAAATTTTACCCTCAGGGGAAAAAATCACATTTTCCCATGGGTTTAAAAACAAATCTGGAGCCAGAATAGTGGAGAATGTGCGACTTATTTGCTGAACTCTGCTTTGACGTAGAGCTACTCACCATTTCTTCAATGTGGTCTTTATCTGCTGGAACTGCACTGACACCTACAAGAAAAAAATATAAATTGTTACAGATATGAATCGTGGCAACCAGCACAGTCATCAACGACAGGAGATCTCAATCAGACTGGCCCAGTGGGGCTGTCTGTTCCAAATTTGGGCTAGCAGGACAGCCAAAGAGGACACATTTGTGTTACTGCCTTTCTTCTTCAGGAAGGACAAGCAGCACAAAGCGGTGGCCAACATGAGAAGAGGCAGACGGACATTTTAGCATCAAATAGCGTGGAGCAGCACGCAGGAGCAGCGCTTTATGGCACGCTGGGTCTTCACGTAGTCACCCATCTTTGGTGCTAAAGGAGGTGGTGGCAAAAAATAAAATAAAATGGAAGGAAGGAGGCAGCCCCTTTGGCGCTGACTCTATAGTAGTGGCCACGGCACAGAAATAACCCGTCATGTTCCCACTGCCCTCTGCTCGGGCCCGCTGAGCCCCCACGCAGTGGGGATACCCCCTGCGCATACACAAGGATCCCACCTCACGCGGCACGGAGAGGATTCCCCCAAAATGGCCAAAATAGTGCTATGGCCGATCAGCAATAAACCCCTTCTGCGTGTTACCCGCTACGGAGATGTTCCCCACGTCCCCGGGGGCTGCGCCTGCCCCATCTCCTGCGCAAGGGCCACGGTGACACCCACAGCACCGCTGCCTCAGCCCACAGGGCATCTGGAGAGGCCCAGGAGCAAAGAGGCACCTTCGTCCTGGAGAAGGATCCTGCTGCGGCGCGTCCTCCGGGGGCGATGGACGGGAGAGGTGAGGAAACGCGGAGCTAACGAGCCTCAAAACGTGTGGGCGCCGTTGGAGCTGCCGGCCCCGCTCCGCATGGCAAGCGATGCCAGCGGGACGTGCACGCGTGGAAACCCGCATCCTTCCCGACCGGGCCACTGGGCAAAGCCACGAGCACGTGTCCCCATGTCCCCCTCCAGGGCCAAACCTGCCCGGGCCATGGCCAGCACCTCAGCTGGTTCTGCAGAAATGCCAAGAACTAACAAGGATATGAAAAAAGGGGCGAGAAATGCAGCCTTGCAGCCTGAAAATAACGCCGGACAAACCTGCGCTGCTCTCGCTTGCCTTTCCAAGACTGATCAAATCTCCTGGTGGGTCCTTTCTATTTTAATCCCTACATATCTTTTTTTATTTTGTTTTTTCTCCATAAACGCTGATGACTCAGTTCTGCTGCCACCACTGCTCAGCGTTTCCAGCCGAAGTCTTTCACAGCACAGATCAAGGGAACTTTAGCAGGATGATTGGAGGAGGACACTAGA
The DNA here is from genome assembly GCF_000705375.1 of Tinamus guttatus. The sequence continues at coordinate 163,772 of NW_010576707.1, forward strand.
AAGCTCTTGGGGCGTTCACACCATCACCCACTCCTCTCCCTCAGCATCCTCCGTTCGGTAGCTTAGGGGATTCTGGCTGACGGGCGAGAGCTTGACGGTATCAAACCCGATACCGTGTACAAACAGACCTTGGGCAGACACCCCCTAGGTCTGCAGAAGGGCTCCGAAGAGCCTCGCTAGGGTGGGATCTCCCCAGCTTCTACCCTCACACACCACTTTATTATTTATTACGATAAAGGCACTCGAGGGCAGACGCTTTTTGCGGCTTTATTGCGTTTCTGCGATGGGCTCCCGGAGCACCTCGAGCGGGGCCGTTCATGCTGCCACCGTCGCCCCTCGCTCCCGGGGAATCCTTGGACCCCTCCAGCCCGCCCGGCACCCCCACACTCGCCA
>NW_010576707.1:164652-190373 GCF_000705375.1 Tinamus guttatus
GCGCCGGCGGCGCGGGGAGCAGCGGCGCCGGCCGGGCAGAGCCCCGCGAGGCCCCTGCCCTGCCTCTCAGATCACCCGTTGGAGTGTTCGCCGTTTCCTCGGGCGCGGGAACAGTTACACGGCCAAGCGGCTTCACTCCGGCACTCGTGTGGCTCTGCCCGGCTTTGGGGTGACAGTCAACGGGAAGCGATACAAGGTGCTCCATAGAGATACCTGGGCTATATATGTATCACTCCATTCTCCCTCTGTGCACGTGGGTTCGTATACATGTGTCCCGTGAGATTTCCCCAAAATGCTCCCTTACCTGGGATCCAGCCCCCTGTGAGAAACAGGGAGTCCTGTGCCCAGACTCCAGCGCCAGAGCTTGTGCTGCAGCAAGAGATGCTCCTCGTCGTGTTGTGACAAGCTGCCACGTTAGGGACACGCAGTATTTTATCGTGCTGGATTCCCTCAAACACAAACGCTTTGGAAAACACACACTCGGCTCGTGCTGGAAGCTAGACTTGCAAGGATGGCGAGTGCGTTTTCATGCCTGTTTCTGAGCTCCTTCTAAATTAGGAAGAGGCTGCTTGGGGGATGTGGGGCTCGTCCTTGTCTAATGACATGTGCTGCTGGGATTATCGTCACTCTAGGATGCCAGTCGGTTTTTGCGGAATGAAAATCCTGCAGCCCGTTGCGTGAACAGACTCATCTCTCTCATCCAGAAGGTGCTAAGGGGATGGATTTGGAGAAAAACAGCAGTTAGATGTGAAAAGCCATCACTGAGGGACTCATCTATTCATCTACTGAGCGGAAATCCTTTCGGGGAGCTCCACTGCAGCGCCCGTGGCGACACCGCAGAGCATGGGGCTGCACGGCTGCTTGGCTTCGTTAGCCATCAGCCTATACATATTACATATATACATATATCTGTGTGTGTATTGCCAAGCAGGGTCAGGCGCCCATTCGCGCGGTCCCAGGCAGGAGCCGGGCGATTTCCCGAGCGTGGCCGTGCGTTTCCTCTCCGTATCCAAGCGGCTCCTCACACAGCAGGGCTGGGTCAGGCCACGTGCCAGGCAGTGCTGAGACAGATGCTAAAACCAACCACTAGTCTCTAGTCTCAAAGCTTTTTTTTTTTTTTTAATCAAATAAAATCTACAAAACAAAAACCCCATAAATTGCTCCTTCAAAACCCGGAGATCCTCAAGAGTTCCGGTTCGTTCTCTTCCGAATGATCTTTCCCCTTGTTCTTCCGCAGAAGAGCATTTTGCCTGGTCATAACCCTCTTCTCCCTCCTTACTCCAGCTTCTGTCCCACAGAAACAGGTGGGGTTTATATGGACAAACTGAAAAGAGGTTTAAAAGGTGCCTCTAAGACCTGTCCTAGATCCTAAGGAATATTTACAGGAAAGCACCCGGCCCACGCTGCCCTGAGCAGGTGGCATCCGCGTTCTGCAACCAAAACGCTGCCTTCAACCCTGCTGCTCGGGGCGTTATTCGTCATTAAGCAAAAACAACATTTACAGCTGCCTTTGCGCTGCAAATAATTCCATCTGGGCAATGAAACGATCCCATTCAGCTTTTGTGCCTGCGTTTTGTCAACTGCTCTATGTTGCACTTTGTATTTATGGACCAGGGCACTAGGCTGGCTGGCTTGGTAATTTATTGCTTAAAATGTTTATAGCGTTTCAGCTCCCAGCAAGGGTTCTGTTTGGTAAGAATAATATTGTTCGGAGGCTGAGAGAGCAGAAATTTCACAGAGGCAAATTCCAATTTTGTAAGATTAAAATATATAGATTTCTGCAACAGACTGTAATGATTTTAAAGGAAGCTTTTTATTACTATGTCTGTACAGGAAAAAAAAAAAATCTCATTATGGAGAGGCACGTGATTTCACAGTGATCAGGTCTATTTTGTGATGCCCAGACTCTCATACTTCAAGCAAAAAGACTTGCCAAATAGATTTTCAATCGCCTCTTAGGCTGGCACTAAAAGCAGAAACCCAGCTGCAAAAAGACCCAGAGAGAAAGGAGGGAGCGAAACCCCGGACTAAGACGCGGCTTTGCTCACAGCGCTCCCAAATCCCGTTCTTTGGACGCCCTGTGCCCTGCATCCCAGCGGGAGATGCCGCGGCTGCGGGTACCGGTCCCTGCGCCCGGGGGGACGGACGCTTCCCGCTACAAGAACCCACTCTCCGGTGCTAATAAAACGGTGCCCAGCTTGGCCTGAGGTGAGATTTTCCATGCCAGATGGTCTTTCCTTACAAGACTTTCCTTCTTCATTCACGGAGCCTGCAAATAAACAGGCTGCAGCAATGGCAGTTTCAATAAATCCGACCTTTCAGCCGTGAGTTTTCTGGCTGCACTTAGCTCCAGCTGCCGTCTTAATCACATCTTATTATTTCGTGCTCTGCTATGTGCCAGCTCGCTCTTTAAGGGAGAAATGCTGCCATATGTTGTTGATTAATAAAAATGCGGGGAAAAGTAGTCATTAGGGAAAGCCTACGGAGCAGGGTATTTTTAAAATGAACTTTTATGTTGTGGGAAAACATGTCGTCGTCCCCCACCAAATCACCAACACTCGATAATGAAACAGATGCGTTTATACAGATCACATATTGCCTGCTGTGGGCTCATTTTAGAAACCGCATGCCCCCAAATACCCACATGCAGCAAAAACCCCCAGGGAAAAACCCTCTGCTGGGGCAAAGTGCCCTGGTTCAGTGCAAGGGACAGCAGCACTGATGCTAACGGAGGAGCTTTGAATCCTCCCCCGGCGCCGTGACGGGGAAATCCCTCCTTCCTGGCTCCGTGGGAGGAAACGCAAACCCCCGGCTGGGGAGAAGGGCGGAAAACGCGGGATGTTCAGGCGGGGGAATGGGCGAGAGGCAGCGGGCGGACGGGCTGGAGAGCCGCGGCCGGGGACACTGCACCGTGCCGGGGCTGCGGTGGCACCAAAGCCAGCGCATCCGCGTCGCCACCACCTGTTCCCAGGGCAGGGACGTGGGGACGGGAGGTTTCATCCTCTGCCATCCGCAGGGTTAGGGCTGAGGGAGAGCTCGGTCACGACGCGTGTCTGCTACCAGCAGCGTCGTGGGCACGAGCTGCTCCTCACGTCGGAAGGAACAGGAGCAGCCCTGGAACATCCGTGTCTGATTTGTGCCGAGCACCTTCCTCGCTCCCTTGGCAGTAACTCCCTGCACCCATCAGAACCAGCTCCTCGTAGCTGTGACGGATCTGGGCTGGTGACACAACGCAAGCTCACAGGGAGGCTCTTACTTTTGCTGCATTTACTGGGAGCGGCCTCAGGAGCAAGTTTTTGTTTTGGATTCTGCTTTCCAGCTGCATCTGTTGCTGAAGCAGCTGATGTTTTTTGCTGCATGAAGCGGGTGAAGCAGCAGATGAGGCAGCACCATGGGGAAGGCCGATGCAGCAGCTCTGTGACAGCTCAAGGACAGCAACCCTGACCCAGACAGCCCCAGCATGTCCAGGAGCCCACAGGCCAGTGGGTACCCGCAGTAATGGGGCACTCGGACCCCAACCTGGGCGATCCCATCTCTTTTTTGCTTTCCCTCTTTGCCCAAACGCTGTCCCCTCGCATAGAAAGGGACACTGTTGGGCAGCAGGAGTGAAGCAGACACGCAGCAACGGAGCTAGCATCGTGCCCGTGCTCACCCACATGGATACTCACAAGGACCTGCTTCGCCTTGAGGCAAAATCCCCTCCAGGGACCTCGTCTGCGCCCTACGGAAAGGCAGAGGGGCAGCAGAGGCTGCTGGGGGAGATGGGCTGGTGGGGCTGGCACGGGGACAGGGCTCCCGGGCAGCAGTGGCAGAGGTGTCAGGGTGTTCCCAGCCGTCCTGCTCCAGGGAGGCAGCGGCTGGACGACCTGTTTCGCCTTGAGACAAAACCCCTCCAGGAACCTCGTCTGCGCCCTCAGGAAAGGCAGAGGGGCAGCAGAAGCTGCTGGGGGAGATGGGCTGGTGGGGCTGGCACGGGGACAGGGCTCCCGGGCAGCAGTGGCAGAGGTGTCAGGGTGTTCCCAGCCGTCCTGCTCCAGGGAGGCAGCGGCTGGCAGGGCCCAGGAGCCGGCAGCCCCTCCTTACCAGATGCTTCTGCCTTCCTCAGGGCTCCTCTTCACTGCAGGGGATGAAGTCGACTGTGCAATAGTGGCTGTCAGGATCCAGAAGATCAGTCTGTAATAACTGTCCCAAGAGATTCCCTTCTGTTTAGGCTATATGAAAAAAATAACACAGCTTTATTCATTCCATGCAACACATGTTAGTTATACCTGCAAGTCAGCTCAAGAAACTTAAGAACAGACACGCTGCACCACCTGTGCCATTGCTCAGCAGCAACAGTAGTAGTTGTGATTACAACTTCTTCTGAGCAGCCATAAAGCACTAAATAGCACTGCATTTCTTTAAAGGAAAATGTGTCAAAACCCCCCCGGGGCTTTTAGCCTGGAGCCCCCGAGGACAGGTGATGTGATGTGATGTGATGCATTCATTCCCTGAATAAACCAGGGAGACATTCATCAGGAAGTGAGTAATGCCAACGGTTTGGCTTTCAGCAGCCTTGGAAACACATACAGCAGGTCCCAGCACAGGTTTGTAAAAAGTTAATTAGCAGTGAGTGTGAAAAGGAGCGATGGGGATTGACTCTCTGGGCAGCAGGTTTGTACAACGTTAATAGGAGCAATTGTGCTATAAAATCCCAGTGAAACACTCACTAAAACTAAGTGGTTTCTGCAGATACAGAGCAGTTCATTTTATGGTAGGAATGATCAGCTATTTTAAACATACTTGGACTCTTAGCACCACAGTTAGGTGTTTGGCAATCCTGTCAGACTCCCCTTCATATCTGACTTGTTTTATTAGCATTAAAGTCAACGGGATTTGGGAAGCCTAAGCACCAATGTTATGAAAAGCATATTATGAAACTATGAGGTTTGTTCTAAATTTTACGAAAACCAGGTTTTGGAGAAGACCAAACCCCAGTGTGCTTCTTGGCCTTGCAAGCCCTCCAGGAAGGTGGTTTTGCTTTTGTGAAGCAAAAACTGCATCAAAGCAACGGACCTGGCAGCCTGGGTGATGCCCATCACTCAACTCTCTTTTCCTACCCACAGGCCTCTGTAGGAGTTTGAGATTCGTTGAGATATTGTAAGATTAATCCAAAATTAGTTGACAGTAGCTCCGGTGGTTGGTATCCCCTCGGGAGGGGACTGGAGCCCTGTGAATGCGGCAGGAGGCAATGACCAAGCCTAGCAGCTGGGAGTCACAGACATCCATGAGGATGTTCCCCCTCACCCATCAACACACCAGGGAATTATTCCCAAGATCCTGCACAAGTGACGATAAGGGACCTTACTTGAGTGCTGAAGGTGCTCTCACGTCAGCAAGTGCCGGTGACGACAAGGGACCTTACTTGAGTGCTGAAGGTGGCCTCCATCTGCACTAAAGCTCCAAGGGCAGATCCTGCAGCAGCAAAACCAGCAGGGTCTGATGGGCTCCCTGGTAAGGGGAGAGAGCTGGAGAAACGGGCACGGAAGCACCCTTGGGCCTGCAGAGGTGTTGGCTCTCCTGGGTGCTCTCCATCTCCCCATGGGCTCCAGCGCCGCAGCTGCCCTGCAAACACATGGCAGGGCCCTCGGGGAGCTGCTTTAGGTTGCTCTTTTGCCGGCTCATAGAGAACAGGGGGGAAAAAAAAACTCCTAACTCCGCTCAGCTGCTGCATCTGAAGTGTTAGAAACATCACTAAGGCAACAAGAAAAAAAAGGGGAAAAAAAAAAGGGAAAAAAATAGAAGAGACCCTGCTGGGCTGTGTGTTTCTCTCAGAAACTCTGCTCCGGCGCGCGCTCCTGCCCCGCAGCGCGTCAGGGGCCGTGTCCTGTCTGCACCTGCCTCGAGAGGAGCCGCACGACGGCGTCGCACAGGCCGGGCGTTCTCCCCGCTGCGGCCAGCGCCGCGTCCCCCTCGGCCGGCGCTGCGAAGCGGGCGGCGCTGGGGTGGTTCGGGAAGGCCCTGCACCCGTCTCTGCTCAGGACCACCTGGGCCATCTGCAGGCAGCGCACGGCGTATTTCGTTCCCTCCCGCTGCGCCAACGCCGAAATCTTCTGCGACAGACAGCGCGAGGCAGCCTCGCAGGTGGGATCCCTCCCGCCCGGCCGCGCTTCGCCGTACGTTTTGTAGAAGTTGTCCAGGGCTTTCCCAACGCCGCCGTGTCCGTGCGGACAGGAGAGCGTGGCATGGCTGGGCTCGGTGGGCTCACGGAGCCCGGCTATCGCAGGAGAGCTCGCGGGTCCTTCCTCGGCGCCGCTGCCGGGAGAGCCCCCAGGGACTGCCGGGGCCGGCCCGCTCCCTCCTGCAAACACAGAATCCGTGGAACACGTTAGTCACCCGGTCACTCTGCAGCATTTTTCCCCCCTCTCTGATTCTGTTCCCCCTTTCCCAGCCCTCGCTGCAGCCCGGTTCCCAGGCTGTGCTCCGGGCTCCGGAGCGGCTGTCCGCAGGGAGCCCCAAGGCACGGGCTGTGCTTGGGGACCTCGCAGTGTCCCAGCCTCCCACGAGGGGCTTGCTGCGGTTTCAGAGCCTCCTCCATGAGTTACCCAGGCAGGACTGGGAAACAACCCCTCTTTTACAGTGCAAAAATACAGATACCGGTTTCACAGCACCAGGAGAGACCTTCGCAGCGCTGCTACACCCTTCTCCTACAGGTATAAACCACCAACTTAGGATACAGTTGTTCCCTGTGCCCACATTGAAGCACAATCCATACAATGCAAAGGAGTGACCAGTAAGTAATTCCAGGGTGTATTTGAGGGGTTTGATTAGTCAGAAAGTGCTCAACTATATTATTAGGCCTCATTCACTGATTCAAGCTTATCCACCTCTCTTTTTCAGCACCAGGGCTCATCTCCAGAGCGGATTCTCTTTCCGCTAAGGCTTTCTTAGGGCAAGGTATGAAAAGCTGGATGCAGAATTCCCAGGATCAAGGCAAATCCCGTGAGGATGCCTCTTTCCTGAGCTCCCCTGACCCTTCCCAGCTCCAGATGAGCCTGCACGTACGGAGCAGGGACGAGCAGGGCCGAAGCGGCGCACGTCGTTTGCCTGCAGCAGTTTCATTACCAGGCAACCTGGCCCGAATTATTCTTACCACTGCTTCACTCTCTTGTACTACCAAGCAGGTGTTGAAGAAAAACACAAAAACCAGCCAGGCAGGCCATTACTCACGTCTTGATTTCATTCTCACATGACGGAGAATCATCACTAAGAAGATCTATCACTCCACCCGCACCCCCGCTCCACGCTAACTGAAGAGCAGCATTTGCAGCTTATTAGTACAAGACCCCAGGGCTGGTATAAGGATATTCTTTCTGTTTATGCCCCTGCTGATGAAAATTTAAAGCCTCCATCTGGCACGGCTGATTCTCGGCACACAATGCTACCCCCAGGCACACAGCGAGGGCTCCTGCTTTCCGCGTGCGGTGAAGCAACAGGTCAGCAGAGTTGTTGTTTGCACCCTCGCGCTGCGCCTGTCACCTGTGTCAGCTCTCCCTCTTCATGAGGTCTGGTTTGGCTTGTGTTCTTTGCAGCTTCCTCGGCTACTCACCGCTTCCTGCTCAATAAAAACACAACGTCTCGGGTCTGGGGAGATGTCCTTTGTAAGAGGTGAGTGGAAGGAACCAGTTTGCTTCATTTCAAACCAAACACTTCTGTGCACCAGTTTGTGACCAACTGAACAACCAAGAAAAGTCTAATTTAATTTCAGGCAGATGGCAACATCAATGGGAAGAGGGCCCTAGCATTTTCCAGCCCAAGTTCCTTCTCTTGCTGTCTTACAACCAGGCTAACTAAGGGGGTCTGGGGTGGTATTTTCCATGGCAGAAGGCTACCTATGGCTGTTCTTGACAGGAAGACCTTGACAAAATAGTGTTATTTCCAAAAATCAGATTACTGAATGTAGAACTGTTTTTTTGGAGATGATTTAGTATTTCCATGCTTTGAAACAGAACCGGAAAATTTGTTAGGGTTTGTGATATCCAAAAACCAGTTTCTCTGAATATCTGACCAGTTTCACAGCTTGGGTGAAAGCGGCTGGGAGGGGAGGATCTTCCTCCTGTTTTGGGGCCTGGAGCCAAAGCTCCATTTCTGGAGTAGGTAACGGAGGCCAATGGCTTCTCCACGGGAACCTGGCACCTTCATCCATGTGTGTAGGGGTGGGGGAAGCCAACCTCGACTCTTCTTTTCCATTACAATCTAGTAATTGCAAACTAATTAGTCCTCCTCCCAGACTTTCCAAAGGCAACAGGCATTAACTTCCACAGCACAAGAGGAAACACAAGCTTCAAGGCTGTAGCAAGTCTTTGCAATCCTTGTTTCATCTTGCTTTTAAATCTTTTGTTTTGTTGCCATTTTCTCCTTTCATTTTCAGTAACAGACCTCCAGAAAACTTCAAACATTCAGTCTTAATGCATGAAAATTCAAAGGCTCCTGGCCACTGACCCGTTAGTAAGATGGTTTAATCAACACTAGCAGCCTAACATTTCATACGTCAGAAACCTCCAAACCAGCCCGCGATGCTGAATGAGCTTCCCCTTCCCTAGTGTTATGAATTATCAGCTAATTTCTTTGCATGATGCACTATTGCAGTGCACCAGAGGTCAGCGTGCAGCACCAGCAGAGCTGCTGCCTTGGCCTAGGTCAAGAAAGGCCTTGAACCCTCTCAGCACAAACTGCAGATTTCTCGGGGCAAGGATTGAATCTCTCTGTGGTGCCATCCTCAATAATGACCAAGGAAACTGAGGGAACGGGAAAGGAAAATCATTTGTTTCAATGAACACCAATTAATCTGGAGACGCGCAAATCGAGAGGATGTTCTCCCAAAACACATCTGCTTCCTGCTGCAGCCATCCTGCCCCCTCCCAAGGCCAGAAGACAGCCCTAGGATCAGCTTGTCTGAACAAACGTGCCCCAAAAGATGTTCCTGTAGAGCTGAGCTACAAAACAGCTGAAAGAAAGAAAAAGCACAGCAGAGAGCTAGAAGAGAAACAGTTTCCTTGGGTGACACTAGCCCAAAAGTCACCAGAGTTTTGCTGGAGTAGATGGGGCTATAGATCCTACAGGTGTGTTATTTCTTTTTCCCTGCCAGCCTGCTAGGTCATACCAGCCCAGAGGCGACCATGGCACACAGAGGAAAGGGGCTCCTACCTTTGTGTTCGCTGCCAGGAGACACCAGAGCACACACACGTCACCGCAGAGGGTGGCCGCGGCGCTGCCGGCTCCCCAAGGAGCTCCCCAAGGAGATCCCTTGTTGAAGCAGCAGCAATTTGGCAGAGCAAGCCCTGACCACATCCCCACGCCAAGCCACGGCACCGCGGGGCTCATCTGTGAGCACAGGAACAAGAGGCAGAGCCGGCCGTGCTGCCCAGGAGCGACTCGTGCGCCCACGCGCCCTACGGCCTCGTGTGCCCAGCACTGGAGGCAGCTTAAGCATTAAAAATGTATCTTTCATTTCCTTCGCTAGGCTGGATGTTTCGCCTGGCTGATTTCCAGCGGGAGGGAGTAGACCTGCATGGCAATGATATTCCACGCAGCTCTGCGAAAAGAGAGGAAATTTAGGCAGAGATTAGCAGGAGCTCATTATGCCCCAAGCTCACAGAGCGCGGCGAAGCGCCGGCGGCGACACGCAAGAGCGCTCAGCCGCTGCGCAGCTCATACCGTGGGACAGCTCCTCTTGCGTTAACCAAACTTCCATTGATGGCAGCGTTAAAAACTCATATGGGACCTGCTGGCTGCAGGTTCCCACTGACATCAAGGGATATTGTATCACACTTTATGCGACTGCTGTTGCTAACGTTTAAATTGCTACCAATTATTTTGTTAACCCAAGGCAGGAGGCGTGTGGGCTGTGGCATCCGCGGCAGCTCAGCCACGAGCAGGGACAGGACAAGGGGTAATGGGGACAAACTGCAACCCAGGCAGTTCCAGCTCCATGTGAGGAAGAACTGATTTGCTGTGAGGGTGTCAGAGCCCTGGCACAGGCTGCCCAGAGGCTGTGGAGGCTCCTTCTCCGGAGATCTTCCAACCTGCCTGGATGCCACCCTGTGCTCTGGGTGTCCCTGCTGGAGCAGGGGTTGGACTGGATGATCTCCAGAGGCCCCTTCCAACCTCAACCATTCTGGGATTCTGTGAAGCAGCAAGAGGGGAAGGCAGAGGCAGGGGCTGGAGATGTTTGGGAGGGGAAAAAGGAGTCAGTGACGGACAAGCAGCGCGGGGTAGAGCCCACGGCTGAGTCAGGCCTGCCGCCTTTTTCCTCCGACGTGGTGTGAAGAGCCAGTGGGGATTAACTCGCACGGGATAAGATGCCAGCAGTTATTCTGGGGAGCGCACGAGCCCTCGCTCTTCTGCTTAGCTCTCTCAAGGATCTGACACTCCAGAAGAACAAAAAGCCAGGCAAATGGTAAAGTGCTTTTGAAATGCAATAAGCAGGGCGTAATGTGTCCCCCTAGACCCTCTTGCAAATGTCACGCTTGGTGTTAAGCTTTGCCCTCCTCGGAGCTTGCAGCTGATGCCTCCTATGCCGCAATCCAAGCAGCATCTTCTGCTGCAAAGATCCCCGTTATCCCTGGAGAGACGGGAATTAATGTAACGGGGATGCCTCCCTTTTATGTAGCCAATTCCTGCCTTGGGGTTCATCACCATTTTCAGAATCGAAATGGCCAAGATAAAAGCCTGTATTAGGGGTTTTTAGATTGGTTTAATTTCTATGACTCTGTAAGCAATAAAATCCCTAAAGCATCCCAGTTGTATCAAATCCTGATTTAAAAAAAGCTCTTTAAGATTGAAGGTTAAAGATGCTACTATCAAGAATAACCTCTGAAATACTAAATAGCTGCTTATGTAGCTAAAAACATTAACTGTCTATTAAAAGTATTACCAGCAGAGGAAGTCATCCAGGGGCTTCATTAACCTGCAGCTATCCATGCCTTTCCTTTGAGGCTCAGAAACTGAATGCCAGATTCACCTTGTCAATGTAATGCTAGAGGCACTGATATTTCCAAGAAAATGCTACAAAAAATGTTTTTTATTACTTCTGAAAAGACAAAAAAAAGCTTATAAGTTTTGCACTTATACATGTATATTTTTCATATATATACAGAAAATCTGTAATTTAGCCCCAGACCATATTTGTTTTTAAGCTCTATTTCTCACTAGTGAAAAGCTGCCTGCTGGACTGCCACTGCTCAAAATTCAGAAGGAACTGTGCCCAGCAAAATGGGTTTCTGTTTATGGCACCTGAAGGAGCCATCTAGCTTTCTCACATTGCACAGATAAAGCCAACGGGGTTGTTTGCTTTTGTAATTCTTTTTTTTCCCCCTTGCTAAAAATTAGAAGTTCAAGTCTTGCCTATTCTCCCCTTCCAGGCGATTCCACCAGTGCTTTGTGAACTATTAGCTTTGCGAGGACAAGTTTTCAATCATCAGCCCCGATTAATTGCTAGGGAAGGAAATTTTGCCCAGGCCCTGAGTTTGGTTTCCAGCTGGTTAACGGCAGGACTGGGAACAGGATTTGCCACAGCCACCTCTTGGCCTGCAAGGTGTGAAAGCGCCTGGGGAAGGTGAGTCATGCAAGAAGAGCTGAAGTGGAGAGCAGAAAAGCCTGAAGAAAGACCACAGCCCTCGCAGGCCCAAGGGGAGAGAGACAGGAGAAAAAACTCCACGTTTCTGGCAAGACAAAGAGCAAAGAAGAGCTCCTGCACTTCTAGCTGTCCTGCAAATGTCGCCATGCAGAACCGATGAAACCGAGAGCTGCAATTAGAAGAGGGCTTGCACGTCCAGCTGGATGATAATTAGTGATGGGAGAGAGCTCTAGCAGAAATAAATAAGCTCAGAAGGGTTATTAAACCCCTTTCTTCAGGGGCTCTAACAAATCCTCTACTCGAGGCAAAAATAGGGTTTAAGAGCAAGCATATTGTGTACTGCAGTCACCTCTTCTGGAGGATGGCGAAGTAGTAAGACAGCAAAAGCTTCCTTCTTTTCTGAGCCATTCAACAGTGGCCCCTGCCAATGAGAGGAGATAACTTGAGATTACAAATTCTAATGAATGAAGCAATCTCCCTCTGTTTGCACGCATCAAAAGGAGAACAAAAGCCAAAGCAACTCACTCCTTGATGTATTAAATATCTTTCATCCAGAGTCATGCACTTGCAGTCCCTAAGCAAAGGCAAAAACCTACAGGCCAAGCCTTTGGTTTTAGCCTTCTACCAAGTAATAAAGGAAATAACCTTAGACTGGAGGAGGCCGAGTCCGAGATATCCAAACAGCTGCAATATTACACACAAGCAAGGAATGAGTCGGAAGGTTATGGACTAGAGTGACGAGCACATTTACAGACCATTCATGAATGCTGGAGGCCTGGGAACCACAAGGGTTTTTTCTTAGTTACCTCCGCAGTGGCTTGGGGCTCACCGAAAGCCTTTTCCATCAGAGCCAGCCAGGGACCAGCCTGAATCAGGTAGAAAAACGGGTTTTGAACAAAAGGGTTTTGCCGTCTCCTCGCCAGCTTTCCGCAGGGATTCCCGCACTGCCTGCAAAGCAAGCGCCTCAAAGGCACGAAGAGCAGGAAGCCACTTGGTCCCCATCCACACCTTGCACCTTTTTGTCCTCTCAGCCTCAGGAATCCCTGCGTTTCCTACACGGTACCAGCACAACTCGGCTGCCCAGAGGTGTTTCTGCCCTATCCAGCCGACGCTGCCGCTCGGGAGCCGCCAGATCCCTCGGGGAGTTTCCTGCGGAAACCCCTTCAACTACTGACGAACTGTGGTTAGCGACAGTTACTGCAACCACACGACGTTTTGGCACGGTACTTCTACGCCTTGCACACAATCCAGCCGCGACTTGAGTGTGTTTGCAGCACTTAAGGAGCAAGAGCTGCTCCCTTGTTATTTTTCAAGTGGATGCAAAAGTGGTTGCACGACTTTCAGCAGAGGAGCAACAATCCTGACTGTTTAGAATCAGCTCCCCCAAAAAGTATTGGAGGGACTGTAGAACCAAGCAATCAGACACTGGGAAATACCTGTAACTTCATAATTTGTCGCTTATCACATTCTCAGAATTGCCCTGGCTCTTGTTTTAGTTTCAAATGCAAAGCAGCCAACGCGATTTGGTGCTTGGCAATTCTCACAGCCTCCACGTGCAGCCCCTCCTCCCTGTAAGACTATATGGAATAAAAAAGACAAAAAATAAAAGCAATGAAAAAAAAAGCTGCATACGCAGGCATTAACTGCAAAAAATAAAATAAAATAAAATAAAATAAAATAAAATAAAATAAAATAAAATAAAATGGAGCTTTCTAGTGCATTTCTGAGTCCAGACGACTAGTGGCTGCAGTGTGGATACTAAATGCATTGCAATTTGATTCCTAAAATGATGATGCCAGAGCATGAAACTATGTGTGACAGGGGCTGCAGCAGAAGGTACCACCACACGCACAGCAGCGTTTCCTCCTCTCTTCAAAAAGCCATGTGAGGACCAGTCATCCCTGATGGATTATTAGCATTCCTGGCAAACATGAAGACAAACAGTACTTCATATTAATACAGCAATTCACACAGTCAAAGGATAGGACAAATATTTACTGAAGTAATGAATATCTTAATAAAGGACATTTTTATCTACAGCAAATACCATGTAGGAGAGAAAGTTGAGCTATTTCCAAAACAGAAACAGAATCAACTCAGCTTTTCCTATTAGCAGTGAAAGTAGTTGCAATTTTTTGAACGATTAATGATTAATTTTTGTATCTGGGAGAGAGGTGCTTGGCAGCTCTATTTTCCTATCAGCTGAAGCTTCCCCTTTTGAATTGAAGATCTGGTTTGACAGTACCTGTAAGTTAGCTGATAAACACGGTGGTTTTAACTACTTGCTTCATATGGCAAAGATTACTCATGCCTCTGAAGACACCAGAAAATGCAGCTATAGCTTCCTTCAGCTGGGAGAACCTCGAATGCATTTCGGGCACAAAAACCACTAGAGCCCTTGGAGGAACAATTGGATCAGGGTATCATGCAGGCCACAGATTTTTTAAATAAAACAAATATGCCTATCCCCAGAGGCTAAATTCTGCCCTTGGTGCCCCTCCCCTATAGCAATGGTCACTTTTTCTTATTTTTTTTAATTAAAAAAAAAAAAAGAGTCGAATCTGTTGCATCACGGATTTGTGAGAATTCAGGGACAAGGGGTGCATTTTAGTGTGAGCAGCTCTCGTGACCTGATGCCATCGGGTAGGCAGAAGCAAAAGCAATAAAGAGAACTGGAAACAAATGCAAAGGGGGCCTCTTATGTTTGCACAACAAAACAAAACAAAAAACTAAGTTTTTAAATGCTGTTTATGTGATGGGAGACAAAAGGTTTTGGTACTCTTTAGCCAAAAAGAGCCCAAGGAAAAAGTGATTGCAAAGAAATTACATCCTGCCTACAGGTAAATTATATTACAGAGAGCTAGCTGTCCAACAGGAACACTTTGGACTATGATATCCATCAAAATGAATTTAATTACCCTGAAAATCAGAGAACCTGCAAGTTTACCTAAAAAATAGGAGTTGGGCTTTTAATTGTTTTCACTGCAGACACAAACAGAAGACACTGATTAACTTACTGGACTTGGGAGAGGTAATTATTTTGCTACAGATGCATCTGTAAAAGCAATTCGGTGACAGCTCCAGATTTAATCTCCCTTTGTTTTATGAAGGCCAGCTGCACAACTTGTTTTGTTCCCCCCTAGATTTGGGGTTTCGAGAGAACACAGAACTCAATTACAGCCCCGTGTCAGTATCTTCTGATGCTGGAGATGCCTGCTACAAACCACAGCTAATGAAAGCTCCCGAGCTGAGAACTGTTTCATTTCCTTTCAGAAAAAGGTTTGGAAAAAATATTAAAAAGCTGAAGGTAAACAGATGAATGGATTACTGAGCAAATACAAAACCTAGAGTTACTGGGCATTGAGCAGGAGGATTTTGGGAGGCCTCGATGGACTAAGGATCTGTTGGACATCATGGAGCAATGGGTGCCCAGCCCGGCAGAGCCTCAAAAACCCTGGCAGATTCAGGGTAAAACGTGTCGCAAGTCCTTGCGAGGCAATTATTAATGACTAATAGGGATCAAATTAGCCATAATTTTATACATATATCTATATAATGATTCTCCAAAAGCAGAGAGTGCAACATGCCAGCACAAGCGATCCGGTGTTGGTGTCCAGAAGGAGCCCCAGGGTTTGCGCGCCGCGCGGAAACGGATCTGGGCAAACCCGGAGCAACGAGGCAGGTTCCTGGAGCAGAGCAGTAACCCCAGCCACGGGCACTTTCAAAGGTGAATTACTGCAGGACAGGTAAATTGAGGCTTTATATTATCGCATTCCCTGTGCAAGGCTTCAGCATGTTGTAAAGATACCTGGTGAACAAGTGCAGCAGGGAACAGCCTGAGGGCAGTGCGGATCTTTGTAGTTAAACACCACGGTTACCTTGGGCATATTGGGCCCAACTCTCAAGGTCATTTTTGCTTTGATTCCCTGAAGAGGAAGGATCCCCCTCTTCCTCTGAGGGCGAAGAGCTGAATCCTTACCAGGAATAAACCAGTCTCCAGCAACAGCTGGTGGACGAGGGAGAGCTACAGCACTGCTGGATCCCTTTACCTTGCCAAAATACTTCCCTTCACAGGTCAAGGCTGTGGGGCTGAGGATACTGCTGTATCCTCATGTTCACTCCAGTGCTCGGATGAAACCCGAAATGCTGCCACGGGCTCTGTGGCTGATTCACAGGCAGGTGCTACCAGACAAGCGCCTTGTGTAAAATAATAGTTAGCAGCAACACACATCCTATACAAAGCACTAGCGCAGCATCGAATGGATTACTCAAGTTATTTTCTTTTGCATCTTCATCACGTTTTAATTAAAGCTGCACCAGGGGGAAATTAACCCAGGCACAAGCTCATTAGCGGCGCGGGGAAGCGGTGCTGGAGAGCGCCGGGTCCGGCGGGCTCGCGGTGTGAATGAGCCTCTGCCTCTCTGCAGCATCCACCCCTTCAGGAAATTACTGCTATCAAGAGACAGGTCTTGGCAGTAGTAGAGACAGGTCCTGCTTATGCTGCGCCATGACCAGGAGGAAAGACCATATCTGACTCCATGGTCTTTGAAGACTGCTCCAAGGGTGAAATCAGGACAAACGTGCACTAAGAACCATACGAAGGACTTGGGGCCAGGCACAATCTCAGGGTG
The DNA here is from genome assembly GCF_000705375.1 of Tinamus guttatus. The sequence continues at coordinate 180,901 of NW_010576707.1, forward strand.
CTCCCTGGCTCATCACAAGATACTGTATTTTTAGTGTGTGTAATGCATAGGTTGAAGCAAGAGAGCACTAATATTTGCCCAGGCACATACATAGCCTATGCTGGGGAGGAAAGGAAAGGGAAATTTATCCTGTTGCCCCCTCCAGTTCTCCACTGCCTCTAAGCTCACCTCAGGATCCCTCCTGCTTCGGCTTTTGGACAGGATATCCAGGGACTTCTTTCCAAGGGCCTGTGTTCATTATATGCAATAAAATCTGAGCATCTCACTTTTGCCTTGTGTCAAATGGGATTTCCAGGGGCGTAAGGAAGGCATTATTAGGTGGGAGAAGAGCCATAATCCCTTTCTTAACACTACTAGGCTCTTATTTAGCCTTAATAGCTTCCTGTAGCTGTCAGATTCATAAGCTAATTACTTGGTAAGAAAGTACTTGATTTCGGGTTTAATTATCATTCCTTTTCCTTGTCTTATGACATGTGCAGAACCAGGTTTCAGACTGATCCCTAGATTTTCCCCCTCTGTACTTTTTTCATTCTTTACAAAATTCTCCTTTACAAAATAACCAACCCCACATTCTCTGCAGAAACCTATTACATTGGCACATCCCACTCCTCTATTTTTTTTTAATCTGAGTTTTCATATAATTCTTTGAGACAGGATTAACCTACAGGATTCAGCAAGCAGCACGTTGCAGCAATAGCTAACAGTACTAACAGCAATAGCTAACCCACTGCCTGCTATCCTGTGTACACAAACCTCTGCTCACAGCCATTCATTTGGCTAAATAAAACACAAAAGGAAGCAAAAAAAGATTCAGGCCTGGATTATGACAGGCACAAAGCACGTCTGCACAAATCCAGGACTCCACTTACATCTTATATTTGTGATGGGTGCCCAACTCAGGAGTGTGTAGGGATATTTTGTCCGGTCCATGCGGCAGGAGCCCAATGTTAGGATGGAAGTGAGGAGATGCTGTTGCTGCATGCGAATGCAAAGGCTAAAACACACAAAACCACCAGAAAGCATCTCACATTTGGGGATGGGAAGAACAAGGGCTCTCCTAAGACTTGTTTCTCTTTTACCAATTCACAGCAACACCCCAAAGAGCTTCAATTCAGAAGGGATATTCGGCAGATGCATCTTGTTTTCTCTTGCTGCACTTCAGTGAGGATTGTCAGTGCAGAGCCTTTGGGGCACAATAAGCTCTACTTTTCCAGCACAGTCATGCTACATGACTCAGCTCTGAGCAAAGGCTGGAATGATATAAAAAATACATGGAGGGAGAACCTCCTCTTGAAGAGGAAAAATATGCCCAAAACATGATGAACTTCATACAGAGAACTGTCCTCCAAGTCTCCCCCAAATGTTTCTGTGAAACGAGACATCATTTTGGCAAACTGCCAGGTAGAAACCCCTGTGCTTTGAGAGTCAAATCAGGAACAAACAAACAAAAAAAAAGGAAGTCTTGTTAATGCAGTGACATTCTCCACTTCTAAACAAGTTAGGACATTTCTAACCTGCTTGGGACATGCAGGTGCTTCAGGATCTCTTCCACCTTCTCTCCGAGACATCCAGATGTGCTCCAGAGCTCAGGTCTCAGAACGGAGAGCTCTGGAACATGTCTGTTACATAAGCCAGGCTCCAACTGGGAATAAAAGCTTATCTGATGATTTATTTATGCAGCTCCAGGACAGTTTGCAACCTCAGCGATAACTACAACGAGTTACATAAAAGAGCAGCAGGAGCTGCACTTGGGTACAAGCACAGCCTGACACAAGGCACAGTGCAACCCTTGGGCACGTCTTCCCTCAGGCTCTTTCATCATTCTGCCCTCGCCAGCCACCCTTTGTGCTTTAAATTGGGATTTGTAACCATTTTTGCAGAACCTCATCACCCACACATAAGCAAGGCCGCCTGCAGGCACAGGCATCACGACAGGCTCTGCAGACAGCAGGGAAGGGTAGTGCTGGTTTTGCATCACAAGAGTATCACGGTCACTAAATGGCAAAACACAGCAGAAATGACCCAAATTATGTACATCTGTGTTATGTGCACTGCAAGATCATAATGCTAAGCTGCAGAGAACGGTTTTGTTACTCAAGAAAGAAACCAACATCTTCTCTACTAATGAGAAGATGCCATAAACAAATGTCAGGGTCTCAGGAACTGTCAACCTACATTTTCCCCTGGTTATATCAGGGTAGGGTCTCAGGAACTGTCAACCTGCCCCTACATTTTCCCCTGGTTATATCAGGGGCCTAAGGACTCAAGGCACATATGTCCTTTTTTATTTCTCAAGGAAAAAAGTAGTATTCGCTGCGGAAGCATCAGTGGTCAGCTATTCTTACACACCTCTCTGCATCATTTTAGAGCCAAAATATATCCTATGAGGATATTTTTTTAGCCCTCCCCAGGAGTAAATGAACTTCTTCCTTTGCCTTTCCATGTTCCAAACATTTAGCGCCCTCACTATTTTGATGTACATTGAAATTTGGTTTGTATAATCCTTGTACCTGCTTAGACATGTACCGCTATGAAAGACTCAACCCAACATCTGCTGGGCTAAAACACTACCAGAAAAAGATGGGGCACTTACTGGGTTTCCACCTAAAGAGAGCAGAGGAAGGAAAGGAGACATTCAGCCTGTCATGAGGAAGGAAGCTGCTCCCAGCCCATCAATCCAAGGATTCATTCCTCTCCAGGAGCTGCCCTTAGGTATCACAGCCTCTGTGCAACGAAGTAATTACAGAGAAGTCACCCATGACACTGGAAGGTTACTTAGGAATTGAGCACAACGGTGTCACATCTTTGGAAAAAAAATAAATAAAAGGAAAACCTGCTGGAATTGGAGTGTTATCTCAGGCTGCCAGGCAGAGAGGGAAGGCTGTCCAGCTCCCCACACATGGAAAATATTCCCTTTATCACTGTCCTCACCACCAGTCTTCTCTCACCATTCAGCTCAAATAAATAACATCAGCAACTGTTCCTAGGCCTTCAAAATAATGACAAAATGAATCAAAGCTTATTAGATATCGAGACTAAATAAATCCCTTTCTCCACAGGATTACTGGACTCTTTCAGCCTTGCAGGCACTTTAATTTCCTGTTTTTCTTCCCCGAACTCTACGCTTTCATTCAGCTTGGCTCCTTCCTATTGACACTTAGGCACCCTTGCACAGAGCAAAAATATTGCTGCAGGGAAAGAGCAGGGCTGTCTGCAAGAGCAGCCTGTGCTTTTGATTTGAATCGTGTGAGTGAAATGGCTCATTGCTTGCTCAAAGCCAGCACCTGAGTGAGGGCCAGGTGGTAAAAAACATCCCATGGGAATGACAAAAGTGAGCAGAGCTGCCCAAGAGCCTCAAAATGCAGAAGCAGCTTTGCACTAGATGCACGCTAATTCTTATTTGTCCCCTTAATATTTAGTGGCAGTGTCACATATGATGGTTGAAAGGCACAGACTATACTTGTCCAACCATTTTCTTAATCCATATGCTTTAATGGTTCGCTGTTCCTGACCTACAAATAAGAAGATGGAAAAATAAGCATTAAGACTTGAACAAAGTATCCTGCTAATTTATATGTACAGGATTTAATTCCCCCTTATTTAAGCAGCAACGGCTCATTAACTGGCCCAGGAAGATAAAGCAACACTGACACAAAAGTATATATGAAACTGCCTCGCAGCCACTTTCAAACAATTGCCCTAATGAAATTGCTGCAGCCCAAACGAGATTAGGTCACAGCAATGGCCAAACACAGATAGACATAATGAGAAATAAAAGGGCAGGACTGGAAGGACAGTTTGGATCAAGATGGGGAAGAAATGGTCCACAGGGACTTGCACCACTGCTGCCCAGCAAAGCAATGAGAAGAGGTGCTGACCGCAGTGACGGTTCCATGGTGCTGCAGGTCTCCTCTTGCAGCAGGGAGCTGGTGAGGGATTAGCAAGAGCCAATGCACAGATACCAGCAGCAGCTTCCACGCTTACAGGGAGCAGCCAGAAGCCAAAGTGTTCACAGCTCTCCGTCTCCAGGAGATGGAGCTTTAGGAGAAACTACGAGCGGTACCTTCGATATATTAAAAAATCACCTGAGCTGTACTGCAGCCTAAAAGCAGGCACAAGCTTTTGTGCAGCCCCCTTGACATGAAATCCAATAAAGTTTTGTTGTCATTGCTTTATGTGGATAGATAATTCTCCACTTTCCCCTGACATTCAGTAAATCCCTGCATTTGTTACTGAACTCAGATATTTCTTTCCCAAGTCTGACTCATAGGGCCAGCTGACCTTTTAAAATGGTCAAAACTCCTCACATTTTAGTTCTGCCATTTCAAGTCTGAGCCAAACCCTAGAGCCTCGCAGAAACAGAAGCTTCGAAAATGTGACAGCTACAACCACAGCAATGAAGGGCAGACACGGGGCAAAGACTTCCCTGAAGACAGCTTAGTTGGGACAGCAGGGCTTTGGAAGCAAAGCTAATGAAAAAACTACGAAATAACTTCAAATAAAATCAGCACTTGATATAGGGACTGTGGTGAGGAGAGGGCAGGACACCCACGAGCGACAGTCACATTTAGGGTTTCTAATCTTTAATTGCAGCCTGAGTAGTTAAATCCATGCTGTTTTAAGTGTGGGGAGAGGACTTCTTACCTGCAGTCCATCACAGGCAGGTAGCTGTAGATGGAGAATGCAAAAGCGGTGGTGGTAGGGAGATTAAAAAAATACAATTTAGCAAATAATGAACAAGACAATGCGCAAAGGAAGGACTTTTCCAAAGATAGTGAAGAACACAACAAGGTATTTTTCTTCCTCTGTCCAGGCTCGTGTCTCCCACCATGGATGCAGCATCTAGGGGCAGGCACTGGCTCCCAGACAGACAAGCACCAATGCAGGGGAGCAGCTCTGATTGAGGCATTTCCACTAAACACACATTTTGGAGCAGGTGATCCAAAAGGGAAGGCAAGTTGCAGTTGTAGCAAATTATAAATTTGATAGGCAATTGCCTAGGGCTGCTGCTGGAGAGGAAGAAAACCCTGCTGACATTGCTACTGATCTGATGTTCATGGAGGGCTTAAAGTTCAATCGGAGCATCCCAAATTGGAAATCAAAGGTTTCTTTCTGCCCTTAGAGAGGTGGGTAAGGAGTAAACTACCCTATAAGCTCAGTTTAAAAAAGCACATGAATAAAAAACTCAACATCTCTCAAAATCACCAGCAAATATACAAATTCTAAGTTCTATACTCTGCCATCAGTTTTCAAGTATTCAAGGATAACATCCAAAATATGCACTGTGCTCCTTGCCCTGTTTTGGTAATAAGATAGGAAGATACAGCCAAAATTGTGTGTCAAGCCTGATGGCAACCAGCCTACGAAACCCTCCTGAAGGAACACACACAATAGTCTGCAACAGTCTTTCCTTAGTGTGAAAAGAAAGCTTGCTTTTTCCTTCCCAGGATTTATTTTTGGCTGGGTGTGTTATGCAACCCACTCCTGAAATATTTATGCAAGGTGAAGACTTCCAGGAGCCTATGAAGGCAGTGCTGCTGCAGGTTTTATTTTTGGCATCGTGGGGTTTTCTTGTGCTGCTTTACATAGAATAGTGGATTTCCATTTTGCTATTTTATTCAATGTTCAATACAATTGCGCCAGAGAGAGGCTTGGCAAGTTAACCCTGCAGAGCTCCTTGGAATCACAAGACTAGACCACTTCGGGGCCTGGCCATGACTTCAGGGAGCTCTGTGAATTCAGGCACTTTGGGACTGTCCCACTGGACCACAGCACCTCTAGGAAACACCGGGGTCTGAAACATTTTATCATTTTCTTAAGAAAAAAATATAGTATTTGAAAAAAAAGGCACTTGGTTAGATGATATTTTATTTTTTAAGACTCTCACTTGCAAATAGATGCTTCATTTTTTTTTTCTGATGAGCTAAATAGTCATCTGCCTTGACAAGCAAGTGGGTGTTTACACCAGTGTCAGGCATAAATGAAGAGACAGATTAAAAAATGAACTTTTGGAGAGGCTCACGATCGTGTCTGCATCCAGAAGTCCAAAATAATCCAGCCACCTCCTTCTCGCACCAAAATCCAATCCCAGGATATCCATAAGACAGATGTGGGAAGTCGCCAGCCCTGCAAGCCTCACACATTGAAGGCTGGGAGCAACAGGACCTCTTGCTCACTAGAGGGCAGCAGGAAGCAAGCTAAAACCAATAAAACCCCAGCAGTTCTCAAAATAGTGGGCATGACCTTCGGCAAGGCCAAGGCAGTTGTGCACAGGTCCTCTGCCCACAAAAAAATAATAAAAAAAATGATTTCCAGCAGTGTCTGGGAGCCCAGTTCAAACAGAAGTGGGTCTGCAGGTAGGAGGGCAAGTCCTTACCTCACTCAGGTTACCCCAGTCACAGCAGCAGGATGCAGCCTCCTGCAGCATCCTCCCTTCCATCCCCACAGCAGGCTCCAAAGTGGGGCCTTCCTGAGGAAACTGGGACATTTTTGGTAAATGCAGACAGCGACAGAAGTTTCCAGACATCACCACGGCAGCCAGGAGCACAAGCAGTTTAGTTTACTTTTGACTCGGGCTAAAAAAGGAATCACATGTGAATCACATGGTTGCATGTGTTTTGGTTTGGCGAAGTTATATGGGCCTTTTAAAACTTTATGTATAGGTCTATAGCTATATAGCCTGTTAGCTTCGACGTGGCCAGCCAAGAGCCATTCTGGAAATGCCACTACTTTATGTGAGAGCAGCAGCTCAGGCAGCCGGGCTGTAATTTCCACAGTGTCCTGAATAATGAATGAACACCACAAATTCAGTGCTGGAGTCGGTCTCCGAGCACCCAAACATGTGAAGGCAGCTGCTGACGTTCGCAGCACAGCCTGCTCCTTTCGTCTGGGCTCCTCCGTCAGCAACACGCACGTCTCCCAGGCGGAAAAAGCGCAGGCTGTGCCAGACTTTAGTAAACACGATCCGGGGCTGTGAGAGATGTTTGAGCAACTCTTGACAGGCCAGCGAGCACAGTAAACAGCAGAGAGCAAGTGAGGACATGTCAAACACACGCAGCAACATGATGTTGCTCCTCAGTTGCTAATAAAAGACAGGAACAACCCAGTGCAAAACAAAGCACACGGACTCAGTGGGTATTTGCAGTGGTTTCTTGGGAAAAATATCCCAGCTGTGTCTCTTGGCTTGCCCTCACTGTGACATTTAGCTTAGAACTCCACACAGCCAGAGCTGCTACAGGAGCAGACCACAGATGCCCACACAAGCCTTAGAGGCACTAATTCATCCATAACTTAGGTATTTAACACTATGTCCACTATGTTTCTTGCCTGGAGATGCCCTCTTTCATGAGGCGCTGTTTTCATGGCTAATGCATACTATCTTCTGCTATTATGAGCGCTGTAAATCTCTAGCTTAATAAGATCTATGACTAGTGACTCTGGCACCAGGACTACTTGCACATTCAATCCAGCTCCTGAGGATGGCACGGTCTCAGTCCAATGCATGTAACTTTGCAAGGTGTCTGCTTCTCTGCTAAGGAAACTGTCATGTTCCCAGAGACCTGGTCATCTTCTGGAAGCGCTTTTAAATCAGCAAAGAGATCCCCTATCCCTCAATACACAGACAGGGAAAGGAAAAAAGAAACCTTCTGGCATTCTCCTGGCCCTCAATCTGTGGGTTAAAAGGCCAATCCTTAATTTACCTTGTGCCACACTAGAAGATTACAAATCTCGTTAGAAAATAAACAAGCAAAGTACCTTCCTTATCCAATATTTATTTTATAGAATTTGCTTGTCCAAGAAAGCCTGGCACAGGGAAATATTTTTTTTTTTAAAAAAAAAGAAAGGTCTTGCCTTTACTACCTTTACTATAATGACCAATCTCATTGAATTAGAAAGATGAAATTGCCTTAGGAAGAAAAAACAAAGAAGAAGAGTTTAACAGAATAAGCATGTTGATTGATTTTTCTTGATTATATAGAGAAAATAACCAAGATGTTCAGAGCATAAAATGAGTCCAGTGTGGTATTTTATTTTCTCTTTAGCAGGAAGGCAGGGCAGGGACGTGGGACCAGTCTCTCCGTGTACCTTGGTACTAAGCTCCACAGCAAACAGCTCACCTGACACTGCGGATTCATCTGGGCTTAGGGCTGCAGAGCTCCGTTTCCGCATGTCAGGCAGACATCTCTGCCTCAAACCAGACTGCTGAGCGCTTACACCGTTCCTCTGCGTGATCCATTTGTCACTGCAATCAAGCCCGGTCACTCCAAGCCTTGCTAGAGGGTGTTGGAGCAATTAGGACAGTCCTACACACATTGCAGGGGTGTCTCACAGCTCCCAAAACTTCTTCATACCTTCATACCTGTGATGCAGGGCTGTAAAATGTGAGCTGACAAATGCCTTCTAGCCTGCCACACTGAGAGAGGAACCACCCCAGGGCAGAGCCAAAGGTTTGCTCAGGACATTCTTTGTGGGGGTGTCTACTCCTCTGTGTCAGAAAAAAAAAACAAAAACAAAGCCAAAACCTCAAAAACACGGCATCTCTTTAATGCGGATCATGCTTTAAATCAGTGGATACAACAAAAGACCTGACTCATCAGTAACTTAACACATGTGGCTTCTCACTCCGCATTTTCCATAGGAAAAAAAAAAAAAAAGGAAAAGCAAAGATCAGTATCCACTGGTTACTCATGTCATTCTTGGATCTGGATGTCCCACAAACAGAAGTGAAGACAATTGCACTGGCAAACAGTCACTGACAGGACTAGATTAGTTTGGTACATTCTGTTCTTCTACCTATTTAGCACACAAAATACTGGAATCTCCACTGAAAACACTCACCTATCCAACTCCAAGCCTACTTCAGAGCAGAGCAAATACCCAGTTGGTGACAGAGGCAGAAGAGGAGCCTGGCTCTACTTTTACACCATTTAGGACTCCAAAGCAAGAGTGAGGTTCAACTTGCACAACCTGCAGACAGAAACTGCCTCCTTGCCTTCCCTAACCACCTCCAGAAAAATAACCACGCATTTGCTGATCAGACTTCTCTCCTCAATATTAAATATATTTTCTGTAATCCATCTTAGCCCTCAGCAAAGCAGGTACAAATATAGAGCAAGATACCGTACTGGGTCAGCACATTCTGATTTAACACAAGACAAATGTCCCTCCCATTGCCCAAAACAGTCTTGTCAATGCAGACAAGACTGCTGTTGCTGGTGGCAAGAAGCACAAAAGGCCAGAGGAATGAAGGCCAGTTGCAAAGATCTGGAGCACAGCACTGCGAGAGAGCTAACCTTGTTTCCAAAGTGCCAATCTTTCACCAAAAACGGACAGCTCTAAATCTAAATATCTAAGTTGTAAGGTTGGTTCACTGCAGAAAACAGATATTTTTCCCCCCATATAAAATTCACTTAAAAAACCCCCCAACTTTTCAACCATCAGCTCAGTACTAATGCCCAAACTGAAGAATAATC
>NW_010576709.1:2762-25511 GCF_000705375.1 Tinamus guttatus
TGATACTGTGGGTGTTATAGAGAGGATTAAATTCTATAAAAATGAGCCTCAAAGGTGCTTTAAATCTAATGGGCTTCCTCTACAAGCATAGTCACAAGCAGACTACAATGAGTTGGCAGCATTTTACAAACCTATTACTGCACTGAAAGTCAGGAATGCAGCATCCAGAGTCTGCCTACTCCCAAAACAGCAGAGAAGAGTTTTCTACAGTGGATTAGTGTACGTGGCTTCTTCAAGGAGGAGGACTGACTGCCAACCATATATTATGGATGTAGGATTTCCCAGCCAGGTGAGACCAGCTCCATTCAGGTGCTGCAGTGCCCAGATGATGCAAGTAAGGAGTAACAGGAGCAATGTCTGGAGACAAATGGAAACTGGGATTTAGCACAGCAAAACCACCACATTGCAGAATGTTCTTAGAAACCCAGAACAACACAGTAATAAACAAACACACACAAAAAAGTCAGAGCACTTTCATCTGAAGAGAAAGCTAATTTGCTCCCGTTCTGGGGAACCCAGAACCACTTCCCTTCTGTTCAGAGGAACTCATGTTTCATGTCTCAACGTTAAGTCCATCAAAATCCAGCTATTCTAGAGCGGGTTTGTCTTTCCTTTGCACTTATGTTTATCAGCTCATATTTTAGAAAGCTTTCAACTTTATTTAAATGTGTTTTACAGCAAATCAGAAACTAAATTGATTCATGAGGATTTACGGCATTTTAATTACAGAGTGTGTTTCTGAATGATTTAAAGGCTGATAAGAGCTTGAAACAGACCAAGATTCTGAGAGAAAATGAGAAACATGACATTTTGAAAAGAAAACCAATTTTCCTCAACTTAAACTGTTGCTCATATAAACCAAATTATAAACATACTCTGTGACTGCAATGCTACAGAGGACTGCTTATGAAAATATGATTAGTAGTACAATTTCCTTAGGTTTCAGCTGCCTTCTTTTCTTTACTGGCTTTAATGCAGCAAAAAAATCAACATCCCTCCTCCTCACCCACCCATCTTTCTGAATGAAAACAAAATGACAAATCAAATTCTGCTTGGGGATATTCTGATACAACCTGCCACGCAAGGAAAGAGAACTCAGGATAATCTTAAGCAAGTTTAGGGGTATTGAATAGTGTTTTTTGTACTATTTATATAAGCAAAGACATGGCTATGATTCCAAGATTATGCCTAGTTCGGTGTTACAGTTCACCGTATCTCGACATCCACAGTTCATATAAGAAATAAAGGCCAAGACATGCGATGACAGGATCCGGCCTTTCTGTTCCCAAAAAAAAAAAAAAAAAATCCACACAGGACCATAAGCTGCCAGTCAAGGGACAGCAATTGGGACAACCATGTTGAAGACATGGAGAACTTTAGAGTATCTTCCTGCAGGGCAAGAATATTTTCAATGAATACAGCAAAAAAATGACTAAAGTACATCTTGAGCTCCAGAGTGTCCCACTTGGCCTCCTACATTAGATGGTACTGGGACAGTGTGGGCTATGCTGCACAACTGATGACTTTGTAGCACTTCCTTAGATCAGTGGTCTACTTCAAAGGCTTTGTAGTTAGTGCTAGAAAGCTCAGCAGTGCTAAATTTCAAGTTAAAAATAAAAAATAGTCTGGCTTGGCCCATCTGGATACTGAAGATCTGGCACTGTCTCGGAGAAACTGGGCTTTAACCCAGTATCGGTAATGGAAAAAAATGTATTTGCTAACATTCTTCTTTCAGAAATATTACGTATAGCACTTCCAAAAGGCACCAAACAAACAAAATAATCTTACTTTATCAGTAAAGGTGTTTTTCAGGGAAAGAAAATAACGTTTGCTTGTAAAGGTGCATGGTAAGAGGATAATGTGTGCTAAATATTAGTTTCGTGCAGTCCTTGGGCATTTATTACAAATGAATTACCAACCTTTACCTGAGTGTGATTTTCAAGAAAACATGACCATCGGTGACATTTATGTAGGAAAGTTATGCTGGAAAGTTCGGACTTTGGAAGCTCACTTGGGAGGATCTCCATTAAGGCTTGTTAGAACCAGTCCCTTCATATGCAGATGCTGAACCCGACTCTCCTACCAGCATACTGCATGTACTTTTTCAGCATTTTCTTCACAAGAGAGCTGAAAGTATCAAGTAGACCAATTATGAAAAGCAGCAATAGCCTTTTGCTTCTTTAACATTCTTCCTTGCTGCTTCTTTTCTCTCGTGGTGCAATCCTGGAGAAATTATGGCATAATTTCCCTCACGCTTATTTTCTAACGTGTACTTAATCTCCGTACATTGAAATGGTAATAGTTGCTAAATGTATACCTTCAGCAACAGATGTGTACCTTCAGCCTGGTGTGTACAATACCTCTTCATTACCACTGAGTGAGCTGTATCTGTTTGTTATATTAATTTCTTCAGCTTTTCAAAAGCATGGCACACATCGTAATTTTAAGCTCCCAGCTGATGACTCACTCCATCACTCCCAAGCCCATACAGAGCAAGGCAAGCAACTGCCGAGCTCTACACTTCTGCTGCAAAGAGCACCATGTCACACGGGAGCTTTTTGAGCATTTTGGAGGAGGAAGCTGTTGCCAAAGATGAAGCTTCGTTTAGGCACAATGAAGACTGCAGAAATGGAATTAAATAACTCTGGTCCCTGCCTGCTTCTGCCTGTCCTTACCTTCTCTGTACCTTCTCTACAAACTGCGCACCCGCTCTGCACATGCATTGAGATGACAATGTCCATAAAGTGGTTTTCACCCCAGATCTCCAAGCATTAAAGCAACAGGTATACCTATGTTCACGGAAAGCCTCGATATGCTCCTTGCTTTTACAGAGCAATGTAACTCAGTGAAGGAGTTAGAGGGGAAAAAAAGAAACCCCTCCTGGGGACTATTCTCATTGGCTCAGTGAACCTCTGTAGGTGGAGGGAGGAGGAACCAGATCTGAGCCTGTGGAGTATGTACCCGCTGTGACATGACCTGGGGACTAAAGAATCTTACAACTTTTGGTTCCCTCAGGAGCTCCTAAAGAGACTTTTCCAATACAGAGATGGAGAATGAAAATTAATGAAGGTGATAACTACGGCGCTGGGAACCGTAACTAAAAAAAGAAGATCCAGGAAGCAGGGATTTTCAGCATGACATGCTGAAGAAATTCATGCTCATTGAAGCCGAAACAGCTGCAACTGTTAACTGCATAGAGAGGATCTCTTTCAAGTGTTTTGGACCCCAAGACGTTATTGAACACTGCATGCTATTAGATGTGAAGAGAAATTAAAGAATATATCTCAAATGGTCGACAGGAGCAGTAGAAGAGTTCCAGCAGAGCTAGAAGGATCTGAAGATATGGAAGACACCTGGAAGGGATTTATGCAACACTGGAATTGCAAGCAAGGCTGTAAATAGAAAGGAAGACAGTAGACCCACCACTGACAGGAGCATGTTCTTATATACTCTAACAGCTTCAAGTGCTTTCCTGACAACTAGACTGCTATAAACCTGAATTACCCAAGTCTGAGTCAAATTCCATGCCATCAACAAAGGAAGTTTAATAGATAAGTATATCAGGACATGGTTTTCATATGAGAATACAAAAAAGCCATTAAAAAAAAAAGATTTAATTCATAAAGTATTGCAGAGTTTAATAAAATATAGGAGTGTGATTGGGAAGACCTCAAAGTGCAAAGTAGAGTTGAAAAGGGCAAATGTCCTACTCTTCACACCTGAAAATAAATCACCTTGCTGGTTATTATATATAGGTATATACCATATATATTGCCACATGTGGTATATATTATATATATAATACTATATTTATGGTACATATCACCAATAAAATATTGGTCACTACAATGTTTAAAGGTTTGAAATCTGGAGAGAGAACAAGGGGAAAATTGTAAACGTACAGAAAGAAGCACAAAACTTTAGAATTGAAGGAGCATCTTGATTGGTTATAATTATTGGGAATTTTGAGCTTAATCATTTCATTTGTTAAGTTGTGCTCAGTCTGGCAAAAGACAGATATATTATTAGGCTTGCTACTTGAAGAGCTTTAGTTTCTGAGATATTAGAAGTATTTCCAAAGACAAATTTTGTTAGGCAAAAAAAAAAAAAAAAAAAAACTGCTTGACACTATAAAGTCTTTCTTTCAGTCTCTTTTGGCCCTGGTGGCAGATGAATGCTATATAATTAGCATCAAGCTGGCAACTTTCCTTAGAACATTTGATGAATAGGGCAAAGAAAACAAATGCTCCCTCCCTTACGATCTCCCTTTTCTCAGCCAAAACCTACATTGCCCGTACTTGGCTCCTCAGTTGGTTCCAGGAGTTTCAGTAGTGTCTACCAAAAAAAGCAAGTGTCCATGTTATCTTGGGGTTCATGGCAGAGAAGGTGTCCTTCCAGATCCTGGGAGAGTTGCTGTCACTGTCACATGAAACCTGTGTCAGAAACATGTTAACTCCTGCTCACGCAGGCAATGATGCATGGCAAGTCTCTCTGCAAAGCTGGGTATTATGCAGCTGCCTGCTGTGTGTTCATTTGCAGCTCTTGATAGCAATCAGCTATGCAAAGTGACACTCATCCATTACTTTGTGCATATCTTACGGAAGAACTGAGAAAAACGTGATCTTTGGTATTTTGATAAGGAAATCACATGGTAAACAAAAACTCCGAGGCTTCAATCAACATATCTGGCAGCAAAGATTCATTATACCAGGCTCCAAGCTCTATCTGGAGAAGCCTGCAATCTGAAAACAAATCTGGGGTAGAGCTACCCAACATTAGAACATCCCCAAAAGTCAAAAAAGAGTGAAGTTAGAAAGAAAATATGTTTTGATTTTTTTGAGTCTGGGCATAGGACGTGTGCGGTATCACAGCATTTCCATTCCACTCAGAGAGGGAAAAAAACAAAAAAAAAACAAACTTGGACTGTGAAGAATACTTTTAAATAGACTTTTAAATAGCACTGCAGCCAGTATATGTATTTTTCTAGTGCTCTAGTCACAGATCGCTTCCAAAGGAAGAATTATAATGTGACAAACTGGATTTCTGGGTTTGGATTAAATCTGACTGCAGGAAATAATGACTTGGATGAAGGTTCAGAGTGCACCCTTAGCAAGTTTGCAGATGATACAAAACTGAGTGGAGTGGCCGACACTCCAGAGTGCTGTGCTGCCATTCAGAGGGACCTTGAGAGTCAGGAGAGTTGGGCAGAGAGGAACCTCATGAGGTTCAACAAGGACAAGTGCAGGGTCCTGCACCTGGGGAGGAATAACCCCAGGCACCGGGACAGATTAGGGGTTGACCTGCTGGAAAGCAGCTCCGTGAGGAAGGATATGGGAGTCTGGGTGACAACAAATTAACCACGAGGCAGCAATGTGCCCTTGTAGCCAAGACGGCCCATGGGATCCTGACCTGCATTAGGAGCAGCATTGCCAGTGGGCGAGGGAGGGATCCTGCCCCTCTGCTCAGCTCTGGAGGGGCCGCACCTGGAGTATTGGGTGCAGTTCTGGGTTCCCCAGCACAAGAGGGACGTGGAGATTCTAGAGAGGGTTCAGCATAGAGAGAGCAAGATGATTATGATACTGAAGCATCTATCTTATGAAGAAAGACTAAGTGACAGGCTTAGCGTTAACAGTCTTAGTCTTAACAGACTTCTTAACGAGGTTGTGGAGGCTCCTTCTTTGGAGATCTTCAGAACCCGCCTGGATGCCACCCTGTGCCACGTGCTCTGGGTGTCCCTGCTGGAGCAGCGGGGTTGGACTAGATGATCTCTAGAGGTCCCTTCCAACCTCAGCCATTCTGAGATTCTGTGAAATAGTAAAGCAATAAACTAGCAGAACTCCAAGGTGCGAGTAGCCAGAAATCGTCAATAGAAAATAGCACTGCTGGATGCGATGGTTTTCCAAGTAGTCCAGTATCCATGGCAGCTTCAACCCAGAGACTGGAAGTGAGGGCGGGGAAGGCTTGTGTGTATAAAGTTACTGAAGTATAAACTAGGATATGCAGTCTTTCCCCCTAGTAATAGAGACTGCATACGTGCTTTAATCTCGCAGTTTGTGTGAAGTAATTTAAAGACATCTTATCGTTCGTTTAAAAAAAAAATAGTAAAAGGTCAGCTACACTGCATTTTATCAGGAGGCTAAAAGCAGGTACAAGGGCACTTACAACAGAGTAACTAACAAATTGCAAGTTCACACCCTTTCTCATGCAGGTGCCCAGGTTCCCTGTAAAAGCATGAAGTGTTTCCCCTAAGTATAGTGCTAATCACAGTAATTGGGCAACACCATCCTGAATGCTGAACTAGCAAAAGCCCTGAGCTGGCCATATGAGCATCCCCTAATGTTCAATTAAGATAAAGCTTGGTATATTGTTCAGCCTGCAATAGGCAATTGCAATAGTTTTATTTTTTTTTTTTTTCTCCTCTCCTCCCTCCCTTCCTTTTTGCTGGGTTGAAGGTTTTGAGATCAATAGAAAATGAAAAAAATATATTAATATAGCACATCATTTCAGTTACACTGGAGCCCTATTAAACATCTGCTCTTCACTCAGCCCGCACGCCTAATTGGCGTCTGCCACAGCACGTCATTTCTTGAAACCCTTTTATCCTATTTAATTTCTCCTTAACGTTGTTGACTGGAAGAGCCTGTTTGTCACTTACTGCAGGAGAGCATTGGGCTGCTGCACTCGTGGGGAAGGGCTGCAGCTCGTGCCTTGCTTGCATGGGGCCATCTGCCCTGGGAGGGCCCATGGGTGCAGAACCAGACAGAGCAGCAAAGAGTTGTTGCTTGCAGTTCCTTGCTCTCATGCCCTGAAACATTTCATGACCTTTGGTTTTACTTTGGAAAAGGGTGATAAACACGAGCAAAGAGCAAGATAAGCTAGTCTCACAACACAAGTTCCATGAGACAGTTGCAGCAGCAAGGTTAGTTTTCTTTGACTCAGTGTAGTTCTAAGCAATACTGAGATTTATTTCAATTTTATTTCAAAATATGGAGGGAAACTGGGAGATTAAATGAAACATTCACCCCAAAGTGGTGGCTTGTCACTGTCTCATTCACATAAAGTGTTGGAACACTTTTATTACAGCTTCACCTGAGTTTATTTTTCCTTTCCAGTTTGCAAATTTTAGCCCGGACATCAGCTATTTACATAGCCTTAATTTCTTCCAATGTCTCCCAGCAAAGCAGGAGAGCCCAGCCAGCCCTATCCATTATTCCCTGCCTGCACTGGGAACCTCTGTCCCTGGGCAGAGAGGCAGGAGCACACATGGGTTGCAGAATCTTGCGCTTCTCCGAGGGCATCTCTGCACAGCCATGCTGGAGAGGACAATGTTTCCTTGCTGCCCTCCTGTGGCCACATCAAGACCTGGTACTTCACTATGAATTCCTCTATTTTTATATGAAAATGATTTGCACTTGTCCCTGAACCCAGTTGTTTTCTCTGCTCATATAGTTACATTTACCAAGACAATTGGTGCTTTTGTGTGAAGCAAGCACTGATATGTTTCTAAATCATAAATTTTAATCTGAAATCTCTCAGGTACTGGAGGATTAATATTTAATGGCTGCTCTGTAATGTAATTTCTACAGGCCAATCTTTTATCTTCAAAACTTTGTCATCACAGACCTACAAATTTAGACTTCAATATGATAACAATCCTCTGTGAACACAATGATTCTCAAACTCCCCAGCAGTCTCCTACAGGCAGTGACACTGTTCCTGCAGGTCTTTTAAAGAAGGAACTAACAATTCCAATTGCCTATTTTCTATTCAACTTTTATTCAGCATTATTGAGTTTTAAATGGGAAATGCTGAGAGGCCCTAGATGGCTCCAGAGATAGGGATGACAGGTTCTGTCTTTGCAATTGAGGTCATCACCCCAAGACCAAAAGAAGCTTGTGCTGAAGCAATCCCATTTGACGGGGGCCTTGGCATCCTTTGAGTAATACAGAAGCATGCTTAGGATGTCGCTCTAATAGCGGTGTTGGAAAGGTCTTTGATAAATATATATTACCTTGTCCATTGGTTAATGAGTCTTTTGAAATGTCAGGCAAGCACTTCTCACCTCTAAGACTTGCATACAACAGGCAGAGAGCCAAGTCCCAGCACTGGGCTTCCCTTGTGCTCTGCAGCTCCAGTTTATGTTTCCCCATGAGGGATGGGTCTGTGTTTCGTCCTTCCTGCCTTGTATCGGGGAAGGAGGGAGAACATGCCTGCTCTAGGAGAAAGGGTAAAACACTGAACTGATTCATCGTGAAAGTTTCCTGATCCCCATGGCACAATAACTCCCTTGAAAAACGCAGGCTGAAAGGCGCAGGCTCCAGGGGTTCTTCCCGCTGTAATGGGAGGCAGCAGCCAGCACCGCTGGCAAATGCAGGTAGCGGCCACAGGAATTCAGCGGGCTCCTTCTGCAAACCTCTTTCTGTTTTGTTTCAATAATGCAAGGTAAGATCTTGCACCACAGAGCACGAGGAGCTGCATAGGTGTTAGATAGTGGCCACAAATCCATTCTGTCATTAGGTCCCATTTTCTAGGTAAAAACTTGATCTCCTTAACGGCAATCACTTTTTGCTTGCAAACAAGTAAACCCAATACTCTATACTTGGTCCCCAAGATGGCACATTCCAGCCACTCAGAAACCACAAAGAGCCGCAGCTTGCTTGTATTTCTAGTAGAAATGTTTCCATTTATTTTGAACAAATAACCCTGTAGACAGTGTTAGTACTGAGGCTTCATTTTTAATCTACAGCGATATTATGAATGAATCCAGCTAGCAGAGGAAGAACCTATTTATACAGTGACTTGCAATCACTTGCCTGCAATAATCACCTGAAGCCTCACTTGGAAAAAAAAAAAAAAAAAGAACAAAACAAAACACACACAGTGGAATCAGCTCATCTTTCTTGAATACATTATATTCATATGATTAATTTGGTTCCATAGAATCTATTAGGCCCACAAAATCTTTCTGGATATTTCCTTAACTTATGCTTTCTAGAAAAGCTTTTCTCAGAAGTGTTTTTTGAGCAGACATCTGCAGCCAACCCTCCAGTTTCTCAAGAAGTATCAACACAAGCTGATGTGGGACAGGTCCATAGCCACAGCAGCGGCTGAACTGCACAGCTCAGCCTGGTTTTCAGCAGAAATCTAGCTCGATTTGGGTAACTGATACTTCTTTCCCCCCAGCCTGCTCCATTGACTGCCTACAGCAGTTAACCTTATGTGACGAAAGTTACAGTCAAGATGCAGCTTTTTGGCTCCTATGCACAGTCAAAGCTGGATACCAGCATTTCCCAATTGTATCCAGTTGATAAATGGGAAAAAGCCTGAGTTTTTATTCTTGAATATACCTGCTCTGCAGCATGTTTCTAATAT
Source organism: Tinamus guttatus (assembly GCF_000705375.1). The sequence goes on from NW_010576709.1 coordinate 12,135, forward strand.
AGCAGCAGAGAAGAGCTGCTCCTCTTGTGGGCAATCAAGGTTATTTGAACAAAGAAAACTATCTAAGGCAAGCACACAACAGCGCTTCCAAATCTGAAGCGGTTCTGATGTTTGCCTCCTTTCAGACAGCCAAGAGCAACCTTACCTTTAAAAAAACATATATGATGATGGTAAAGAGCAAGTAGCATTTGTTTAGATTACAATTCTACCACTTTTCAAGTTAATTGTCAGGTGGGAGCAATGTTTTGGCTAATTGTTCTTTATACGAAAGGCAGCTCATTTTAAATGAAATCCGCACGGCAAGTGCTGGCAGTGATACCACAGCATCACAAATTTCATATAAAATAATCCTTTAACAGCCATGCTCACTAGCTCTTTATTTCTCAGATAGCTGTGAGCTTGGATTTTCCAAAACCAAGAACTTTACCTACTGCGAGGGAGTGCTTGGAGCTCAAGAGTTCTTAAAAAGATGAGAGGGAAAAAAAAAAAAAAAGTAGGGATCTATCCCTCTTGATGGGAGAGATACCCATTCTGAAAGTAATTCTTTTAGTCCCAAGAGAATCCATTGCATCTCAAAGTCAATGACAATTTCAAAGATGCTCTGAACAAAACTAGGGCCAAGAGCTCATTTTGCAATTCCCCTTTGAATTTTTCCAGGTTTCTTTGGGATGCGTTTTTCTGCAGCTTGTATATCTGAGTGTTACTCTTTTCCTGTGTGCATAATATTCTCCTCATTCTCTCAAATTTAATTTTCTAACTTGCTGGCTTTATCGCTTAAAATTTTAGTGGACTTGGGTGTGCTGCTGACAAAATAATAATTTATATTTTATCAGTCAGTATCACTCCATTGTCTTAAACTTTCATAATGTTTTTTTTTTCCTGCAGCTTCCAATTTTCCTCAGAATAAAACAAATTACTTAGCAAGTGGAATATCTTCTTGTCATAATAATTTAATATTAAAATGTCAGCAAGATTTGGTACACACAGCAGAGGGGCACAGAGGTACAGAGACAGAGCAGAAATGAAGTAAACTTAATAAAGTGAGTGAGAAGGTACAGTAGGGATTGAGTCTGGCCCCTGTACTTGATAGCAGAGAGCCTTTTTCTCCTGCAGTGCAGTACGAGCCCTGTGTAAGTAATAATATGATTGCAGAAGCACTTATATTCACTGCCTGCCCACTTGCAGCTGGCAGCTCTTCTGTCCTAGCCTGCACCACGGAGCTGGGCATCTCCTTTATCCCTGGCCTGGGGAGAGCTGGATGGTCCATGGCTTATCTGGAAGATGGGCTGGAATAGAGCAGGGAAGAAGGAAAGAAATGCCACAGCCTGATGATAAACTCTGGCCTCTTCATAGAGACTCGGCGCTGTTGGAAAGAGCCCTTACAGAGCAGCTCCAGTGTCTGTGGCTCTGGATGGTTAATGGTTCCAGCTCTAGGCCCAGTATGTTGACCTGGACATCAGGATTCACACCTGAAAGCCTGATCTCACATCACCGCAGCAGACCTTGGTGCTCCCTTTCCCTTTAACACAGTCCTACGTGGCCCAACTTTGCTTCTAATTCTGACAAATGGAGTTACAGATGGTAACAGATGCTTAGGTGCCAAGTTCGGCACGGCTGTTTAGAACACACACAGAGAGTTAGAGTTTCCTAGACAGGGCTGGAAGTCTCAGGAGCAGAGCTGTTCTTTCCTTCAGGACAGGGCAGGTAGCAGGACACACTGCAGGAGAGTCCTGCTGTTCCTGGGGCAGTTCCACTTGTGTTTCCAACAATCACTATATAACAGTCACAAATAATTTACATCAGAACACCCCCTTTGAGGGGTCATCCAGTCCTACCCATTGCTGAAAGCAGGGCCAACTTCAGACCTTCACAAAACTAGAAAGAAAGTGAATTTAAATGGCGTTTGGAAGCATATTATCTGGCTCTGCTACTTCCCGCCTCTGCTAAAAGCCCCTTTCTCTCCTGCAGCTACAGGAATGAGTGATGGATTCAGCAAATAACCCTTTCCACGCAAACACGTTGCTACATTTGAAATCCTGATTTTCAGGACACAAAATCTACTTCTGCAAAACAAGGACATAGAAACTATTTTTAAAGGTTCAGTCTTCTCAAACTGGGGAGACAACCAAAAGGGCAAACAGAGAGACAGGAACATGACAGCTACCCAAATTCTCCCTTTTTACAAAGGACTATGTTATACAACAGCTTTTACTCTGTATATCAAGGAAACAATACTTTAATGTTAATCCAATTAAAAAAAAAAGTGAAATACAAGCCTAACGAGAGCAGAGGGTTCACTGCTGCAGCAGTCAGACATGATACAGCAATCCAGCCCATAGAAAGCAAACAAAAAAGCCTGGGAGAAAGGTCCCTTTCTCCCTTCAAGCTCTCACTATCCCATGACCTCATCCAACATATGGGTAACTGCAGCAGGAGGGAGACATTGGGTTTGGAGCCCAGTGTGCTGGGAAGGGGACAGGCACCAGCTGGCACTTACCTCTACCATGGGAAAACTGAGATCCTGCGAGGTCACACAGGCTGGGAACAATGATGCTCCACAGGGCAGGACAAGCCAAGGACAACCTCAGGCCAGTGATGGCACCAGCACAGTCCTAAAACCCACCAGGCTGTAGCCCACAGGGGATGGGACCAGCACAGGAGCACCTCTAGGCCAGGCTGAGGCTGGAATGGAGCCAGGGCCATGGGCAGGGAGCACAGAAATGCCCCAGCTGAGGCTGTTCACATCGTTATGGCCTTGCAGGCCCCTCAGGTCCTGGCAGTGCTCTATCAAGCACCTCTGAGGGGCATCATTAAAATGCTTCTCATCTCTCCTCCAAAACTCACACGAGCCCTTCCAAGGGTGCACAACCCGTTGCATCTGAGCAGTGTTACTCCTGAAAGGTGTGGAAAGCTCCCCAAGGGAGTCTTCTTTCACCCACAGGCTTTGCAGGGAATGAATAGGGAAGGTCCTTCATCTGCTCTGAGTTGCTTTTCCTTGTTAACTGCTGCCCTCCGATGTGTAAAAATAAAAGTGGTCAATAGGAAGATCCTTCTAACAGTGAAAGTATTGGATGTTAGGATGCCTCAAATGCATCAGAGCTACAAATGAAACTGCTAAAGGTGAAGGACTTTTTAAAACTATGTGCCCATGGGAGATTGTTTTCTGCATTCGGGTGTACTTCCCCGTTCTTGGACTGCACCCACTTCAGACCACTCAGCTCTTTTCTTGAGAGATCGTTCAATGGGACTAATTGCTCAGATAATAGGAAATGGATGCTGATGTTCAGCCAATATTTTCCTATCCTCCCAAGTGAGCACTTGCTGGCTGCCACCAAGAATCCCTACTGCTTCTCTATCTACATGTTAAATATATCTGTCTACATCTTAAATACGTGCTGATGCTCACCATACTTCTCCTTTACCCATTCAGATTTTAGCTCAGCAGAACTGTCATAATATAGTTTTTATTTATAAGTGCAGATAACTTTCCATCTCTCTTCCTTAATTGCCTCCCTTTGTCAACTTTCAAATGCTCATAGCTGAATGCAATTTTTTACATGTGCCCAACTGGGGTTTTCTGGATGAGATTTTCATCCTTTTTTCCCTTGTAATGTTTCTGCTCATTCAGACCTAGTGAATGATAGCCTCACTTGAAGCCACACTGCATGGCTGAAAAGATATTTTCAAATATCAACCATTTTGGTCTCTCTGCACTGTTTCTTCCTATTGAGTGTAGGTTTCTTCCCATTGATATGTACATCCCTCGACCAATCGATCCATCCATAGATTTAAATTAATTGTATTCTGCCTCATTTCTTCTTCTCTCTTGGTCCATCAGCTTTTTTTCCAGGATGGTTTTCTCATTGTTATTTGCTATGCTTTTCAATTTTAGTATGACCTGAGAATTTAATTAATATGTTCTTTACCTATTCTTCCAGGTCATTAATGATGCTTTTGAATAAGACTGGACCTCATAAAAATCCCTGAGGTTCTCCTCATAGTGCTTCTGCAAGCCAGATATTGTACACTGATGTCTGTTGTCTGTTGTCACAGCTCTCTAGATCTCAGTCCATGAAAGAGAGCTTATCTCTAAGGCAATTGAAATGACTTAGCCACAGTGCAAAAATATTTACTAGAGCACAACCCAATCAAACATTATAAAGTTGTGATGTGTCTTTGCTTTCAAAGTTAATAAAACCATGAACCAAACAAGTTTATTTTAATAAGAACAGCACCTACCATCCCATCCAGATCCCTCTTTCACCCTGACTTTGCAAACATTCCTCTGTCTTTGGCACCCATTGGTGCAGCTCAGGGTAACTTCAGAGTAGGACATTTGAAGATCTCACCCTCCTGTGAGGTTCTCAGTTGTCTCTCTCATGTCCTGAGTCCTGTCTGGAGCAGAGCTGCTTTTGGCTATAGGGGGCTGAACGGATTCTCCTTCTGAGCCCACCTGTAGCACGTGGTTTGCAGCACAGCATCTCCTGGACATCACCTCACGCTCCCTGGAGCACCCAACGAGCCTCTGCCCACAGGCACGAGCTCAGGCATGGAGTTGCACTGACCTCCACGTTGGGCCCGTTTGGTTTGAGCAGGGTTTCAACTCTCTTTCTCCACAGATGTCCTAAGCTGGAGGGTACGTGGAGTCGAAAGGTTCGAATCGAGCCCTTGTTTTCACTGCCAAGAGCTGCAAGGGGACAGAAGGGCGTTTCTCAGAAATGGAGAGATGGAGAAGTAATTCTGGGCTCAAATGTAGTATTATGGGAATTACAGACCTGCTATTGAACTGACCCCTAGCACTGACCTGGGCGAAGGGTTAGAATAAGAGGCTGCAGAAGTGTTTCCAAGTGTTCATGAAAAGTTTATTTTAAACTCATGAGTTTCTGAGCAGCTAAGATAAACAGGGAGTGTTTATCTTCTGTGGGGTTCACGGAATGAACCTCACATCCCACTCCCCAATGAATCGTTTATTAACAGTCTACTTTTCCAAAAACACAGAACTCTAAAAACTTTCCCACTGTACTGGTTGTATTATGCAGTTTGTTTATTTTCAAAGGACTGTGTAAATATCCCTTAATTCTTCACTTTTCTGCAAAGGACCATGAAGAAAAAAAAATCAGAAATTACTTATAGGAATTATTGGCAAAATTCCTTCAAACATATCAAAAGAGCCGGAAATTACTTAACAAGCATTCCTAAGCAAAGAGGAAGGTTGTTAAATGAAGAAAATGCAAATTATGAACTGTTATCTAACTATCACACACTTCAGTGTTGCATCCATAAAGGAGCTGCATGCTCGCAGATGGACCAGGAGTTGCATATATGCAGCTATCGCCAATTCATAGCGAGGCCTAATGAAGCAGCATTTGTAAAGCATTTAGTATCTTTGCTAGGAGGATTCATTTTTATCTTTTACCACATTAAAACACTTTGGACTGGAAAAGCCAGGCTGGGAACCAAGTGTAGGACAATTAAAACCAAGCATGTGTCCACAAAGAAGCAATAAAAGTGTGTAATTATACCTAGCTGACAGGAGGAACATCAGCTAGAGACTCTACACCGCGGCCTTGGTTTTGTGGCAGTCCCAAATGGCATTCAGAAAACATTTCAAAGGGATCAAAGCTGCCTCACGGGCACTATACAAATTCACCATCATAAACACTGAATAATACATTACACTAATCTGATTGCTATTGACTGGTAGAGTTGCATGTGTGACCTTGGGCATACATTAATCAAAGGGAAGCTGTTCATATTTCCTTCCTGTATCCTGCAGCAAAGAGCAAACCTCATCTCAATTCCCTGCTTGTCCCTATATTTCTTTCTGTTCCATCTGATGTCGCATGAAAATGGAGACTGATATTTGGAGGGAATTGGCTTTTTCTAATCTCCCATCTTTGTTTGAACACACACAAATGCGCTGATACAAAATAATAAAAACACGCACCTTTTTGCTCACACAGTGCTCTCTGAACCCAATTTAGCAGGTGTCACAGTCTTAAAGAGCATTCAAACTTTAGAGTAATTGGTTTCTCAGCAGAGACTATAACTAATCTGGAGAAGCTCTTCGAAATTCCACGAAATGTGCTTATTATTTACCCTAAGAAATGAGGCATCATCAAAAGGAAAGACCCTGGTGCTTTCATGTGCGTGGTACAAGGCAGTGTTCATAATGTGTTGCTTGCACGACGTGCATCAAGGCTCAGAGTGGAGCAACTGGTCTCTCATCATCTCCCTCTCCCTTTCTCATTAGCAGAACGTAGTGATATAAGGAAGAGACGACAATTTGTTGAAAGCAAATTGAGTGGGCATTGCTTTGATTGCATTGATTCTGTTTTTTTCTTCTTCCCCCCAAGGCTATGAGATGATACTTAGTGTATTATGTTGCCAAATTCTTGTGCATGCTCCATTCTGTGCATTACTGGCTGGCCGAAGTTGGTTTGTGAACGTGGAGAGCCTTCCCCCCAGGGTGAGTTTAATTTCAAAAGCAGAGTTATCTCCAAGCCTGTTTGAAAAAAAAAATCAGACAAAACTTCAAAATAATCTCATAAACTGGAATGTTGCTTCAAAATGCTGGCATTCCAAATATTCTCCAACAGCCTTATCTGGCTGTCTGAGAGTTTAAGCATGAGAGGCAGTAATCTGAGGTAAAAGACTTAAAATGGCTGGGATTATTCTGCAAGCAAGTGTTATAAATGCAGACCGTAGTAAAGATAAAATACAAGTATATTATGGTAATGCTAATTCTACAGGAATAATGGTTCTGCAATCACATGTTCCTTCTTTTCAAATGTTTGATTCAAAATAAATAAATAAACAAATAAACAAAAACTTGCAATGCTTTTACTAAAATCTATCTCTGTACCTTGTTAGAGAGTTCCTAGAGGGAGTGCTGAAGGAAACCTGGGCATGAAGAGAGAGGAAGAAAGGCAGGCAGGTTTACTCCAAACCGTATTGTTGAACAGTTATTCCTCCTGGAGATCCAAAAAACCACACAACTTCATTAACAGGGCCCATTTTGTCTACAAAGCCTTTTTAGGGGATGCGGCCTTTGCTCAGACACACTTACGTTTTCCATCAGTCACATTAGTACCTCAGGGCTGCTGCCGAGAATCACCAGGGGACTCCAAGGAAGCTTTCTCCTTTATAAATTTTTCACACCAGTTCTATTACTTTGAGTGGACTTCCACAGCATCAGGATTTAGCCTGATCCCTCCAGACCTTTATCAATCCTCAGTTCATATGCCATGATGAAGAGAAATAGTGCACGTAGACCAGTCTTCCTGCCTTTTCCAGGACGCAGCACCTGCCCAGTACATAAGCACGGGTTTCTGGAGAAATAAATGGAGGTTTTAGAAATGCTGGTCTTAGAAAGATGCCCTCAATTTCCTAGGAGAGTTTCAAGGCCATATCAGTCCCTTGGATTACAGCTATGGGATGCCACTGAAGTTACAGGAGATATATTAGTTGTTGGACATTCTTGGGAGCGAAAAAAGATTACAGAATTTTGATGTCTCTGTCGGCTCTTATCCAAATGACTCAATATAAAATGGTCATGCATAGGAAATCATAATGTATAACTAGTTTTCGTCTCCTTACTACCTTCCCTCCTCAAGTTTCTACATGGAAAACTTAATTCAAGTCTCAAATGGAAGTCTGAGAGGGAAGATTGCTAGCTATTGCGGATGGGGATGTTTCAAGAGAAAAATCTAATTCCATGAGATATAATCCAGGAAATAATTCTTCTGAAATCCAGGTTCAAGAATAATTAAAATGGATGGCCGAAGGCAGCATCTTAAGTGTCTCTTCCGTTTGTACTCTATAGAGAGACAATCTTTTTAATATCTGCTATTCCTTCATATCAGAAGAGGCTGAAATTAAGGAAAGAGAATGTGAATTTGAGTTACGTAACTTTAAAGCCAGTGTCGCTTCTTTGACTCTCGTGGGTGTTACTTTTGATTTATACTCATGACGCCAACAAGAAAATCAGATCAAGGGGTTATAAATCAAACAAGGATCAATATTGAGCAACCAGGTTCTAATTCCATCTCCTGAAGCATCCCTTAAGCTGCAGGAGGCCAAGGGACAAGTCCCACAGTGCAGGCCTGGCAGATTTATGTTGAGCTCCAGTCTTGGTGCAGGAGAGATGTTGGAGGTGGAAGGCGACGGGTTGGCCCTGTGCACCATTAAGAATCTGTCTGTCTGGCCTGTCAAACAGTCTGCAGGCGGATTTGGGAGGTTGTCATAAATCAGTGCCCTCCTGCACCAGGGACTGCTGCAGAGTGTCATGTTGGTTCAAAATTATCTCTCCCTGTATGCTCTTCCTATCATTGCCACAAAGATTTTGCCTTCAAGAACTACCACAGGACCTCAGCCTCACGCTTCTCCTAAAGCAAAAGCCATAAGGCAAGAAGCAGTAAATGGCTGAGAGCCCATCGCAAGCCCCAGCTCTGCCAAACAACCTAACAATGTTTTCTTCATCAAATTCCCTTGACACACCAGCAAAGCTGGTCTTTGAAGTGCTCCAAAATGCCTCACGACTCAAGCCAAGCAGACTGGTGGGAAGGGCCGGGCCTCCGGTCGGTGGGAGGATGCGGCTCAGCGGCGCCGAGCGCTCCGCAGCAGCCCATGAAGCACCAGGCAGATGTTCAAACAAGCCAACAGCTTGTCTGGTGGAGACCTAATTTGGTTTTAGGAGACATATTAAAAAAGATGAGATGATTTGGCTGTTTTATGCCAGCACTGGTAAATGTGACTGTGAATATTATAAAAGCCTGACATTAAAGGGCTCAAAAGTGGAGGAGAAGGAGAGGCAGAATGAGGAAGAATTTTTTTACTTCAGCAAATTTTACAACTTATTGATCCAAGCACAAATTCCATAGCTTTGTATAAATTTGCAGAGGAGATTGTGATTGAAGGGAGGGATTTGTTTGGGGGTACACGAGGGGCGGGCTGGTGAAAATTGATGGCATGTTAAATTGCGATAGCCGATAGCATAATTAAGTAATAAAACTCTCCAAGTAGTAATTATAGGACATGTCAAGCAGAGTTATAAGGCAGGAGGCCAAAGGCCGTGTGATTAACCATCAGAGAAGTGTAACAATTCCTTGGAAATGGCCAGCCCGGCATGGTGGTACTGCAATGACATCCAATTTAATAAATACTGAAGAACATGGGTAGCATTAGAGCTCAGCTCTGAGCCCACAGCAGTCTCCCCATCCACATTCAAAAAGTCAAGGGAGATGCCCAAGGCCCTTGGTAGGAGGTCGAGCACATGATTTTCTGTGGTCCCTTGGGAGCGAGGGCTCCTTCCGTGCTCCCAGCACAAGTTGAAGCTGGAACACACAGGCAGTTTGATCTGGCTCTGGATAGAGCTGGGAGAGCTCGGCCAGCCGAAGCCGAGATGCATTTTGGAAAGCTGTTCTTCATCATCTTCCAGCAATTGCACCAGTCTTAGAAGAGATATGGTGTCTGGCTTAAATGCATGTAACATATCTATTGAAACGGACACTGAGGATAGATCCTACTGCTGTAGCTTTCGCTCAGAGGAGTTTCTAGTTCATTAGTTCCAAAGAAATAAAGGGGGAAAAAAAAGACCTCAGTACAGAGAGAGATATAAAACTCTATTTCTCTCTAAGCGCTGGCATGTCTGCTGCTCCAGGAGAGGAGGCAGTAAATCCATTAATGAACCAAGATGCGTTGTAAGAGATTGGCTTCAAGACTTCAGGAGCTCAGGATTGGGCTGAGCTCAGAATCATGATGATTTCTGCTCGTTACAAATCAGCATCCTAAAGCATGCTTGGATTCCCTTTGGGGAGACACCAGTCCCCCTTTGAATATTGCTGTTCCACTGTAAGCTGCTAAGGGAATTTGCTTTATTAGCTCTCAACTAGTTGCTTTTTAATTTCACTGTATGTGCCTCTTGCTCAAGGAATAGGAGATTTTGACTTAACGTCTTTAAACGTTTTGCTACTTTATGTATCTATCAGCGCCCCTTATTCTTCTGACATGTAAGATATTGTTCTAATCTTTTGATCTCTCTTCACCCTTCACTCTTCCATTCCTTTAGTCAATTCCACTGCCATGCCTAAACTTTTCCTAGTTCTGCTCTATCCTTCTTTAAGATTGGAGAGCAGAGCAAGGTATCCGTGTCGAGGTGTCAGGTCATATAAAAGCTATAGAATAGTTTTGTGTTACTGCTTGGCCTTTTCTTAATACAAACCAAAATTTTGTTGGCTTTTCTGGATGCAGTTACTTGCTGAATAGATGGTCCCTTAGCAATGGCATCTTTTTGTTTTCCTGCGTGCCGACAGTTAATGTAGCACCAGCTCTATAAATGTGTAATCTAAACTATGACTTTTTTTTCTCCCTATCAACATGCCTCCATTGGATGTTTACCCAAGCTGATCCAATTCCTGAAATGTCTGCTTAGCTCTTTAAGAGGCTTCTGAAATGCTTTATAATTTTAGTGACGCCCTTGGCCATCTCACTCGGTATTGTGGCTGCATTGTGGCCAGCAGCAGCAGGGCTGATCCGGAAGCGTCGCCCGCCAGCCTTGTCCCGGCACGGGCACCGCTGCGCTCTACTAGGGAGCACTGGGAGGAGGCTGCCTAAAACTCCTTGGCAGATTCATGTTTTTCCAAGGTAGTGTTTTCTCTCCTCTTCTTCAGGCACAAAGTGCAATAGGCTGGAAATACTTTTTTTTTTTTTTTTTTTTTTACAGAACCACGGAGTTTTTGCCCATGAGATAACATTAAGCAGTTTTTATACCTACTGTGCTTTTAATTCTTGTATTTGATTTGGGTTCTCCAGAGGAGCCTTGAAAAGGGAAATTCACACATGTGATGTACCACAGCCCTTGAGTACACTATTCATCAGCTTGTATGGCTGCCACTCTTTTAAGTAATAACCTCAAAGAAGCCACACATTTTGCCTCAGTTTCCCTCTATTGATAAATGCTGATAGGAATATCGACTTCTGTTTGGTAACCACATAGAGGCCATTAGCACAAACAACTGTATAAAGCTCTTTCTAACAACTTGATGCTTACATGTTCTCCCACACCTTCCCGTATCGCCATAAATGCCATCCTTCATTGTACCAATGACCCACCAAACTGAAGGACTGTAAGAAATCCGTCCTCCTTTACCCCACCATGGGAAGGGGGGAGCAAAAGTCTGCCTTTGCCAATATAAAAAACAAACAAAAACATCTTAAGGGCAAATGCAGTCTTACAAGGATCCAGGGAGACTGGGTAGGCACAAGCACCTGCTCATGGGTTTCCAAGGGCTGCAGCATCCAACAGCTTCACAGGCTCATGTAGGTAGCCTGTATCTGAGGTCACTTGCATTAGGACTTGCAGTTCATTTCTAACAATGTTAACATGAATAAAAATAACCAATTAGGTAAGTAAATCCAAATTTATTACTGATTTCAACAAAATTAACTCCCCACTTCCATATGCAAGAACGCTGCCTTCCTGCCTTCACCCACACTCTTCCTCAGCCTCATTTGTGGGTCACGGCTGTGCTCCTGCCACGCAGCAGAGACGCACGAGCTCCTGCGGTGCTGCTTTCTGTGCATTCCAGCTCCCTGCTCTCCCTCCTGAGCCTCCCCATGAGGCAGCGATGCTCAGCGGTGGAGCTCTGCCCTCCACATACAGTGCAGCATTTCCTACCCCAACACAGCAGGCAGCTGCAAAAAAGGCAATAGTTATTCTGGGAGGAGGAGAGCAGCAGAGAGGTTACTCCTGCATTCATGTTTTTTTACCTCTACAAAGGGCTCACTGGAGTATTTTTTGGGACAATGAAGAAAAGGTTCTTTAATAATGTGAACATGAAAGAAACTCAAAGTGTAAGCGACATTTCCTCTGACTAATCTTACAACACCTTTCATGAAGTGTGAGAGTATATAATTTTTCCCAATTTAAAAATAGACTTATTAATAGCATTAAGTGGAAACTTAAGCATATAACACAGTCCAATGGCTGGCTTTCTGTTTTGTTCGCCTTTTAAGCAAAATTCCTGAATGTCATATCTTTGCAAGTACTACAGAAATTAAATCATTAAATCTATTTCATATATGTTTACTGCAAGAACATGACAATAACAGCCTACAAATGCAGGAAAATTGGCCCACTGCTCAAGCCCTTCATATGTATCATTTGGGCACCCCAACCACACACTGAAGTCTCAAAGCCTGTGTCTCAAAGTCCCTTTCCAAATGAGACATCCTCACTGAGCTTTATGCCAATTATTAGGCAAAGAGGCAAACTAAAATGCAAGTGATTATACAGATATATTTCAAGTGCTATAGCTGCCTATAAGCTGTAAGATGAGGATGTCTGTTAGTGAAAACATTCAGTTTTCAGAATTTGACACTTGTTTGGAGTTGGAAGATACTGAGACCTTCTGAAATTTTTATTGCTTTCTCTTTTTAAGCAAAAAGAGACAAAGATTGTGACCCTCTTGTCCAGGCCATCACCTACATGTGGGGAATGGAGGTTTCATCCACATTGCTGTGTCCTCAGAGCAGACAGAAGTTCCCACGTCAGCCAGCTGCTGCCAAGGCTCTAGGTATGCAGCTGCTTTGGGAAAACTGCGGGTTTTTTTTCTTGAGAAATTTTCAGTTATTTAGTACAAAATGGAATTTTGAAAAGCCAGATTTTCCTCTAAAAGAGAAATTTCAGGAAAGGTAACTGGCTGTAATAAGTGCCTGGTTACTGGTTGTTGCTGTCTAAGTGCTCCCCCATGCGTTTGCTCTCATTAGTTTCCTGTTTAATTTGGACTATAAATGCCCTCTAAGCTTAAAAAGTCATGGAAGAAAAATAATAATAATAAAGCAGATTTCAGTCAATACTCTACCCACTTTTATTTAACACAAAATATCTCTCAGAAAAAAAAAAAGAATATATTTAGGTTTCTTAATCAACTTCCTATCTCTGGCTCTGTCATCCCTTTAAGATTCGGTCTCTAAATTGCTCCAAGGGTTGATTCAAGCCATTTAATTACATGATCAGGGCTTCTGGAGACTGTAGAAGGGTTAGTGGGATTCTCATCTCAGCTCTGACAGACCCCATGTCTCCCAGAAACATCCTGGAGGGAGTGAGAAGGCAAGGAAACACCTTGAACTTGTCTAGGGGCTCTGAGGCCCTCAAGGAGGATCATGTAAAGAATACAAACTGCATCTCCCTGCCCAGAGACAGGTTCCCTGTGTTGCACAGTGAAAAACTATTTCATAAATTGCATGCTGTGGACATTTGTGCTACAACCAGATGTCTTGGTAATCCATCAAAAATTAAGCTGTCACCGATAAACTTTTTTTTGTTTGCTGCACATTATTAATGATGGCCTCAGGGCAGCCACTTGCATTTGGATA
>NW_010576709.1:25675-80450 GCF_000705375.1 Tinamus guttatus
TCTAGGCAAAGTGTTTAAACTTGGTGCCTAGGTTTGCTCATGCCTTCACCAAGCAAGGTATGGTATAAAGCAGCTCCCTCTCACAAACTCAGAGTCTTTAATTTACAGTTATAAAATGACTGGAGCTTTTTCACTCTAGACACTGTAAAGACAAGATATTATTAATGATTCAAAAGGGACAAGTGGCACAAATGAGCTTTGTACCTGCAGATAAACACTGAGGATTTTAGTAAGCATTTTTCACCTGAGAGAGCAAAAGTCGAGTTTCCAACCCCTGTTCCTTTTATCTTGTAAAAGCATCTGGCTCCTCTCAGTGCCCAAGCGTTACGGTTTCTGCGCCTGTCCCTGCACTCCAGCTTCGTGCTCCTGAGCATGGCTTTGTAGTGACTAATCCTTTTTCTCTGCAGAGTGTTACATGCATAATTGTGAAGATACTCCATGTCTTTTAGCAGACTTACTGGAGAATCTTGCACTACAGTAAAGCAGATCTATTTAAAAAACTTTGCATGAAATTTTATTTAACTTTTTTTTTTGGACATTCTTCAATCGATTCACTAAGCGAATGCGAGAATACATTTTAGTTGGATTTCGGGGGATACTTATTGCATGTTAAATACCACTAGGCAATTATTTAATGAGGTTTAACAAGTATGTAATAGATAGATTACTTATGACCTAGATGTGAAACCTCAATGAATATGTTTAATCAATTGGCATTCAATTAACATACATTAGGCTTTTACTGCAACATGGTGCTTTATTTTAACTGTCTGGCTAGCAGACCAGGCTTGTGTACTTGTTAACTACTTACTATCCATAATTTCAGGTCCAATATCGTTCCTGCAATAGATAAAAACAATTGCAAACCTCTCTCAAGAAGTTTATTGGCCTATAATTATCCATTTAGATATGTAAGATCCGTTCAGTGCACCAGTATACTCGATTATCTTCTCTGCCTTAGCAAATGTAAAGGCCTTTGCACATCCCAAACAGTTGTGTCCAAGCCTTTTTCCAATTCAGCAAACTCACTAATCCCTTTCTTTCAATGTCAACATTTTCATTGGCTATTAAAAGGTAATGTGGGATTAAATGGAATTTAAATGAGCATTGCTGATGAATGTGCTATGGTAGAATTACTTTCATGAAAAAACGTGAATAATCCAGAAACTCCTCTGCATCCCCTTAGTGCTACTATTACATTAAAGCATGAAATGGAACAAGAAATTAAGTCGTACTAAGCTGTATTCATTAATTTAGGTGTAACTCTTGCTTTTGAGGCTCATCTACCATAGAAGAATTGCCTCTCACTGCAATTTGCAGAAGTAAATAAAACTGTTGAAAGAAAGTAAAGAATTGAAACCTGTAAAGATTTGAAAGCTCCTTTGTCTAGGCTGTAGAGCTATGACCAGGAAAACTATTTGGTTCAAGTGCATGAAATGAGCAGAGGAAGTTTTATGAAATGGGTAATGCTAAATGAAGTTTTTTGTAAACTTGTTCATTTTCCTACCTAGACTTTTATTTACAGTGTATTCCCCCCAGCTTGTTATTTAAAGCCTTGCAATACAGTTTCTGAACTCTGTCCTTTGATCCTAGTCTAATTCCCCTTTCAACTCAACAGGCTTCACAACATTATGTGTAGCACATGGCATAACGTAGAATTTTGGGAAAAAAATGATTATGTTAAGACAGAAGCCAAAGTGGGAGAGAATGGCCCAAACCTTGGAAAAATTCTAACTGGCTTAAGAATACATACTGTAGCAATTTCCATTCCGTGGCCCATCGCTCAGAGAGCAGAATCTGGAGGAGCTGAACGGAGGATAAGACATCGCAGAGCGCTCCCTGCACATCGGTTAAGACAGAGCGTGGGTAAGGGGAGGAGGTGTTGCCTTTGTCCAGCGTTAATGCATGTTTTTATTTTGGAGTTGGCCTTTTCTTAGCACTCCAGTGGCTCTAGCAGATTTGACATGTCATATCCTTAAAGGTGCCTGCTTGCCAGCACCAGATCTCATAGTTGCAAGCAAACATTGGTCTTGAGATCTGAAGGCCTAATAAGCAAGGAGACACTTTTTGTTCTTTTCTTCTGCAGAAAGGACACCCTGCAAGAGATTAAAGTAACTGGATTTTGATCAGCATTTCCCATTTGCACTGGGCTCTTTACGAATTGAAATGTAAAAGGTCGAAGCTTCAAAAGCATTTTTCATTTCTAAAGAGGTTTGTTCACTACTGTAATTTAATAGTCATGCCAAAGCTGATAAGATTTTGGAATCTGTCCATGGCGTGTATTGATGTCACAGGTCAAAAATAAAGGCTTCAATGTAATTTATTTCTCCAAGCACTGTGAAGATAATAACTCAAGCACAGAGCAATATGTTAAAACTAAATTATATTCAATAAAGACGACTTATGCCAGTCTTCTGAAAACTAAATACACTTGGCTCAATACAGATGTGCTCATTACTGTGGTATGGTGGCCTCCAAGAGATTGCATGATGGCCAACATGACGTTCTGGGGCTGGGCTGTGAGAAGGCTGCAAGGAGAAGGAGCCAGTTTTTCCTTTCCCTGTTGGAAACCTGACTTGCATGGTGACTTGCCTGCCCTGGCTTCTCCCATTCTGCTTGCTGCTGGCTGGGACCATACACAAGAACATGATTTTTCTCTTGCTATAAACAGGACGTGGGCATGTGATACAAGGAGGTAGAGAGCAGTTGCTGTGCTCATGGCTTCAAGGGCCATGCCATGCACAGAAGTGCACTTAGCCCTGGGGGAAGGGGTCACTTTCACCAAAGAAAATGATCAACAGAGCAGGTGCAGCAGAGGCACCGTTTGTAGCATTTCCTTCACTATCCCAAACAGCATGTCTAAGTGACTTAAAGTACCTGACTTTCAAGTTCTACAGTTGGACCACTAAGTCTCACACAGTGGCCTGAGTAGCAGGCTAACAGTGACAGCTTTCTCCAGGATGGACACTTACTGGGACTTAGAGGAGTCAGAAAAGTCTGTGCAGATATTGCATCCAGAGCTTAGAACATTGCTTACCCTTAGAGGAGACTTGAATCTCAGTAGAAGAGAATTCTGCAAGTTTCAGTAACAACTGTTATTTAACTCTCAGCCTTTTTTATAACTACTTTAACACTTTTCCTTATAAGAGTAATTTGCATTCTGGAAAAAAAAAAAAAAAGCTTATAATTATTCAAACAGTAGGATTTGTTTATAATTTGGGAGCCAAATAGCTGGTTGAAATCCATGTAATATCAGACACCTAACAAGAAGCAAAAGGGATAAAACTAATGGTCAGTTTTTCAGCTGTCTGCAATGTTCGGTGAAAATGCAAGTACTCTAAGCAATGAGAGACTTCAGACAGAAAAAATATCGTTAAGAAAAAAGAAGCAGTCAAATCACAGTCTTGATAACGAAGATCAAAGGGTGAAAGACTGGCAGCATTTAGCCTACTATTGCAACAGGAATTTCAGAATGAGCACTGATAGGAACTGCATGATGCCAGAAGGGTTCATAATTTCCATGGAAAGGTTTAGGATTAAGCTCAAAAACAATAGAAACCTGATTCATTAAGAAAATTGACAGTGAAAGGCTGCAAGACAAACACAGAATCTATTTCAATTTGAACTGAGTAAATGAGACGCTACAAGGCTTTGACTGACAGATCACAGAATTTCCTGCAGGATGCCACCAACCAGTAACAACCACGACCTGTTTATAGGCACGTAAACTTAAAGTCCTGGTGAGTGAGGTCGTCTAGGATGTGTGTGAAATAGCTGCAACAGCAGCATCAACCTCTCATAATAGCAGCTGAAAATATTCTCCATGAAACAAAGACCAAATACTGTGAAATACGAGTATAGACAAGAACAAACATATGGATAATGAAGCTGAGGTGGCTTCCCAAAGATGTGACAGAAAAACACTTTATGGCCTCCCTAAGGTCCTGACTGTCAGGTTCTCACTAGCTGAAGGGCCTGTTAAGGCTTATCAAAGATGTTAACAGCAAAAGAACAAAAGAAGCAGTAGCCAAAACACTTTCTAAAAGCACTAAACAGATGGAAATCACATGAGCTTGACTTTGATAAATAAATTAAGTACTAGAATTAAAACAAACACACAAAACTAGTGAAAAGCAACAAAATAGAGGATTCAACAGCAGTTTTCCCAGCATCAAAATTTATCAGGGTTATCAAGATGATGAAAACTTTCTGGAATGGAAGCACTGATTAAAAAAAAAAAAAAAAACCCACTCTTAGAACCAGCAAAGTTCTGCAAAGGGATAGAAAAACAGCCTTATGGTCACAATAGCAAAGAAATACATTAGGTAAAGTTAGAAGGTTTTCTGCAGTGTCATTCTCAGCAAAATAGAAGAACTGGTTATGGTAAACCCTTATGTAGGACAGCCATGTTTGGTCCAGAAGACCATATGTTGATCATAAAAACAAATCAAAAAACAGGGATAGAAATAAAAAAGAAAAAAAAAAAAAACAATAATCAAGGTGAAGTACCTCTAGAGGCTCAGGGGAGCATCAAATATTTTCTTCATTTTCAAGAAGCATTTGAGAGTGTCCATTGCAAGCACGTCTGGGATAGCTGGATGTATAATACAAAGAAAGGTTGCCCCTTCAAGTTCAAGGGGGAAGTAATGACAGCTTGAGGGCCTGGTTCTCCAGGAACGCAGAAGTCAAAGACGTGTTCTCCCATATCCACTGCCTCACACTACCATCACCTTCAATTTAAGAAATACGCAGCAAGTTTCCTTATATATATATATGATATATATAATGTGCTTTCAAAGATAGTTACACCAAAAAAAAAAAATTCAAATCAAATATTGTAATGACACTCTTGTAAACGACAGCTTAACCAACACTGAAGTGAGGACCACAAGGCAATGCAGAACTGTGAGGAAAATACTGATAATTATCCACTTTGAACAAAATAAGCCTAGCAAGAATAGCTTTAGTAAGCAGAGTCTACATTAAAAGGATTTTTTTTCCATATGCTGGCACAAGGCAAAGACCATGCAGATGAAATGGCTTTGAAAAATCTTTGGTATTCAATTAATTTTTAGAGAAACTGAGAATCCATCAGAACCCAGCAGTCATGCTCTCTGAAACGATCCAGATGAGCAGATCTGCTAAGGGGAAGGTGAGGGTACTCACATGTGACTGGGTGGCAAGAAGCACCTGTGAGGGATCTGACTAAAAGATCAATCCTAGCTCTATTCACCCTCTATGCAGAAGGGTGAACTTAAGTCATCTAACAACATCCATGCAAATGCAGGCTGGATGCAAGATGCCTTTTAAAAATGGATGGAGAGACCAGTAAGAAAAAAATATGAGGAGGAGCTTAAAAATAAATGGGGGGACAGGTAGCGTAAGGGAAATCTAGAAACAATGAAAGAGGAAGAAGAGCCCTTGAAAGAAGCATAGAGAGGGACAGAGAGAAAGACAGCAGTAAGAAAAGATCTACCTAGAGAAGGAAGAAATATTAAGGAAAAAATTCAGAAAGCAATACTAGCAGAGAAATGAGTAGGAAATAGGTCAGCTACAACATTTCAATTTGTGCAAATGCAATGTGTGCAAATGCAAGTAACAGGAGAAAAAAAAAAAAGAAACAAAAAAAGGTAATATATACAGAGTACCTCTGGTGGGAGCACAATCTGGAGCTGCAGTAGTCAGTCCTGCAGGTATGAAATGGGCCTAAACCAGTTTTGACTCATTATTCAAGGAGGACAAGGCAGACAAAACGCTCAGGGCAGTAGTTCTGACCTGCCTGCAAAGCTCAGGCTGTGCAGCACGATCATCACCCTCTTCCCCAAGGTCAGGAGGGAGCACAGCATTGGATCATATTCCCATTATTAATGCCCATCAAGCCCCTTGGCTCCTAGGTTTAAGATGGATGAGCTACAAGTAGATCTAAGCACCAGGCTTTTCCTTTTTTTTGCCCATTGATGGCACAAGTCTTTTCACCTGTCCCATGAAATCCTCAGGCAGATGAAAATGCAGGAGGGATGTCAGGTTCTTGCAAAGCTTGTCCTTGCAGGTGTGAACCTCTAACCTTACTGCTCAGCAGCTGGAGAACCTTGGAGGAGCTACAAATTAGTATAAATTTTCTATTAGCTCAGTCTATATCTTAAAAAAAAAAAAAAAAAACACAGCAACAACAGCAGTGCTACTGGGTCAGACCAAGTGCCCACCCAACCTGGATTCCTATCAAAGGAAGAAATCTAAAACAACTAATTGCTGGTGTTGTATGTCATATTGGTAGGAGGCAAGTGGCACAGACTGAGCACATTCCGTTAAATTCATGGATTTCAGAATATTTACTTGAAGGCAAAACATATTTTTGCTCTCCATTATGCTCTGCAGCAGGTTCAGGACAACTTGGTGACTACACTCTGGATGAATACTAGCGAAAGTTTTTCCAAACATACTTTTAAATAGAATTTTTCCTGTGCTAATCAATTAGCCACAGGGCAAACGCTTGCATTGCACAGAAAGAGAGTGGAAAAAAGATGCTGCCAACAAACACACCTCAGGAAGAGCAGGAAGGATGACTAATTGCAGAGGTACCATGTAGCTGAATAAGACTGGGGTTGTCCTAGGCAGGGAAGTGCCAAAATGCCAACATAGAGCTGAAGTCACCTCCCCTCTGTTCCACCATATGCAGTTAATTATGCATTGCAGCATTGTGGAAATCTTAAGCAGCATTTCAGTGACCCCAGAGCATGCTCGTGATGAGTAAAGTGAGCCTAACGAGAGCTCAGCAATTAGCACGCTCTTGCTGCAGAACCCTACACCCTCTAGCGCGGAGGCGATCCCTTAAAGCCACGGCCCTAAATCTCTTCAAAAATGCTCTGCTTTTGCCCCCGCAGCCTTGATCACGGTCACAGAGCAGGTTTGCAGACCGAGGAAGCTTCAAAGGCTCTTTGGTGCCAGTAAATTGCCAGTGACGGCTGCGGGGGCAGCGTGCCCACGGCCCCGGCGCGCGATCCGATTACCACCACCGCGGCACGCGGGACCGCGCGCTCCTGGCACTGCAGCATCTCCAACACTGCCAGGATGAGCGCAAGGAAGAGACGGCTTCCAGGGCCACAGGCCCGGCCATGGACCAAGGGGGAAATATCCCAGGCCATAAATGCCTCTTTCCTACCAGGAGCAGTTCACTACGGCTCCGACCGGCTAGTATCTGGGTTAATGCTGTAGCTGATAGGACAAGTGGCTTACATATAAATTATCTGATGAATGCAGCCTTGTTTTCTGTTCTTGCATCATTCATGAAGTAATCCCGGTTTTGGCAAATGCATTTGTTTTCTGCAAGTATTCTGCAAGCCCTTTGAAGGGCCGAGCTTAGGGACTGTACACAGGCTTGCTCGGTGCAGCTGCTTGCTGGACATGGCCTGTGAACAAGCAGGTAAATCTCTTGGTCTGATTTTTTGTCTCTTTCATTGGATGAAATAACTTTTTTAAAAACAAGTGGAAAAGGATCATGACAAATAATGAATTGTTTTCTCCAGGCAAGAATTATCTTGCTTACCTGCAAAGATGTCCTGTAGATAAAAAACTTCTCTCTATGCACCTGCACTGCCATTACACAGCTTATTCCAGCACCCAGCAGGCCTGTTTCTTCTTGAAAACATAAAATAAGAACATATTTCTTGGCCCTAACACCCAGTTCCTGATGGCTACTTAGAGCTCCATTAGAGGAATTCTATCATACATCATTCACGCTCTACCTAGAAGAGCCGTTAGAGGCTTTATGCCCCACTTCTTCCTGTGGCTACTCTTCTCTCATTTGGAACCTAAATTAATTCTGGGCATCGTTAAACCATTTGTCCTTGTACCCATCACCAATGTTATTTCTTTTCAGGAGTAGCTTTCTCCTTTGGGTGTTTTCCTTTCCGTACATCCTACTCTCAGCACCCCTTCTTTATTAGATTAAGTATGGACTTTATTCCTCTCTCAGAATAGTTTTTTATTCCTTTGATTGTCTTTAAACTCTTTACTGGATCATTTCCGCATTAAATTCTTCTCACTCAAGCTTGGAGGAGGGAAACCGTGAGTTCACTCTAATGAGTTCACTACAGCCCTTTGCACAATTGAATGAGAACTTCCCTGGAGTCCTGGAAATCCCACTCGGATGTATCTGATGGCAGACTGGCAGTTAATAGTTAACCTGTGACATCCTGCTACATTTGGGTCCTCTTCCATCTCAGTCATTCCTAACAGACAGCCGAAATCCTCGCTCCTGCTCCCTAAGTACATTTCCATACATTTTACATGATTGTATTTCATCCCACTTCTGTTCCCTTCAGCCCTCAAGGTTGGTGCCTAGTTAATACCCCAAGCCTGTCGTGTGTTGGCGATGCTGCTGACATTGAGAAGAGTCCTTGACACACTCCGATGCTCTCTCCCAAGGTCAATACCAAAATGAAATATGTTCGGGCCCGTTCCTGATCCTGGGGGACTCTTACCACTAGCCTCATGTCAGACAGATAATTCTCCTTGCAGTGGTTCCTGTCACTAGCATCCCTGTAGCCGACGCTGTCCCTACTTTACAGTTCCTGAATAAATTCTCAGCACTTTCCATTTAACTGAATAATTTCCCATGGGGCACTACATATCAAATGATTTTTTTGGTTCAGATAGATGAGATCCTGTGCATTGCCTTTGTCTAGGAAAAAAAAAAAAAGACATATCTATCTTATCAATTTTTATCACAGATAGATATAATCTTTGCCCAGAAGGCTTTAATTGCCAGCAGGAAGATTGTGACCACAACAGAAGGCTGGGGAGCAACGCGCGCTCCCTGCCAGCTCCGCTGCACCCATGTAGAGCCCTTGACGGGAATGCTCGCAGCGGGGTCCTGCTTTCAGAGGGACAACTGCCCTGAAGCTGCTGCCCCTCCAAACCAGCCACGTTGCCACCTCATGGCCTGGGTACCAGCCGTGACTCCTGTCCCCTGTATCAAGGTTAAAGTCAATGCAGGTGATGTATTTTCACAGAGGAGTTCAGTCCAGCAGGGTGTTTTAGTGCCATTGCTGTTATATATCTATTTATTACAAGGGAATAGGTGCTTTTATATATATATTTTTTACACAGCCCTGGTGTGTTTAATGTTTTCATTTTATGTTTTCAGCAGTTAAGCTATTCAGTGTTTTAAGGGTAACATTGGTTCTTAATAACTCGGCGCCAACAAAAGGCATCCAAGATAATGGAGCCTAAAGAGAGAGATTCTTCCAGTGGTGCTTTGTTTCTGAAATATAGAGCCATCAATGCACTCAGTAGAGGGTTTCTATCAATAAATCTTCTGTAAAAGGGGCTTTAAAAGTTAGATGGGAAAATTGTTGAAAGGGGGAAAAAAAACATGGTTGAGGTTTGTTTAAAAAAAATGTTTGGGAAAATTCCTTGAAGACACTGAAATATCTTCCTTCACCTCTCCAATTGCATTATCACAAATGCCTCTCCCATCCTTGTCATATCCTGGGCTTTGAGTTGAATAATGGATATTTGTATTAGTTTGAACAGAAAATAAACCTATGCTTAAAGTTAAGCATGGGCTTAAGTGCAGATGTCTTCAGGCTCAGATCTCTGCCGTGGATGGAGATGGAGGGTTAGCTCTACAAGGTAACCTGGAATTCAGATCAGTCTGAGAAAGCACAGAGTGCTGCAATGTCCCCGAGCGTGAACACTTCTTGCCTTTGGGGGCAAGTAATTTCTCAGAAGTCAATAGGAAACTGCTCCAAGCTTTCCCAAATTCAGCTCTCACACTGGACTTTGCCACCCAAGAATGGATGTTGCCTGAGTTTCCTTGCTGTCTGCACCTGGTCATCACTGGGCAGAGGAGATAAAGTTAGTATGGGCCTTGCTTTCCAAGCACAACTCCTGCCAAGGAGGTCAAGGAAAGCTTGTGCTATCTCCTCCAGTGCCCATCTCTGCTGTGAGATAGCCATAATATGCACCAAAATTATTTTTTCCTTTCTCGGGATCATCATCTTCACAAAATTAATCCTGCTAGTTACAGCCTGTAGGAGTCCTCATCCTTCTTGAATGTCTGGTTTGAAATTCACACTTCTGCATATTTACTGAAGTGAATGGAATTGCCTTATCTGCACATGCAGTTGATACAATCTCCTGCAAAAATTGCACTGTGGCAATTTTGCATTGAAAGGACATTTACATACACAACTACCCAATTTGCATACAAAATCTTAATTATTGCCAAGAATTGCATGCACAGTTGCACAATATTTAGAAAATTGGTCCCCAAAGACATAAACAATTACTTCTGATATCAAATCGGTTTTCACTTGTGCAACCAGAAATGGAATATATGAATCATATCAGGAAAAATACCTTATCAGAAAATGAATATGGCCACGGCTGATCAGACTGCAGGTCTGTCCCTGTTCTCCCCTTGACTCTGCCCATTGCCAGTAAGGAGGAGTGAAAGAGCATGGCAAGAACAGCCCAAATGTTGTGCCAAATATTCACCCAGCCGCCAGCACTTTGTGGCTCAGTGACTTTCAGAGTCAAAGGAGGGATCTCAGTATTTAATAGCATGGATTATTCTCTAATAAGTGGATTATTCTAGCAGATAAAAATTCAAATACAGAATAAATCAATTCTGTTTGCTCACATTTGTCCATATCAATGGAGCGTCTGACAAGTAAATATGCCTCAGGGAGCAGATCTCCGGTGCTGCCTTCGTCCCTAGAAGCAAGAGGGGAGGGAGTTAAGGTGTCACTGCTGTATTTTGTGCATCCATAAAGACGTCTGGAGAGCAGGCAGCCCTTCCACAGAGCCTTCTCATGAGACACCTTGTCCTGGCTGTTGTGAGGACCGGGGACACAGGAACACCCAGGTTCCAGGTGTTTCTGCACAGCTCCGGTTAACGCTGCTGGCGATACCCTACATCCCGCTGCAGAAGTCACTGTCTGTCCCACTGGGCCACTCACAAGGTGAAAGTTTGGGAGCGGGTGCTCTGGGGAGTGCACTTTTTCACCAACTTTATTGTTCAACACACAGAATTGAAGGAATGTCTCCTCCCCAGTGTGCCCCAGCTTGACAAGGTACTGGCATTTTAAGCATCCTTTTTGAGGGGATAAAATGAGGGAGAAAACGAGCTAGCAGCCAGCAAGCAAATGCTTATTTGCTTCATGAATCCCCCGTTAGAGGAGCCGAGAGCACCTTCCCGTGTGACAGCCCACAAAACACCCTGCCTGCTTTGCCTTGGCACCAAGATGTGGCCAATAAACTTTACACCAGTAAGTGTTCTCATTTAGACACTGTATTTCGATAACCCTACTTCCCGCTGTCACAGGTATTCAGATTCAAAAACTAAAGCCACTCTTTATAAAAGTGCATTTAATGAGAGTTTAATGTCCATGCAGTAAATTTGTGAGCAGCTGGATGTGTTTTTAAGTTTCCTTGACGTCTCTTATTTGTTTAATACATGGGTCCATAAAAGCCATTTCTGTGAGCCTGCTAATGAGCAATAGGGGACTCGCAGCTATTTAAAACCTGGAACAAGGCATCAAAATGAAGAATGCAGTAAAGACTGCTGGAGCAGGGAGCTCCAGATGTGACAAGGGGTGGTTTATGGTGCAGGAAGATGGAGAACACTCAGCACCAGACACGTGACCTGGCACAGAGCTGCAGAACAGTACAAGATGCAGGTTGGCTTTCAGAAACCAAGCACCTTGTTTTCCATACAACTAAATAAGAGCTAACAAACTTGCTTCCTATGGGTTCTAACAAGCTCTGCTTCTGGCCAAGTTATGAAATTGCAAAGAGTGTTTCAGCATGGAAGGGATGTGTGGAAAGAGAAGACCTCTGTGAAGGTCCCATCAAATTTGAAATAACTACTTCCTTGCACAGCCAGGCTCCAAGACATCTCCAACATAAAGATATTTTCTGTGATTAAATCCCAGATGGGAGCTGTGTACTGACCCTGCTGGAGCAAGGGAGTTGGACTAGATGATCTCCAGAAGTCCCTCCACATTCAACCATTCTGTGTGATTCCGTCCAGATGGAGAAATACACTGCGATAGTTGAGACCAACAACAACACATGGAACAAGAGGTAGCAGTGGCATCAGCCAACAGTGCAGAACGAGCCCCAGCCACTCAGGAGCTCTCTCAGCCAGCAGAAATACTGCAGCAAAAAGCACCAGGAGCTCCAGCCTGAGGGACACTGTGACCCCGATGGCCGAGGAGCTGGTGAGGCTCTTTCATGGCAAGTAGTTTGATGCTATCAATAGATATTATATTGCACACAGGAGAAAAAGCAGCTGGAAAACTCCAGAGCCAGCTAGCACTGGGGAAACTCTTCTCTAAACATTTGCCATCAGAAAGATCAGATGCTAATTGATGGAAAGACTTTATGGTAGTTTGAGAAATTGTTTTGGAAAAACATATCCTTAGGAAAAAAATGTAAGCTAGAGTGTTTTTGAACAAAGCATTTTTTAAGCAGTATCACAACAAGACATCTATTCTACATTAAAAGAATTAAAAACTGGATAATGACAGTCTTTCATTTTGTGAGAAATATTTTTTCTTTTAGTGTCACTAAATGAATCTTATAAATTGCTTCAGGTCGATATGAAACAAATTTATTTTGTGTTTTCTTTTTCAGGTTGTGCAACAGACAGAAAAATCAGTTCTTTGCATAGCTTTACTCTTGAATATATTGAATTCTCCCGTGAAAACAGAAAGGATGGGAACCCTCGTGAACTGTGCAATTCAGATGAATAGTGTCTTCAAAGTCAATTACCACTATACAAAGACGATTCCTACTTCTGTCTCATTTGGGCTCCCTGGCTCCATTTTTGCTTTCACCGGAACTTTCTGAAGCTGCAGACTAGCAAGGGATGTGTCTGTTGTGCATATGAAATAATTATAGCAAGGAAACAGTGCCCAAATCCCCGAATCAAGGCATTGTGTTATAAAATAACTCACCAATGCCCTTCTGACACATACTTCATATTTACGAGGCAAGTTGCTGGTGGCTCCCATCCCATCATGCTTGAACTCACCACAAGGAAAAGCACCTCAGCTTTCCCTTAAAAAGCAGGTGGCCAAAAGCCACTCCAGCCCCAAGCTCCAACCAGAGACCAGTCCCCCAGGATCTGCCAACAAGTCACAGCAGGTTGGTTTGTGATTGCTATAGCTTTTAAAGGGAAAATGCCACTAAAAAAGTGCTAATGTCATGAATGTCATGTGCATTACTGTTCGTGAAGCACCGTCATTTGACTCTTCTGCATGGTTTAAAGTAGGAGAGCTGCCTGCAATTGCAGCGTGTCTGCCCAGGTGACCCCCATGCCATTGAACCTATGGATTTAAAGCACCTTAGCAGCCTGCTGCAAATGACCACTATGGGCAGAAAAACTCTGTTATCTCATTGCCAGCATCTATGTCCGATTTGCTTTTCAGTTTAGTCTGGCAACGTGATGGTACACTTCCCATTTCCTATTGCTAGGGAGGCAATAAATAAGGCCAATTATTCATATTGGAGTTGCGTCAAGAAGCTCCACTTCCTCCAATGCAATGTAAATGCCACTTTTCATTATTATCTTTATGATTCTTTAGCCAGTTATGGATCCATGTAGCTGTGCTTATATCAAAGCCAGTTTTAATTTATTTTGAGATTAAAATTTTATGAGATATTGCATCAGATGCTCTTCTAAAACTTCAATAGGCTACACCCACCACATTCCCTTCAGCTAGTAACTGCAATTCTATTTTAATAAGATATTGGATTTGTCTGCAAGATTATTATTTTTTCAGTACAAACCCACCCTCAAAGAAATGTTTATCTCCTAATATTTGTTTCAGATTTAGAAATTCAATATACAAAATGGAAAATGCCTGTGTCATTCTTTTCCTGATTTTCTGACAAGCTGGGCAATCTTACTGGTGCTCCTCAGATATCTATACCTCCTCAGAAACAAGTCCAGTCAAAGAAGTGACTTCATCTCCTTCGTCCTAGGACGATGACTCCCAGTAGATGAGCGCTTTGCTTTTTAGTTTTCCGAGAGTTCACCTAATTTATATTATTTTTCTATATTTTTTTCTGCTTTGTTTTTGCTTATAACCATAAGTGAAAAAAAGTGAATCTAGTTCTTTCATATAGCTCTGCATATCATAATCTCTGCTCAAACCTATGCAGCTGCTCAGAGAAGTTCATCTAAGTGCAAGCGTCCTTTGGTTCAGCTAAGTGGATGAACCTGGAGCGGTGCCATCCATGAGATGTGTCTCCCATGAGCTGGCCGGGGTGTCCCCATCTCAGAACACCTCCCTCCTTGAAGCCCGGTACCAGAGACTGCGTCTTGCACTGTGACAGCCCCTCGTTGCCTGGCGTGAAACCATTTCAGCTGCAACATGTAGCTGGATGCATGAGTGTGCCTGTCCCATCTTGCAAGGAAAATCCCAAACCATCGCATCCCAAACAGACTGGATATTCAGTAGGGCAGAAGGATATCGGCAGCCCAGCCTGTGGCCACCTCATATCCAATTCCCCGTTGCTTTGATTACAGCAACATCTGCCTCATTTTAGCATAGTCTCATCTCAGGCAATCGGGTTGCTTCTGTCAATAATAAAAATAAGTAGCGGAGCATCCAATGTATTATTGATCAGATAATAAATATTTTACTGTTTTTCAATAATTCACCATTGTCTTAAAAACAAAACAAAACAAAAAGGCCAATGAACAATGGAGAATAATTCCCAAGTCTTGAGAGGCCTTTGGGAAGAAGGCAAAAAGGATAAAATCTGAGTTAAAAGCAGACATGCCGCTCTCATTTTTAAAAGATGTTTTCAGGTTCAGTAAAATAGTAGAGGGTTTGATGCACTTAATGATTTGCCTGAGCTAGTTGGGAGGGCAAAATATCTTTCCCATCTCAATAATTTATCAGAAATAAAGTTGTAGTGGGAAGTATACAAAGGGTTGCACCCTGATGGAGCAAAGCAGCAAGTATCTGCTGCAATACCATCTTTGAAGGTGTTTGTTTATTTTTATATGCTGCTTCTTTCTTCCCTTAAAAAAAATCAGCTCCTTCTCCTACATTACAGCTAGTGCAAGATTTACTTATTTTTACCCCGGGGGGAAAAAAAAATCTATTTTCTGTTGCAGTGGATTGTAAAAGCATACACCTGGTGAGAGTTTGCTAAACATTAAATGCTCACATTGATTTTTGCAGTGCATTTGCTGCGAGAGCTACCATGCAAGCAACGTAGATCTTCAGAACTATAAAGATCCCTGGAAAAACATTTCCTCTCAGAAGAGTGACTTTGCAAAACCAGCACTGAGGAAATCTGTGTTCACTGTCCTTCAACATTATTTGCCGGATTTGCCGCTGCAGGGGGAGGATTTTCATACAGAGCAATGCTGCATAGTTCCCTAGAGACTGGATAATTAAAACTTCCTTGGCTAATCAGTCAAAACCTTGGATGAGAGTGTTTTTAAATGATGATAGGAGAGGATTTTTTTTTTATTGCTCTTTTCCCCTGCTAAATACTGTTGGTGTCAGCACCATATCCACGGCCGCGGAACAGCAGCAACAGGCGGATCAGGACGTCCTGGAAGCGGTACCTCTGCGTGGTGCTGCAGCGAGTCGCGCTGCCGCAGAGCAGGTCCGTGCTTGTGTCTGGGGAGTTGGAGCTTGATAAACCACAGGGATTTGGAGCCTCATAAACCCCACACTCAGAAAGGCTCCATCCGTGGCACTGGCCGGAATCCAGTCTCAACGTGGCTGCGTTTCTCCTGGGAAACGGCAAATACCCAGTGTGGACAGAGCTGAAATGTGCTCGGCTCCACTTAAGCCTCGATGATTTGAGAAGATCTTGAGGTCACACTGAGATGTTCATGGGTGTGGGTAGGAGTCCTCTCCTGCCTACAGGTGCCACCTTCCCATACACAAAGAAAGGCCTCCTCAAATGAGAGAGAGAGAGGACTGGTGAAACAGAGTCACTACGAGTGAGATTGGCAAGCAGCTATTCTCCCTCATTGCCCAGGTCTTTTCCCCTCTTTTCCTGTGCATTTTTCATGGAAAACACCCAGTGGCAGAGACCCTGAGCATGGGGACATGTGCAAGATTGGACTGTGTTAGGTCACAGGGGTCTCCTTGCGCTCGCCCGTGCTGTGCTAGGCCTTCCCCCCACTGCTCTTATCATCCCTTAGGCAGAATGATATCAGCTGGGCCCTGCCTCCCCGCACCTACAACACACGGTGCCGTTTGCTTTAATTTAGACGCCGTCTGTGGGTTTATTAATAACGATGCGAGCTGCCTGCGCTAGACCTAATTCCTGTGAATGGCGAAGCTCATTGAAGAAATGTCCTACTTGGGCGATGAATCACCCTTCGTGCCGCAGCGCCGCCGCGCTCCCACGAAGCGCCGTGCTGATGTGGATTCCCCCCTCGCCACGCTCCGGGCCCTATCGGAGATCAAAGGCACCTTTAGACAGATCTTACCAAGAGACGGTCGCTCGTTAGAGACAGCGAACACGATGAACACAAAAGCCATCAGAAAAGAGGGGCTGCTCTTTCTGCCCCCACCCTGGATCCATGCGCTGAGCAGGCACGTGCCCAGCCGAAACATCCCAGGAAAAGCTTTCATGAGCTGATTTCCAGAAATTGCCTCGGTCCTAATGAACCTCTGCTGTTCTCTGAAGCCGAGAAATATCTCAGCGGAAAAGAAAGAAAGAAAAAAGAAAAAAAGCAGCAGTTCTGGAGAAGATTCATCAAGACATTAAGGCTGTGAATGTAATTTAAATAACTGGCTTCTACAGGACGCAGAATTCAGACAGTGGGTGAACTCGGGTGTTTTTTCCTATTATTTTCTCATTTGGCTTGTGGGATCATTAGCCCTATGTTGCCTGCTGAGCCCCTGGGGGGAACGTAAAGCTCAGGAAGGACCAGGAGCGCTGGCAGAGGGAGGGACCCATTAAGGGCTCCTGTTCACAGGAAACCCATTGCACTGGCTTTGGTGGCCTGCCCTACTCAGGCCATCCAGGAGCAGCAGGGCCAAAATGGCCAGGACACTGATTTTCTTTTTTTTTTTTTTTCTTTTTTCTGCCTCTCGGTGCACAGGCAGATAAAGGGAAAAGAGAAACTAGTTTTAGAATATCAGTATCTCAAACAGTGGCTAATTTTCAGTCACATTTTGGACTTCGCAGGACTCAGCTTATAGAAACCAGTATTCCTGCAGCCATTCGTTGAGGTCCTGTAATATTCTCTCACCCCCTCCCTCACCTTCTTTCATCAGTATTCCTGGAAGAATGAACATAATATAAAGGGCCATCTCAACTAATTGACCAGAATCCACTGGCCTTATTCAACAGAAGCTTGCTCTCATGTAGTTTGAGTTCTGATCTGTATTTTTCTTCTTTAACCATCTGCAGGTTTCTTCTTTTCTTGATGTTTCTTTTCCCCTAGAGGGTAGTTCCTTGCTGTCTCCCTCCTCCTGCTCTTCTGCTGCTATCTAGAGATAACGAGAGAGAAATTTGAGAAGCCTCCAGTTTGTTCCCCTCGTGCAGCCCTGGCACTGCCACCTCTGTCAGCTGCACACTAACCACTTTAGTTAATTGGCAACAAATTGGGAGATACGAGCTGATTGCAATAAATATTTTATCAATTGAAAAAAAAAAACACAAAAGGTTGCATCCCTTGAAGGCCGGTTGGGTTGTGCACAGTTACACATATTAATGTGTAATTGCCACATCAATTGGCAATCGTGGGCTCGGAAGGAGCTCATTATGAAAAACACTTCTGCGTGCATCCTCAGTAGGTGTCAATCAGCATCGTGCCATTGAGATCAATGGAGCCAGGCTTATTTATAGAGTTAAAGCTCCAGCACTTCATTTGGGAAATAAATCTCACAGTATGTTCTCATATTTAAACTGGGCAGAGGAATAGTTGAGTTTTCTCTGCATTTCTTATTTGCATAAAAATGCAATTTTATCTGTATCTATAGATATACCCAGCCTGTGCTTACGAATAAGTTATTATTTTTGCAGCAAGCCCCTTGAGTGAAATACAAATATTCCAAATATGCAATAGCAATGCTATTGCTCTCAATAACCCATATTTCCCCTCTGATCTGGGGGATTTCTTGCAGAGGATGTCTGGAAGGGCTGTCACTTGCAGGGGAGTGTATCCTCATCCCGATATGGACCCAGCACGGGGGATACTTCTGGCCAGGGAGAGGACAGAGGGAAAGGGAACATGTGAAGTTTTCTCCTTCTCCAGTTTCAAGGTTTCTATGATAAAATCAAATGTGGTGCATGGCAGAAACATGTGTGGCAAAGCAATGACAAGAAGTGACTGAATTATGCATGGAGAATAAATTAGCTGGGAGCACATCCATGCTCAGGAAGCCTCCAAGAGACTCTCCAAGATCCCTGGACCTTATGTAACTCCTGAGCAGCTCCAATTAAGCAAATTTTAGCAGTTTTAGGAGTTTTAGCAAGGAAAAAAACAGCTTCAGGATCAGGCCCATAAGTTGTAATCAGTTGCTAGAAGTTGTGCTGGAATGCGGTTTTATTAGCAAATGTGATTTCCCTTTTCTGGCACGGGAAACCACTGATTTCCACTACATTTTTGATGGGGAAAAGTCAAAATGAAGCATTTCTGCTCTCTCCTTTTGATAAGGAAAAAGTATCAAATTATCTATTTAGCTGACTCAATTCAATTCCTTTCTCCATTTCTTTGCTATCCTGAGGTTTTCACATTTTAGAAACCAAGCACCGCAGCAATTCCAAACGACTATTTCTTAACATTTTCATTTGACGGAAAAGGTCACCATTTTATCTTCTCTCCAGCTTTTCGGCTTGAGGATTTTCTGCACTACAGAAATTCCTTTTGCTGAACCAGTCACTGTATAGAGGAGATGGGTAATTTCTCTGGCTGCATTTCCCTCCTAAGTTGTTTACTTTGCCTACTTACTAGTCATTCAGTGGGATATTTGCCTTGTCACTGAAGTCATTTTGGCACCCTCTCCGCTACCGGAGTGGAGGACAAACTGTTTAAATAGGAAAAAAAAAAAGAAGCAAAAACAAACAAAAAACCTCCAACAAATGTTGAGCCACAACTAAAGAAATGCAAATAATTCAGAAATACTCGCTCTGCATGTGCTGGCACCCGTGCGCTCACAAGTGGGTCTGCAAAGGGAATATGCTTGTGCACCACCATGTACCATCTTCCCACCAGTTGCATCTGGGGAGAAGAGCTACGAGGAGGGGATGACTCCAGGCAGGGTGCCAAGTATCTTCCCATCGCCGTGAAGTGGGATGGGACCCAGGGCATTGGGATTTTGTGTAATGGAGAGGGGATAATCCTGAGTTAAAGCTTGGGTTTTGCAACTTGGAGTGCTGCCCAGGAAAAAAAATAAGTGACTCCACTTAAGGTAGGGTCATGAGGACACTTATTTATTTATTTATTTATTTACGTATTTATTTTTTGGAGCTCTTCCTATGGGAGGCAGCCCAGCACAGCAGAAATACGATCTGAAATCCAAAGATGGTCAAAGCTGTGGCAAGGATGACATTATTTATACAAAGCTTGACTGTATAAATGCAGAAGTGACAGGAGATGACAAGAGAATATAAGCACTAAGGTATAAGCACTATGGTGCTAGTGCTTATATTGTCTATATGGAGAGCAGCAGGGACACAAGCACCTTTGGAGGCAGCAGGAGACGGCTGTGGTGGGACGGGAGTGTTGTGCAGGCATGGGGACTCCAGTGGGACGGGGGCCAAGACACCAGTGCCCACAACAGCTGCTTCTGTCGGACCCGGGCCAAGACCAGCCATGACTGGGGTGTCCCGGCGTGTGGGGCAGCCCGGGGCCAGGCTGGCAGAGCAGGCCCCACGTCCCACACGGGCATCGCGTGTTCGCGGGAGGGCCACGTCTCCGTGGAGCATTGTGCCTCCTCAGGACAGCGAGCGAGGCGCTTCGCCTGGCGCCTTCCCTCGCCTTCGCGCTGCGCTTGGACCTCAGGAGCAGCGAGAACAGCCATGGCCGCCAGCGGCAGGAACAACCAGGGTTGCTTTATGGCTCTCCCACCCAGCTGCTCCCTAGAGACAGAGCAGCATCCTTCCATGCTGGTCGGCCGCGCTCTCCTCCTGCAGAGCCCAGGCTGTGACTCACACACGTGGGAACTAGAAGGGCCAGAGCGGGAAGGAGCAGGAGCACGTCATGGGCCTCACCCTCCACCCTGCTCTCCATGAGCACAGAGCCACCTCCTCGGCTTTGCCAGGGGGAAGGTTTTCCATCTCCTGGGAAGATCCCCTTTTCCGCAGGAGCTGCTAGGCCAGCCCTGCTCTCCAGCTCCTCTCCCCACCTCATTGAGTGGGTCAATTCCCTCCATTTGACCGGGCTCCCTTCCAGCAGCATTGACCAGCATGAGTTGGGAGTTAAAGTCCTCGTTAATGTGTTAAATTAAATTAATGTGTTAAATTAGTTGGTTTTGGGAGCTGCCCCACCACTGCAAGACACCTGGCTTCTGCTCCTGGCCCAGCAGTGATGGCGTCGGTGCAAGATCCCACCTTCCCCATCTTGGCTTTCGCTGGGAGCTACTCATATTAATTAATGCCCATGGAGATCGCCTCAAGGAGCTGCCACGTTCACAGATACCTCTTGAGCATGGTCCTTGAGGGCGTTTTAGAACATCAAGTGCTTTATTTCCACTAAAACATTTCTCCTTGGAGCTCTTCGGAGCTGCATGGGGAGGAGGGAGATAGTTTCAAGCTGACCCCTCTCTTGGTGCCAAGGAATCTTTCCAGTGCTCAGCAACTCCTTCACTTCCCACCAGGATCAGTTTTGCAGAGATAACTGATGGCTACTTCATCAAGTCTTTCTTTTCTATGTAAATACACTTTCCCCTAGCAGGCATTAGCATGGTCAAGTGAGCGCTTTTGCACTCAATGACTGAGGGCGAGGAAGTTTCTGTGAGAAAAAGGTTGTGTTAGCAAACTTGGAGGCTTTCGACTGGGCCAGAAAGGAAAGGCTGAAAGAAACAGCCTTGGGTTTCTCTCGGGCTGCTTTATTCCTATACTTTTTGTGTACTTTGCATAATAATGCAATAGAGTTGACAAAAGATTTATTCCTGGCTCCTATAAAATGACACAATACAATGAGCTTTAAACAGAGAGAAGAAAAAAAATCAGAGGAAAAAAAAAAGGTAATTATGCAGGCACTTCTTACAGTCTGTAAATGTTAGGGACAGAAATTCAATTAGTGCAGAGGAAAGTGCAGAAGCATTAATTTCTTCTTGCTTTTTTTTCTTGAAACCTTTTAATGTCCAGGCAGCAGGGCATACTAAAAAGACCCCAATTCTGCTTGTGCACATGCGTGCAGACACGTTTGTGCACATGCATGTGCATATAGCTGTTCTTCTATTTTATAGCCACACAGAGCTACTCTTTTTGACTGTGCTTGTTTAAGTATTTTCATAGATTATATACAATCTTGAACTGGCAGTGCTCAACTATGAGCTATTGTGTGTGCACATAGTTTCTGTAAACCAATAACACTGGTGCAGCACATGTTTGGGTTGGAAAGCACATTTGGGTTGAAAAGGAGTTGGTTATACAAACACCAGGCACCCAAGCCTGTTATATAGAGCATGTGCTGTTTTTCTAAGGCCATACCAAATTCTCAGTCAGCCTGAACTGCACCCAGAGGGTGCATCACACAGGGGTTATTCCTCTTGGAAAACATCTGAGGGGGGGCTGCATTCCTTCTGCTCGCTGATACAGCTGTGCTCGAGCTAGGACGGGCTTTGCCAGGCTGGAAGCTGCTCCTGCTGAGCGAGGCAGCGGTGTTTTTGCAGCAAGCAGCACTGCCAGCCCGCAGGCACAGCCAAGCAACGTGTGTTTGCAGGTAAATGTTCAGGCTGCACTTTCCTGAAGCCACGTCTTTCTTCTGCAGATGGACATTGCCAGGAGCTGGTGTTTTGTAGGATGCCCAGGGCCAGGGAAAGCTGCTGCAGGGAAACCCGCTTAGACTCCGAGCCTCCTCAAAGGCCATGCCGGAGGCTGAGCGCAGAGGATCGGGGGCTGCAACCACCAAGAACACACAGTTTGGGCAACGAGATGCTTGAGGATCTCCAGCTTTGCTTGCTGGACTCATCTGGGATGGAATTGGGGTGTTCTGGCTGTGCCGGAGGCGCCCAGCGCACAAGAGCACCATCCACTGCCAGCGCGGCCGGGCTGTCCCCTGCCACCACGGCGGGGACTTGTTCGTGCCATCAGGCTGTGGCACTGAGCACTGCTCAATACCTTATTAGCGACTGCTAATAAGGAAACCTCACTGAGGAATCAATTTTGCTACTCGGCACTTAGGCACTGCACAAAACTCGGCTTTTACAGAAACCCAGCCAGTCTCTTTGAACAGCACATGGTGGAATACCCGAAAAAAAGCTGATTTGGGGGGGTGCGGCAATGTGCTTTATGGGTCCCTGGCAGCGGCCTCAGCTGATTAAAACCAACATGAAACGAAAGAGAGTCTTGCGTTTTTTGGTGTCTGTTTGAGCAGCAGCAGGAGCGTGTTAGCCTGCCCTGGCCAGTGCATCGATTTCCATCCGAGTCCAAGAGGACTCTTGCAAGAAGGAAGGGCTGCGGTCCAGCATTGCTGACCAGTACAGATACTTATTTATTTATTTGTTCTGGCTTGCTTTTTGCTCTGCTTTGCTTGCAGGAGGAAGGATGCTATTTATTTATTTATCTCAGCAGGACTTTTTTGGATGTTTTACCTTTTTTTTTTTTTTTTTTTGCCTTGAAGACTTTTTTTTCGCACCAGCAAATCTCTCATTCCTTTTTCTGGGCCTGTTTGTGGTCTGGTTTTTGTTTCCCTTCCAGCTGCATTGCTGCTTCTGGAAGCTTGTGGCAGCTTCTGCAGCTGGGCATGGGGCTGGAGTCATCCATGGATTTTATTTCCTGGCCTTTACTTTTCCCCCTTGTGTATGTTCTAAGTTTAAGCATTTCAGAAAGTGGCTGTAAGGCTGGGGCAAGCCTGTGGCCAAGGGTGCTTCCTCCTGCCCCATCAATCTCTCTCAATGGGCTTTCATTTCTCTTGCTATCACAGCCTTGCTTCTCTCCTGCATTCCCCATGGACACTGAGCAGTGAATTCTGTTGTGGAGATAAATTTTGCCAGGGACCAGCCCAGGATCACCAGCTCATGATTTGTGACTCGTACCTGCAATTCAACAGAGCAATCCTTTGCCTTTCCATGTGTTCTTAGAAAACAATTACAGCAGGAGTGATGAGTGATGATGGCACTTCCAATTACATCCTCACGTTCATACCCGCTTCCTAGTTGTGAAATGCTTTAATAGCAAAGGGCGTTCAGGAACGAATGGCTTCACTCAGTGATGCTTAATCCAACTGGGTAAATCCACAGAGGAGCCAGCCCAGCCTCTGGATGGAGACCTAATGCTGTACGTTCAGCATCACCTTCAGCTGGTGGCACAGAAATCACAGTTTACTGCTTTTGCTAGCAAAAGTCTCTCTTAACTCCGTCAGAGCAGTGCATGTACCATGACTAGCATGGCCTTTTAAAGCAGCTCAACTGTATCTGTGCAATATTTGACTACTTTCTAAGAGAGGGTGGGAAAATATCACCAGGTGTTACTTCCTTGGCTAAAAAATAATTAGCTGAGGGCTTTACAAGTGCGTAGAGGAAGCCTGATTTTAAGCACCTAATTTGGAAGACTTGTCTGTGCTTCATCCAGCCTTGTAGGTCTGTTAAACCACCCTAGAGATACCTCGATAATATTTTTTAATGAAAATGCAGCTGCCAGTTACCTGTCCCAGCTGTCAGTCTGAAAGGGAACAGCTCTGGAAGCAGCAGTAGCTATGGCAAAGTGCAGTGCAGATTTCTCTCCAAATTCCTGCAAAGATTTGCACCTATCCCCTTTTAACTGGCCTTCCCTGTGTCCCAGCTTAGCCATTTTCACTAATCCATCTAAGCCATTTGCATTTTAGAGAAAGCATATTTTATTACATTTATTGCAGTATCCTATTTTTTGCAATATTGTATTTATTGCAGTGCTTAGTGCTGCAGTGAGCCCTTCTGCTGTGCTGTGCAGCCCTGGAATCAGCAGCCTGTTGTCTCAATGTACTTTCTCCTCCCTCCCGAAAGCGTCACAGAGACGGACAAGGCCCTCTTTAAACAGCTCATTGTGGATGTATCACCCAAGGAGCTATTTCTAACTGCGATTCACACTGAGCCTCATGGAATTCTTCACACATCAGGCGTTGATCAACGCAACTTAAAGGAACACGAAGCTCCGTAAACACAGAGCTGTGCTTTGTACTTGTTTGCTGCACTTGGCTATAAACTTGAAAACAACATTTCTGAGCTCATCTTCTTCATTCGACAAACACCAAGGGATTTTTCAATAGGAGTTTCCACCTTCCCTGCAAACCAGTTGCTCCAATCTAACCCCAGACTGCAAAGGAAGGGGGAGCTGTGGTAATTAGACACATCACCCCCACCAAAATAGATTTAAACCAGATTTCCATCCCAAGCACCAGCAACAGACGCTTGGCTCGCTCTCATCATCGGTGCAGGACATAGAGTCAGGCAAGGGGTTGAGACGAGCTGCACAGGGCCAGCAGAAAAGCCCCTTTCCACCCCTTTCTACAGCTGCAGCGATCACAGCACCGCAGCAGCTGAGGTTGTGACCCTAAATGTTTTGCTATCACTGAAGCCAACCCAGTACAATTTTACACTGCTATTTAAAATACTTTGCACACCACCTCATATACCCCTAATTGAGATATTCTTACCCCTCTATGGATTTATTTGCTCTTCAGCTGGCCTACCATTAGCTGATGGATTTGCTTGTCTTCCCAGGAAAACTTCCAGTTCATTAATCCCTCTTGTTTTTTTTTTTTGTTTCTTTTTGCTTTTCTGCAATTAATGTGAGTCAGAGACTACTTTATATTTGGAGTGATGTTATTTGTAGACAGTAGCCAAACGTGTTTGGTGCGCGGCCAGATGCCAGGCATATGCGGGAGAGGCGGGAGACGGAGGATGTAGGTAAACAGCGAAGCCGCGTGCTCGCTCAAACAGATGCCAGGGCTCGAGCAGGCTGAAAGGGAAATGAAAGCCAAAATCCGACGGAAACCAGAATTTGGAAGATGCATTTTTAATCAAAAAAAAAGCAGGATGCAACAGCAAGTTTAGCAAGACTGGTCCTAAAAGCTGATGACTCTGCTTTCCAGCCCCTGTCTTTTGCTCGGTTTATTGATATGGGAGAAGGAAAGAGGTTTTTTCGGGGTGCCCTGTAGGAAAGCACAGGTTATGCCACGAGTATCTTTGTCATTTTTACCCATATCTATTATGGCTATGCGCCTTGAAAGGCTATAAAAACTACATGTAGAGCAGAAAGTGATTTGCTTGCCAAATGATGTATTTTGAGCAGGGAGCGCTTGGATCTGGAGCTGTAATAGTTTCTAATTATCTTGCCGGGGTAATTTAAATTAGCTTGACTCTTATTTATGGGTATGACATTTATTTCTTTGTATTGCAGCCGTTCTTGGACGCCTTAACAAAGGATCAATATCACTTTGTGTCACGCCAGACCCGTGCAACGTGCTGCTCCAGAGCAAACATTTGTTTCTCTATGCAGGGCATTTTGTCTGAGCCACCTGCAAGCAAAAAGGAGAAGGCTGGGGCCCAGCAAGGGCTGGGTGCTCCCTGCTCTGCTGCTCTTCATCTCCACGCGGCTCCTGGTGACCCTGCAGGCACTCGCAGAGCGGTGCCATCGCCTGCACGACTTGTGCTGCCTTTTCCTCCACAGAGGTAAAGAGGGGAGCGAGAGGACAAGAACGTTCTGCTTTGCACATCAGTTCTGTGCTTGGTTGGAAAAGTTTAAGCTTTTGATTTGCTGTGTGTAGCCCCAAGTGGATGAGTTTGACAAAATACATTACATCTCTGTGTCATCATGTGAGGCAAGTGCTACATCTCAGCAGAGGCCAAAAGAAAGTGTAACTAATAGTTATGCTGGGAGAATAATTTGAAATCTCTGGTGTTCCTTTGGGTATAGGAATCAGATCTATATTGAAAAATTTTCTAGACCATGGATCGTTGTACAAGATGTCAGGATCAGAAATCTCTGAGATCTGGCATGGCAGTAATGTGATTAGCCAGTGTTTTAGTCATCAGCATCTGCACAGGCTGAGACGAGGCAGCTGGGTCCACCACTTTGAAATGAAGAAGGGCCGCAGCTCTGTTCATTTTCCACTCGTGTTCATAGGATGCAGAACTAAGTAAACACATACATCACTGTTTGCATTGTTTTTCTGAGTCATTTGCCTCTGATTCAGCTCATGCACACAAATTTTTTTGGATCAAATTCATTTTAAAGTTTTCCTTTACCTTCAGAGAGGCTAGACCAGGGGTTAGTTCAGATCATCCTGTAGCAGATACTCCAATCAGGACCACTGCTATAGGGGAATACTTGTAAATGTACTTGGTATTGAGCAAAGTACGCTCAGCCCAACAGGGTGGAACTCACAGTCTATTCATGGGCAAATGTAGGGGGTGGAAAGGGTGTAGGTCCAGTGTAGAGGTCACTCAGTTTTGCTGGATTACTGCTTGTAATTTTACAA
The DNA here is from genome assembly GCF_000705375.1 of Tinamus guttatus. The sequence continues at coordinate 52,299 of NW_010576709.1, forward strand.
ATTGGTTAACCAACTATGGAATACCAGGTTGGACCTATATCCAAATATCACTAGACAAGCAGGGCAACCATGATCTCTTTAGAAAGGATGAGGCAATAGAAAGGACATTACATTGCTCTAGTGCATCTAGAGATCATAAATAATTTTATTAATCCACTCTTCTCAGTGGTGGCCAGTGATAGGACAAGAGGTAATGGCACAAACTGAAGCACAGAAACTTCTGCCTAAATTGGAGGAAAAATCTCTTGGCTGTGAGGGTGACAGAGCCCTGGGCCATGTTGCCCAGAGAGGTTGCAGAGTCTCCTTCTCTAGAGATCTTCAAAACCTGCCTGGACATGATCCTATGCAACGTGCACAAGGTGACCCTGCTCATTCAGGGCGGTTGGACTAGATGATCTCCAGAGGTTCCTTCCAAACTCAACCATTCTTTGAATTTTTACGGATCCTGCAAACAATATTATCTGCTCTATTCTCCTACCTCAGTGCTAACTCCAGTTAAATTAATGGAAAATCCTCTGCAATTACCCCTGTAGCAATGCCTGATGGAATGGAGGTGCTCTTCCCAAACTTTGGTAACTATATCAAATGAGGAAGGCAGAAATTACACTCGAATTTGCTCTGACACTTACAGAAAGAAAAAAAAAAGTGCAGTCCCACCCAAGCCCATGGAAAAGCACCGAAATCAAATTAGCAAGTCAGATGAGCCACCAGACCAGAGAGTGTTCTGGAGGACACTTCACAACACCCAAACACCTGCTGATGCTGCCTCTCAGCATTAGCCTGCAACACCCTGCCATAAAGTCCTTTTTTGCAAAAAGCAGAGCTGTTACAGGTCCACATGAACCAGATTAGCTAAAACTGACTGGCCTTAGTATTCACCCTCAGCCAGTGACCCCAGAGGACAGCACAAAAGGCACATGGTTAGGCCTGACACCTTGAATCTCACAGACTAACAAGCTGGTTGATAAAGGACAAGTAATTATTATGTTCTAATGATACTATAAATTAACATACCAAAATCTTGTTCATCCTTTCAACAGCCTATACGCCAGGAGAAGCATGAAGGAGCTGCAGAACAGGCCTCTTTTGCATTGTAACATATGTTTGTGTCTCTGTTAGGCAGGTTGAAGTTCTTAAACAGGAAATTTATCTGAATTCACAAGTAGCTGCAGCAGAAGAAGCGTTACCAGGCCCATGTGGCAGTCCTTTATATTTGAGGATGCCAACTTCATACAAGCTCTTTCCTTCCCCATTTAATTGCTGGGTGTATACAACAGAGGCCACTCACTGTCGAGATGAAAAACCTATATTAGCAATTCCTCCCCGAAGTTACTACTACAGCACCTTGGGCATGTTTCACTGTGGCTATTTCAGGCAAGCAGCTCTCACTACTTTTTGAGTCCTACGGCGTAAAGCAAAAGCTGCTGGAAGTGAACAAAACCTGCCAGCAAATATTTTTGTAGCTCTCACCTTTGTTTTCAACTCCCAAGTGGCATTAATTATTTGCCATGCAAAATGACATGCACAGGAGCAAAGGGAGCTCTGAGGAGGATTTGCTCTTTCTCTTACAAATCCAGGTGACTTTGAGGCTCAAGGTAAGTTGTAAAGGATAGGCAAAAAGGGAAAAAAACTCACGTTTTTGTGACTCCCTGCCTGCAAGAGCAAGAAGGGAGGAAGAGTGAGTGGGCAGAGGGAGGTTATTGGTCCCATTAACAAGTCTGCTGAAATTCTCTCTTAAATGTATTTTTTTTTTTACCTACTCAACACACAAAACTACTGAAATGTGACTGATACAAGCTCCTGCCTCACCAGCACTATCTTGACAAAAGGCAACCTTGACATTCTGCAGGTAATTTTAAAACCTGTTTTGAGTCAAGTTTGTTTTTATTTTTAGGTTATCTATTTAAAAGAAAACAACTCTGAAGTCATCGTACTCTCCAGGAAAGAAAGTTGTTTCCAAGGTTAGATTTATTCTATCCTACTTCTGATAATTTATTCTTTTTAATAAGAAATAGGCACTCCAAAGTTTGAGATAGAGCTGTTCTTTGAGCCAAAGCCCAGAGACTATCACTACTCAAAAGCACTTAGTTCATCCACTGAGAGAAGGAAATATGAGAAATTGGCCCATCCGAGTAGCATATTACAAAATTGGTATTGTATGCCCAATTGCTCCAACTTAAGGGTGTGCTCCAACAATATATTCCTGTTCCTTTGGAGGAACATCTTAAGAAAACTAGAAATACACAACCCACCTATGTCCCTTTCTAGTAAATTTGGATTGGCAAATTAGTGCACAACCCTTTTCTTGTTTCATTCCACACTTCCTGAGGACAATATTTAAAAGCAAGCTGATAAACATATTTATCACAGGATGTTTTAGCCTGCTGCTTGCACCTAGCCGAGCTGGGATGGCTGAGATTTGCACCCAGTCGCTGGTGTTTTCTATGCTGATGAGGTTGCAAAAGAAAGTGTTCTGGTGAAGGCTGCCCACGCTCTGCTCAGAATTTAAATGTAAGGATCAATTGCATGGTGGGAACTTTAGACAAATCTTTGCAGTTTCCCCAAAACACGCTGGGAACATTTCTCTCCTTGGCCTTGAAAGAGTCAGCATTGCTCGAAGTCACACCAGTAAAGGTAAGTTGTTGATCAGCATCCAGCCTGCCTGGTCAAGGTTGCAAATGAAAAATGGCTTTATTAGAGGCTGTCAAAGCCTATACCTGATCCCACGGTGAAGACACTACTTCACTGTCTGTGATAAAGAACCCCTGTGTAATGATAAGTTCAGCCCTGGTAGCAAGATAAATGGGCAGCTGAGCTTGGCTAAGTGCACGTTGGTGTCAGTGCCAAATTGCACTGGCTACATCATCGGGAGCTGCTGCGGGACACTCAGCAGCTCCAGCTCTCACGGAGCAGCTGAACGGGGCTTTGCATTGAACTTCTGCACACTCCTTCAGCATGAATTGTCTGCAGGCCTGAGTATGCTGCTCTTTGGACTTTGGTCTTCACGGTTGCCCCTAAAATGGCCTGCTCGGGTGTTTCAGAAGATCGTGTGAACGTACTGGCTGTGCCCAGGGATTTTGGAGGGTTGGCTTCACCAGCAGCACCATGTCCTACACTCTGCAGAGCAAGCAAGTCTGCTCTTCACGCCACTTCAGCATAGAGTAGAGCTGCAGCCACTAAGTTTTGGGCTATCTTCAACATAGTCAAAACAGGAGAGGTCACAAAGTTCTGCTCGATATCAGGTGTCCAGCAGACAAACTGCATGCTGTGCTTCTGTGAACCAAAAACAGGGAGTTTCGCTGAAAGGCACCAGTGTATTCCAGTGTAATTCCTGGCAGGGAGGAATTCTTCAGCTTGGTACTTCAGCTTTGGCACCCCAAATGCTGTTGGAGATGTCAAGCTCAGGGTATAGCAGCATGGACAGATGCAGACAGATGCCTCTTATCACCACCTATTTGCTGAAGCCCACAGATAGGAGGCAACTCTAGGACATATAGTCCTAATAGCTATGTTATCGTGGCATGGAGCCCAAGGTAATATGCCAAGCCTCTCAATTTATTTATACACTGTTTATTTGTGTGTTTATAATCTTTAAATAATAACTCTCTCCCATATTAAAAGATTCCAAACAGATGCAACAATAAACTGAAATTCAAGACACATACAAACAGATTGTGAGGCAGAGATACAGAGCAAAAAATAGAACTGGTGAATCACAAATACTGAAACTAAATAAATGAATCAGTTCTAAATAGTCTAATTAATAAAGGTTAATTTATTTATCATGCTGGCTAACCTGATATCTCTGAACTCATCTAAATTAATGTAAAAGGAACAAAACACAAAAAGGGCAGCAGTAATTGGAAAGACACTGTAGATACATTTTCCAGATGCTTCTTTTTCTGCTACATAAAAAGCATCCTGGGTTCATTAGTGCCTCAGTATGGTCAACATGCAAAGAGATGCTCACTCATATCCTGATTGGTAGCAGCATAATTAAAAGGGTTTTTCAGGCATTAACTCTTCATGAGTTGGAGCTTTACTTTACCATAAAACATAAAGATGGTCACAAAGACCAGTCATACTGCCCTCCAATACACAGTGGCACTATTTCCACCTTACCCAATGCAGTCTGCAGGGAGGAAGGCTTCATCACTACTGGCAAAATAACCCCGTGACCCTCACGGACTGAGAAGTCAGTTACGGAGCCTAACAGAGGTCATCCCACAACGTGCTAGCAGTTTTCCATGCCCATGATTATCCCCAGCGAGTACTTAATGGTCAGCAGCTGGGAAAGCAGCAAGAAATATCATTGCAGCTGCTGCCTCACCATGATTCTGCATGCAGTTCTCCAAGGATGTGCCCCATCTGCCAGTCCTCACCTGGCACACAGACCCACAGCTCTCATTTTTCCTAAAACTGTCCTAAAATTCTTTATTAAGACTTAAGGCTTATAAAGAAATCTGACAGTTCCACCAGCAAGAATTTGATGTTTGTGCTTCACTTCCAACTCTCTGGTGCAGGGAATACTGAGGGCAGCTGGAGGCATCTTGTTCTATCTGCGACATGGCCATCCATGATATATATATTCAGTGTGACAGAAATCAGTCTATAAGACTTCAGCAGCACAGAGAAAGTCTAAAATGTATGTTACTTCTTTCAAAATTAAAAATTAAAATGCTTTCATGTGTTAGGTGATTTCAAGGTACCCATAAAGCAATTAGTATATTTTAATCTGGGGACTCCACTGGATTTCTCCATCTCCATTGTTGATATGTGATCTATAAGATTGATTCTGAACATATTCAAAGTGGAATAAAAATGGCCTGAAAGGTTGTTGGGGGTATCCTGATACCAACCTTTTGGTTCTCCTTTGAATGGCACACATTGCTTTGATGGATCCCCTGGAGATGCCAGCCGTGTCATCAATCAGCAAGGGAAAACATAAAACTCTAAGTCTAGAGCCTCGCAGTAAAGCTTTAATAACCCATGAAATAGAGCTTGAAACACAGAAATAAAAAATACTTGAGGTGGAGGGGGGGTAAGTACAATCTGAGATTATACAATAGGGCTATGGTCATAAAGTTGCTAATTTTTCATTTTTTGAAGAGGCCTTCTGGACTGCTAAGTCCTTGCAAAGTACACTGTAGGTGGCTGCACTTCATTTCTAAAGGGATAAGTGGCTGTCACTTACCAAAAAAGTAACTGTGGGAAACAGTAGGGAAGTATGTCAAAATGTTCTATTTAAACTGGGCAAGTGTTCTTCATTACTTCTTTCCTTGACAGTTTTGCAGATGTTAAGGAGTTCTGTCCTTTCTCTGAGAAAAAAATACATAGGATTATCTTTTTTTTTTTCCTCAAAGTGGTTAGTTTTGGAAGTAAAGATAGCTTCCACTTTGTCTGAGGAGACCTGGTAGCTCTGATGTGTCATTGGAGAAAATAGCAGCAATTCTAGGAGGTTTTAAAGGTCAAGGCTTGACTGAACTGTAATTGACTTTCAAACATTGATCCATTATTATTGGTGCTTGTTTAAAATCAAAGATTATTTAATTTTAAGTTATTCTTCTGCTTTCTGAGTCTGGAGACACTCAGTTTGGCTCCACCAAGTTTGGTCATTCCACCAAAACAAAATCTAACTTCTGAATGCTTTTTTTTGTTTGGTTTGTTTCCCCCAGGTGTGTTCTCTTTATCCCTCACTTCAAATATAACTTCTCCACTTCCCCACACTGAGGCTTAGCTCTGAGTGGTTTCTACTCATTTTTTTTTGCATCTTTCATGCTAAGCATATCCATCATCTCCCTTTTTATCAGGAGCGCTATCCATTGACATCTTCCATCTTCTCCAAATAGAGATGACCCTAGCTACATGTATTCCAGATGCAAACAGCAAGCCACACACCAAGAAGACGTTGCAGAAGTAGCTGTATAGTGAAAATAGAGATGTTTTCATCAGTTTCTAAAGGTAAAACCAGCTCCTTTTGTGTCCAACTATATTGACTATGAGAGGCAAACATGAGTTGTGGGAGTCGCCACGAGAAGGTCCCACACTTCATTTCAGCTAGTCCAGATGATTATTGCTGACATTTCAAAAGAACAGCCAGAATGCTCAAATGGATTAATAAAATAAATTCATTTCCCATAGTTTATTTGCTGACTGTTGCAGGGAAGAAAGCTACAAATATTTCATTTGATGAACATCATTTAATCCCTTTTTCAATTACTGGGCAAATAAGAAAACAGACCTCAAAAACTGTGAATAATTTCATTAGGATTTGACAAAACTTCTCAGAAAAGCAACTTAGTTATTAGTTCCAGTTCTCATCTCAGCCTGCATCTGGCAAAGTCAACGACTTCTTAAACTTCAGCTTATAAAAAGCCATTCAATTTTCTAGATTTACTAGGTTTTGAGTCTTTAGGAGCTTATATTTTTGTTATAAAAATGGAGATATGCACTTGAATTCCCTTTTTTTTTTCAAAGCAGTAATCACCATAGAAGCACATGGATCCAGCCCTTAAAGAAGTCCAGGGACTTAAAGAAAATGATCACATGGGGGAAATATATGGATCACGATGATTAACTAGAGCATGAAGCTCCTTGGAAATTACCTAAAAACTCACTAACAGATAAACTAGCATAGTTGGTGTTAACAAACATTAGTCCTTGGTGCAGGAGCTGGTTTTTGATTTGCTTTTGCACGGTAGCTAGCATAAAGAGACCTAGACTTGAGGCACAACAGTAGTATAAATAATATAAATAATTTGGGCACTGACCATATGGGCCCCAACTCTTAGCTCAAGCAAGATGATTTGCTCTGCTGTGGAGAATGGAGCTGTGCCAACTTGCTCCGAGGAAACAGCCCAAGATCTGGTCATATTTGTGGGAACCAGATGGTGTTTTATGGTGTTTTTCTTTTTTCTCTTTTTTTTTTAATTTAAAGTTACTCAGAGTAGCAGTGGGGAGAGGAATGGTACATTGCAGCAGGTGGGTAGGTAGTTGAGGGGAAATGGGAGGGAAATGGTGGCATATTCTTACCTTGTGTTATATGACATAGAATGTGACAGCATTAATGATTAACCATAGTGCTTGATACTCCCCAGAATGACACAGTTATTTTAAGGGATGATGGGTTTGTTGCATACAAGCTCTTCCATCTTCTCTTCCACTGAAGCTGACCTGGCTGGTCAACATGGGCTGTGAATCGGATTCATCTCATACACATCCACTCCAGGTGCATCCTTATCAGAAGGCAAAGTGAATGTGTTAGTCTATCAATTCTCCTGCTTCACTCAAATCTACACCCTCATTTCCCATATAGAAAGAACAGATAAAGTCCTGCACTCTTTTACTATTGTGCTTTAAGAGGAACGGTGATTAAGCTGAGATGTTGAAGAGCAATGGTTCCACAAAGTGCAGTGAGGAGGACAAAAAGCTATTTAAGACTTTCCCAGCATATTCACCTTCTGAAGAAAATTAATGAGCTACCAAGCACACAGTAGCACATGGCAGTAACTTTTCAGAAGTAAAAAGCTTAGCAGCAGCTCCGCTGAGCTCTGGCAGGCAGAAGCTCCCCTGGAGGGCTTGCCTGCTAGATGGATGTACTGCAGCAGACTTGGTGGAGTGGCTGTCACGTCTCCGACAGGCACAGCGTGAATATTCATTTGGATTTCTACCTCTTATATCATATATACATACATTTGTGTACGTGTACATGCAGTTATAAGTATGTGCACATATGCACACAGATGCAAATTTATAAAATTTCAGCAAACTGTTTTGGAACTGATGTCTTTAAACACTACATACAAGGATTTTGTCATAAAATAAAGCACCACTTGCAGGAAAAGCACCTATATTTTACAGAGTGAAAATAGCCCTCTAAGGAAGTGCAGTGCAGGCACATGACGTTGTGGTCCCTCACAGTAGAACCTACATGGATACTGGGACTCTTGGTTCTCCAAGTCATTTGGTTTTCATTGCTAGCCTGGACATGGCTCCAGTGTCACCTCTCCTGCACCGAGGACTCTGGGGACAAGATCCAATTTTCACATTACTGCCCCCAGTCTGCATTCCCAACTCTACAGAGATTCAGCTGGTGGCAGAAGCACAAGGGGAGCTGCATGGTCAGAGGAAGGGAATGGCATCCATAAATTCAGACAGGACATATCTGCTTGCAGGAAAACACCAGAGACAGTGATGAAACCTCTGACACTGCTTCTAATTAAAGCCTTTGCCTTTGGGAGCCACAGTCTTTATTAATGCAATTATGAAGTAGCCAAAGGCAGCGAATGCTTCTGTCAACCTTAGTATGGGAATGGAGTCCTTCAGTTACCATGGGAAACTGCTCCCTCCCTTAGCAAATGTCCTTTCCACCATTGCAGTGTTTTATCTGCTGACCACAGAAAATTAAATTGGTTTATATGGCATTTGAATCCACCTTCTACACTCCAGCAAGTCAGAAACAAGACCCTACAATTTTCAAATTAGCTATCTGATGAAGGGAAAATCAATATAAAGTAAAATTTAGAAAGTTTTTTTTCTAGAAGTAGCCTTAAATCTTGATTTACAAAAAGTATAAAAATAACCTATTCTACAGAATACAATCAAAGCAAGTTCTAATCTCAGAACTTTTACTTAGTTAAAAGAGAAGCTTTTAACTTGGTAATCTTTGTTAAGAGTACAATAACTGTTTGCAAACCTAAAACTGAAAGAATTACCAGCTGCACTTCTATTTTAAAGGACTCCAAAGGAGGGAGAGAGAGAACCAAAACCCCTCTATGGACATTACTCTAGGCCCTTGGCTCCCAATAGTAAATGTAAAATTGTACTGACAGCCCACCACCAAGCTTTGAATTTCCCTATAAAAAACACAAGTCATAGAAAGAAGTAAAAGACCATCCCACCATCACAGGACTCATCACCTCTATTTGACCTCTCAAGACAAACAATGAATGGAAGAACTAACTACTATTTTCCATAAGAGATGCTGAGACATGGAGCAGGTAAGTGACTTAGCTGTCAACACAATTGTGGATGACCCAGTGGCATCAATCTACCTCCATTGGTGCTACCTTTGGTGTGTTGATGGTGGTCCCAGGACAGGCTATCTGTGATCTGTGGTTGGGCTTCACTTTCCCTCTCTGAAGCAGCTCTCCCTCTCTGAAGACCTTGACATTTTCTGGATCTTCTAAGCCAAGTAGCCTCACAGTCTTTCTTCCAAGACCTACAAAATGCACAAAAATGTCTACAAAAACACTGGGCAAAGGAGAGCTGCTTGTACCTACCCAGTGAATACTTTCTGTTCATTCTATTTACAGGTACTATGACAAGACACTGGGGAAGCTATATGTCACTGGCTAAAGTCCCAAAGCATGAAGAGCCTCCAAGAGTGCAAATAAGGGAATAAGATGTGGTCAGTTACTTTTAGCCAGGTGACGAATGTTTAAGGCATTTGGGGATAGTGTCAGAAGACAGTATAGCACATTATTCAGTCTGGAAGTAAAGGCTCCTGTGGACCTCAATATCTGAAAAAAATATCTCTTGCAATTATCAGTTGCCCAAGGTTTCACAGAAAGTCTGTGACAGTAGGGAACTGAATCTGCTTCTTGAGCCCTTACCATGAGGCTGCCATTCCCGAATAGATTCACAAACTTCCCATTAATGAGTAGACAGGGATTTGCAGGAATATATTTGACTGTTGCTCGCAGCTCATGAGAGCTTTCCGTTTTGCATGATGCTGTAGTTTAGCCTCATACTGTTAAGCTTGAAAAACTGCCATAAAGCACCAACTGATGCTTGCAATGTCTGCTGAGCCTCTAACACCACCCGCATGGACTTGTGGTGAATACTGATGAAACCCAAGTCTTACATCATTCTAACACAATTTGTTTGTTGCCTATAGAATCTCTTTAAAAAGTTTTCTCCTTATAAAAATAAGGAAGTGCAAAGTCAGAATCCAGGCCTGGTCTAGGTTCATAAACTCATTTAAATCAAGGTTTTGGGAAAGCCCCATGGAAGTGTCTTGCTTGGTTCTAGGAGGTAATGATTCCTATTGCAGAAGTCCAACCCAGGTGCTGAGTGAAGGCAAAGTTGGGAGAAGGCAGGTCTAGATCCATCTCTACTCCAAATTGCAGAGTGTGTTTTTTAGATGTCCTGAAAAAAAGTTTTTATGCACAGGAGATCTTGGCCTCTTTATAGAATCTAAAATGAATCTTCCCATTTAACTTCAGGTCTGCATTTTGATGCTTTTTTGAAATTCAGAACTGGAAACGAAATGTTATAAAAGCTGTTATCAGTCCAGAAATAGAAATAAGTGCAAATTACAAAAGAATGCTGTTCCAGGAAATTTGGATGGTACAAATACATTTTGTTGGAGTATTAGAATTTCCAGGAAAGAACCAAAATCGAGATCTATATGCAACTGATCTATTCATTGGCAGATGGTCAAATTGCACCAAGTCCGCATATTAAATTATTCAGCTAAGACATTCTCTAAACAAAATGCCCAAATTTATCCCCACAACTAAAGAAAATTGAAAAAATGCAGCAGTTTTGAATGCTCAGGTGATTTGTCTATAAGAAAAAACAAGAAGTATGAAAGTCTGGCAGGAGATTATGTATGTTATTGCCCTGCAGCACCCAAATGTGAGACTGGTTCCTAGTTTTTCACAGGGACCCTCCTCTCATCCCTGAGCAGCCTAGAAGCAAGGAGGGAGGAGACCTCAGTAGGTCTTTCCTCTATCTTGAGGAAAGACTACGTTCATACAAACAATACATTGATATATACATGAACATCTTCCTTTACTTAAAACCACCTTGTGTTGAAGCTTTCATGTTCTTGTGTCAGCATTGCTAGTGCTTAATTACCCTTACTGCTAGAAAGCTCCACATATAAAAAACTCCTTAGCTGCAACTCAAGACCATGACTTGCCCCATGAATTGTGGTTATGGAACTCCTTTCTCTTTGATCAAGTTTGTTCTTATTAAATCTGCAAATGAGGCCAAACAGGTCTCAGCTGCAAATATGTCAGAGAGGATTAGGATTTAAAACACTCTACCTCATCCTACAGATCATTCATGAAAATAAAATTTGACAATAAACCCAGGAAATAAAAAGCCTTTGTAGAACCTTCTGCTTTGATAAGAAAGATTTTTAGCAAGGTTTTCCAACTAGCTTTGGTACTGCTAAATTAAGACTTCCCCAAATCAGAACTCTCTACATTGATTTTGAAAAGATAGTGAAAAAAGCCAAAAACTTTATTAATGTCACATTTCATGGCATCTACTTTTTTGTCCATAAAACTTGATTATGCAGTGACGGGAGGAAATCAGAAAGGTTTGGAAAGTGTTTGTTCTAGGCCCTGCTCATCTCCCCATTAGATTCTAATAGGTTCATTATTTGTTCCAGAAACTGAAATTAAACTGGCTGGTCTGTACCTTCCTGAAGCCTCCTCACCCTCATTATAAAGAAGATTATCTTTAATGTTTGCTACATGGCATCGCTCATTCTCCAAAAGGTTTCAGGTAGAGTGGTGAACAGCCGAGGCTGATTTCTCCAGAGAATCCTATACTGATTTTGACTGTACCATGGAGATTTGGAAGCAGCTTCCTACCTTAACTTGTTCTTGCATTCCTCTAGTCTGAAACATTGCTATTTAGTCCCTAGCTGTGTTAGGTGCCTGATTGCAGCTGAAATTCTTGGTTGAAGCTGAAGCCAATGCAAGGTGACACTGCAGCTTCAGCTGGGGTTGCAAAGTAACCCAGCGCTGAGAACACTGGTTTGGGACGCTCGTGTCCCTGCATTGGTTGCACTTACCACACACCACACAAGGAGAGCAGGCATGCAGAAAAGCCACATTGCAGATGATTAAAAAAGATCTGGGAGAGATTTACACCTGAGTGCCTGGTTGGATAGTAAATAAGAGGAAACAGTGCTTCTGTGAACGTATAGCTGATTTTACTACTGCTGAAGTGGAGCTTAAAATTGTTTGGACAGTAACAAGGAACCCTGCTGATTGCCAGGTAGTAGGAGAAAAAAGTGCAACTGCGGGGATTATTTTTATTTCAGAATGTTAAAGGAAGTGAATGCAGTTTGTGCTATGCCTGTTACCTAGCTGATCTATTCTTCAGAACAAAAACAAAAGACTAAATTCAAGCCATTTAAACTAATTGCATCAATGCAGTGGAGCCACTTTGTCTCTGATAGTCACCCATAGCACTGCAGAAGCACAAAGACAAGAGCATCTCTGCTTTCTCTTTACACTGGCCATGAGAAGTCTAACAGGAGGGTTTCATCAAGAAAGCAGTGGCCACAGATGAACATTTCAAGGGCCCATACAAGCTTGCACTTCATGGATGAGAAATGCACCTGTGGGCTTCAGCTACCACCAGACTACAGGCTGCCTGCAAAAAGGTTGAGCAATTTTAGTATTTGCACACTTCTAAGGCCCTCCTTTGAAGGGCCAACAATAGTAATGGGCATTTCTCCTACCCTAAATTTATCATTCTACCATCTAATATTAACTGTTACAGTATCTCTTTGAGGAAGAAATCTTCCTTTGACTTTAGAAGACTTCAGATCAAATACCAAGAAATACTTATATTTCTACACGGCAGCGATCTAAAATAAAAAATAAAACACTCAGGGCAACATTTGGTTCCTGAATCTCTCAATATTTTCTTGAATCTTTAAAAGTTAGAATAAGCCAGGTATTTGCTTAAAGAGAAAAACTTATTCCTTTGGCAAACATTATTTATTTGTTCACTTTTTCATGTATTCTTTTCTTGTAAAAGACCAAGAACATCTTCCAAGATGCCACATCTTCCAATTGCCCACACTTCCATCATACTGATCAGAAATATTAATAGAAACATTTAAGATAACATGTTCATAAAAAAAGTCTAACAAAACTCACAGGGGTCAGGAACCCAGTGTCAGAAGTGTCCCCAAAAAACCCACATGGGAGGGAAAAGTCACAGGAAGGGGTGCAGGAGAGAAGGCCACATCCCTTCCTCTGGTGTCCCCAAGCTAAGCACAACCATGCAGCCGCGTGACACTGTACTGCCATTGACAGCAACAGGCCATGAGCACTGTACTGAGCTTGCAAGGCCTCAGGAAATTTTCTTTGCTAAAGTCTTAAGCTGCCTGCAGCTTGGTTTTGCTTGGTTTAGCAATTTCTCTAATCAACCAGGTACCTAAGGCCTAAGTGTTTTACTTTTATCTGTGTGGAATATGGTAATATCTTCATGCAGGAAGCAGTGACCAGCACTTGTTCTGTGTAGAACAAGAGTTTTAGGGCTCTAACAACGATGCTGTGGAGAGATTCAGGCCCTGAGAAGTGCAGACCCGGGTGCCACATGAAGGTGCACAGAGTGGCATGGAGAAATGGGCACAGGCAGCAGATGGAGACTTCACAGCTGGAAACTCAGTCTTTCTCAGGTAAGAAATGCAGACCCGGGGCTGGGCAAAGCAGGTCTTAGCAGTAACAGAACAGTTATCTAGCAGTTTTACAGTAAATTCAGATGCAACTTGGCACTGCAGGCTACAGAGTAAAGGTATAAAAGCATATTAGCAAATAAAAATGACCCCAAGTGGATCCTAGAGCAAGGAAGACACATTGACATGAACACCATGCTGCTGGGGAAGTACTTGAATGCTGACGTGCACAACCGCCCCCCGTGCCCACTCAAACGAGGTTTCCAACCTCAGCAGTGAGAGGAGCTGAGGAAGGGAGAGCAGAAAAGGAGCAGAAACTAAGGAGTGCCTGTAAGGGATAGAAATGCAAGTAAAATTGCTTTTTTTTCTTTGGTAAGAATTTAATCTGCACTAATAATCTTTAAACTCTCCAGATTTCAAGCAAACAGCTTTGCTTATATGATATGCTTCCTCTTTGCCCGTAAAGAAGAAATTCAAGAATATCAGCAAATTTATACTTTCCTCTGGGTGAAAAAGGGCTCGGCACAAAAACAACATTGTCATTTATCTACCATTCAGGGGATGTGGTGGATACACTCCTCCTCTGGGGTTTGCGTACAGAGGAATCTCCCTGTTGCTGCTGCTTGTGGTGTCCTCACTCACCACCGTGCTCCCCAAAGACACTTCTGCAGAGGCACTGCTAGAAGTCCCCACTTCCTCCACTGAAGCCACAAATTAATTTTCTGCTATATTCTATGCCATAGAGCCACAGTAAGTATCTTGCAGCACTGCCTCCCTGGCAGTGTCCCCTATCCCACAGCACCATCTCGTGGGAGACTGCAGCCTGAAGAGATCAGCAAAACCACCAGCTGCAACCAAATCCCTTTCCATGTGCTGGTTTCTGTAGCAATGGGACACGCCGTTACTAATGGTTTAGAGCTGATTGGCACTGCAAGTTCAGCATGGCTCAACAAAGAGCTGGACAGTGCAATGGGAACGATGATGACGCTCACAAAATCCCAGGCACTGACTGAGCAGGAGAAGCTCCGTGTATCTGCACTGGATACGTTTGCCAATGGGTAAGTGACTGGCTGTGTGGGTAAAGGGACGGGAGTTGGTTTGATCAGTCTGAATCTTTTTGCTACCACTGCATACTGCCTCAGGATGCATTGCATCTGCTGTTCTGCTGGCACCTTTCATGCTGTTTGAAAGTCTGGAGACTGTAGGAACCACAGACGGAAGCACTAGGTGGTCGTGGTATGGCCTGAGATTGTTGGGATGCAGCGAAAGGTCAAGACAACCTATAGACAGTAGCTCTTGAATTTCTCTCAACTGTGTGCGTCATGACTGGTTAGCAAATGCTGTGTCATGGGATCAGACATTCCTTTTTTAAAATTTGTCATAAGTCCTTGAGCAGAATAAATTGTTTACAACTGAGAAACCATTTAGTTGCTCCAAAGGACCAGTATAATGCCACACAGACTGGAGGCCACAAGAAGCAGAGCCACAGACTTTTCTGTTTCGCTCTGTTGTCTCCCTGTAGCAAAAGCTTGGTTTCCTCTGTAAAATGGGGAGCTAGCAGAGTGTCAGAAGCACAGTGGGTATCACTCTTTTGTTCAGTATCATAAATGTATGCACTCTGTGAAGAGCAAGGCACACGTTTCACTTTGTTTGTCAAGCAAACAGATGAGCCCAGATTTACGAACAGAGGTAAAAAATGAGGGAAATGTTTGGAGCCCTTGTTCCTGTTGGCTTGACTGCAGCTCAAGGGTGAAGAGAGCTGGTGTTTTCATGCCTGTGCAGTCAGATGAAGCACAGCAGGTCTCTACACAAACTCAGCTCTTTCAGGGCTGAGAGTGGACAATCTGTCGCTTCCACAACTTCAGCCACTTTTGTATTTTCGGAAAGAGAGTAATGCAACAAAGAGTAGCGAAGAGAGGAAATCATGTCAGTTTGCTAGAGAAACATGTAATTTGGCATCCGATGGGCAATTTAGCCCACCCATTCTTAGTTTTTGGGAAATAGCTTGGCAAGTGGATCAGAAATCTCCTGATTAGAGAGGGATATGAAGGCATCTGCATCCCTTTTAACAAAGGGCTTTTAGAACTCCATCGTATTAGTCACTGCCCAAATGGAACTCTAGAGCATGGAGACACTCACTTTTCTCTAGCTTTCCAGGCCAAAGCTTATCCCTTGACAGCCATGACACGAGAAGTCACGGTTGCTTGTAGCAACTTGTGAAAACTTGTTTTCAGCCCAAGTTCTTCATCATGATGGCACTCCTAACAGTGGACTTTGGAGTCCTGAATTCATGTCTTTGGGTGTAGAGAGATGCTTAGAAAGGCAGCTGAAGTCAACAGGAGTTTGGCACCTTTTTTCCGAAGCTCTTTGGAAGTCATCTAGATCTCTAGCACGGGCATCCAAAACAAAGTAATTCTTGTCACACTTTACCGCCTAACCCCAGTGCTCTCTTCACCTAAAGTCCCCCTTCCTATTGTGCCTTTTCATTGGAATCACAAAGAAGGGGAAAAAGTTGCCTTATATCCCAACTCAAGTAGTGCAGATTGATCCCACTGGACAGGGCAAGCTGGATCTGCAATAGAAGAATCCTACTGTCTCTTTCCAAAAAGAAGAAACAGAGACGGGGTTACTAATTCTAGTCCAGCTCTGAGCTTTCAAACAGGCAGCACCCCCTGTGATCAGTTCCTACCACCTCTCCCCAGAAGTGCTTCCCCCACTACCCAAAGAAACAAAAATATCCTCCCTACGCCACAAAGAAGCTGGGGAGTAGCCTCCCTCTGTGAGCTGCTGAGCCATATGTGAGAGTGTGAGTTTGCATATTGTCTGTCCCTCTCTATAATTAGAGCCAGAAGGAAAAGCATCAGTGATGCCACCTAACCCCAGGACAGACAGCAAGCCCTGCAGAAAGGCTTGTGACTACAGATGTATTCTTTCTTTTTATTTTATAATAAAAAGATAAGAGATATCTTGAAAAAAACATTGTGCTGGTGTCCCACTTACCAGTGGTTTTGCACATTGCTTTTCCCAGGAAAACAGCAGCAGTCCAAGAAATCAGGTTTTGCACTTTCTCCTGTCCGGGTTGATCCTCGTTGGAGAGTTCACTCCTTCACCAGGGGTTGTTAATGGTGTGTTGCCATGTGGTCTCCTTTCATGCCTTTTTCTTTTTCCTCGAGTCTCTGTATTTCCCCTATGGGACGACGTGCTTGCTTGGAGAAGCAGACTGTGCAGATTTATTTTGGAATAAATGTTTGGGGCAGAAACAAGGTTAAAAGACAAAAATAGTGCTGGGGAAGGTGAGCAGTTGCTCTGCAGAGGCGGCTGCTCCGAATGCCAGGAGTTAGGCCATGGGGCTTGACTGACGTGCAGTTGGTTTCATGAGCTGCCAGGTCAGAGAGGATGTTACAGCGTTACTGGAATCAAAAGTTTGTTTGCATTCAGGTATACTCAAGTAATGACCTTTTATGCCTTTCAGGGTAAAATGAATCCCTCAATTAACCTGCCCTTATAGCTTTCTTCGTCAAGCAGCATTCTACAGAAAGCCCATTTTATACTATTTATACTGTTTTAGAGTCTAACATCGATGACTTGCAAAAGTAAAAACTGTATCAGTTTCACACACATACAAATGTAAATGTAGTGTTAAGAATTCATATTTTCACTGTGCCAGGTCAAAGCACAATAAATCAACCTCTTGTCTTGTATGCCTTATGCTTTGAGGAGCAAAGGTTTTATGAAGATTTTTAGAGCATTGACCTCTTTTAGTCCTCTCTTAGTATAGATTAGTATAGATCTGCACATACCCTCTTTGCCAGAGGCAGGATTACCCCTCATAGACTTATTCTCTAGTCACTGTGTATGTAAAAGAGGTACCACCTCCCATGACAGTAAAGTACCACTGAAGTGGCTACAAAAACAAAATTCTGGAGAAAACCGGAACACAGTCCAAAGCAAGTGGCTGAGTGTTAAGAATTCCTTAAAACTTACAAACCAATTTAGGCAAGGAAGACTAATTAAGTTAAACATTGATGAGCATTTATTTGAAAAGTACATAGAACAGAATAAAATCAGTGCTAAATACAATATCCTGCCTCACTCATATGACAAGATAAAGCACATTTTTCCCATTTATTTTTCTGTTCCTGAGCCCCAAATGTTGGTGATGTCTCCTCTGAGGCTGAAATCGATGGGATGAAATAAGTAAAATTTCACAATAGCTGCTCCCATATTAAACCTTATGACCTTTAAATAAAAAAGCAAAAGCAATAATACTGACTTCAAACCTAAGCTGATGATACTTGAACTATTATTAGGATAATTTTTCTTTTCTCGGCATATGGTGTGAAGTTCATCTGCAATGTAAGTAAAAGGAAAGACTTGAATGAGCTTACAGTGCATCTCTCTCATCTCATCTTCAGTCTCTGTTACTTTATCCAGCTTAATTTCAGAATAATTTTCCTGAGTTAACCATGCAAAGCTTTGACAATATTTTGGAAGGCATGTATTCAGGACTGAGAAAAATATGATTTTTAAGGGTTGGAAAAAGAACACATTCTTCACAAAGGAGATTGCAGATGGAAAAAGCCACTGGAGTGAGGTCTGACACCCATAAGATAAGCCCTACAAGACAATGAAAAATTACGAGAGCCCAGTTATAGCTATAATGAATGTCCAGGAGAAACAGGCACACCCCTGGCAAAAAACTAAGTGCGGTCTCTTGCAAAAGAGCATGGAGAGAGTGCTTTGTGGTTTCTTCTCCCTCTGAAAGTTGTGCCCTCCAAATGCATTAAAGGGTTCCTTTTGGGAATATCTAAATGAGGCAACTATGAGCATCTGTACAGGTATGGTAATCAAAGCCCTTTCTGCTCCTAATGCTGTTCACCTCAAAAAGCTCACGTGGAGTGGGGATTCTTCCCTTTTGGCAGCATTGAAGAACATGAAGTTAACAAGCAGGTTTTGCAGTAATCTTGCTAAACTGCATGATAACCTTTGGAACCTACTGAAAGTGCCGACACCAGTATGAGCAAAAACTGAGAACCATAGGTGACCAATTCCTACACGTGATTTCACGTTTGCATAGCTTGGGAGCCTTCCAGTGCAGTACCAGGGAAACCTGCTTCCCACCAAACCAGGGTCAGGGGATGAAGAGCCATCTGGAGCCCACCTGTCAGAAAAACCCACTGTCCGGAATGGGCCTCCTGCAATATTTGCAATTAGATCAGTTCTGTCAATCTGAATATGAATGCTCTCTGAGACATTGAGAACTACTTTACTCCAATATGCAGTTATTCTGACAAAGAAATGAAAGAGATACAGCCCATAATCTAAGTTAGATTTGGCAACAGTTATGCATATGGAATTTATACCATACATCACAGATGAGTTTATAGCTTTTGACCAGTCTGCAAGAGCTTCTGTATCCTCAAGAGGATAAATTCACCACAAAGGCCTTATCATTAAACTGTCTGACCAACAGGTGAAAAGATGTCCCCTTTTTATGATGTAAGAGAGAAGTATGAACAGTAGGTTCTGTCTTGTCTAAATTACAGCGCTTTTGCTGACAAGCCACCAATGGTCCTATGGTTTTTGAGGCAGAATTATTCTCTCTGACTTGTAAAAGAGCAGCTGTCAGTCCATTCCTTGTGCAGTTCACTTTTGCCACAAACCTTACGTGCTTTTCCGGATCAAAAGGCAAAATAGAGCGATGGACAAACGTGTGGCATTACTCACATGATCGTTGTAGGTATAACTGTTATTCTGAATAAGATGGTTTTTGTTCCAAATAACTGCAGATTGTAGGTCCACTCACATTGTAGCATTTTAATATCGAATTTATACCAGTGAAATTTCAAACTCGATGGAGAACAAGTAGGAAAGCTCCTGATGTTGGCAGAATATGTAATGTGTGTTGGAACCATCTGTGGAACTGATGTCTGTGTGGTTTTACTCGGTTGTATAAAAAGTTCCATGGCTGTATCTGAAAATGTAAGGGCCTCTCTTGCTTTTGCCAGGGTGAAGGTTGACATAGGTGGGAGTTTCTCCACCCGCAGTTATGCCCAGTGTACCATTGACTAGATGTAATTCTCCTGTCAAGCTTTTGAAGTTCTTTCCATCCACATGAAAGTAGAGGCTCACCACCAGCATCCCACCAAGCTGTGGAAGAGAGGTACAGCACAGAAGTTGCTCTGGAAAGTAAAAGAATTGCAGGAACTGAATCAACCTCCTCTACCCTGTGTGTCCTGCAGCCTGTAGGCCAGTGTCCTAAGTCCAAGAGGCTGAAGACTCCAGGAGAGGCTAAGGGGCTGGTGAGGAATGCTAAGGAGTTTTGGAGTCCCTCTGGATGGCAGCGCAGCCCTCTGGGGCATCAGCTACTCCTCCCAGTTTCGAATCATCAGCAAACTTGCAGAGGGAGGACTCCATCCCTTCATCCAGGTCAATGATGAATAAGCTGAATAGGACTGGACTGAGGACTGACCCCTGGGGAACACTGCTAACTACAGGCCTCCAACTAGGCTCTGAGCCACTGATCACCACCCTCTGGGCTCTGCCATCCAGCCACTTCTTAATCCACCTTAGCATCCACTCATCTAACCCACACTTCCGTAGCTTGCCCAGGAGGACGCTGTGGGGGACAGTGTCAAAAGCCTTGCTGTAGCCCAGATAGATGACATCCACCACTCTCCCCTCATCTATCCAGCCAGTCATTCCATCATAGAAGGCTATCAGATTAGTCAAGCCTGATTCCCCCTTGGTGAACCCATGCTGAGTACTCCTGAGCACCCTCTTGTCCTCCACATGTTTGGAGACAACAGCCAGGATGAGCTGTTCCATCACTTTTCCAAGGATGGAGGTGAGGCTGACTGGCGTGTAATTGCCTGGGTCCTCCTTCTTGCCATTTTTGAAGACTGGCCTGACATTGGCCTTCTTCCAGTCCTCCGCCACCTCCCCCATTCTCCAGGACCTCTTGAAGATGATGGAGAGAGGCTTAGCAATAACATCCGCCAGCACTCTTGGGTGCATCCCATCAGGGCCCATGGATTTGTGGGTCTCAAGTTTCCCTAAGTGTTCTCTGACCCAATCTTTCTCTACCCAGGGCAAGTGTGCCTCTCTCCTTGTCTCTAGAGTCTGGGATTCCAGAGGGCTGCCCTTGGCAAACACTGAAGCAAAGAAGGCATTCAGTAACTCTGCTTTTTCTGCATCTTTTGTAACCAGGGCACCCACCCCATTCACCAGCAGACCCACGTTTTCCCTGATCTACCTTTTGTCATTGATGTATTTGAAAAAGCTCTTCTTGTTATTTTTAACATCCCTTGTCAGATTTAATTCCAATTGTGCCATAGCTTTCCTTGTCGCATCCCTGCATTCCCTGACAACATTCCTATATTCCTACCAAGGAGCCTGTCTTTTTTTCCACTTTCTGTACACTGCCTTTTTCTGTTTGAGTTTTACCAGCAGCTCCTTGCTCATCCACACAGGCCTCCTGTTCCCTCTGCCTGACTTCTTACCCATAGGGCTGCACCAATCCTGAGCGTGGAGGAAGAGCTGCTTGAATACTAGCCAGCTCTCTTGGGCCCCCTTCCTTCTAGAGCCTCAGCCCACGGGATTCTTCCAAGCAGGCCTCTGAAGAAGCCAAAGTTGGTAGTCCTGAAGCCCATGGTTGCAAGGCTACTTACAGCCCTGCTTCCTCCTCGTAGGATCCTCAACTCCACCAACTCATGATCACTGCAGCTGAGGCTACCCCCCACCTTCACATCTCCAGCAAGTCCCTCTCTACTTGTTAGTTCGAGGTCCCGTAACCCACCTCTCCTCGTCGGCTCCTCCACAATCTGTGTTAAAAAGTTATCATCAACGTACTGCAGAAACCTCCAGGACTGTTTGCGTTGTCTCTCCAGTTGATGTCTGGGTGGTTGAAGTCCCCCATGAGAGCCAGGGCCTGTGACCATGCGGCTACTCCCAGCAGTCTGTGGAAGGCCGCATCAACTTCCTCATCCTGGTCAGGTGGCCTGTAGCAGGCACCCACCACAGTGTCTCCCATGTTAGCCCGCCCTCTAATCCTTACCCACAAGCTCTCAACTCGCTCATCATCCCCGGCCAGGTTGAGCTCCATGCATTCCAGTTGCTCTCTCACATAAAGAGCAACTCCACCACCTCGCCTTCCCAGCCTGTCCTTCCTAAAGAGCACTAGCCCTCCATGGCAGCACTCCAGGCGTGTGAGCTACCATGTCTCTGTACTTCCAATGAGATCATGATTCTGGGACCACGCACAGATTTCCAGTTCGTCCTGCTTATTCCTCATGCTACATGCATTGGTGTACAGGTATTTAAGGGAAGTAGTTGAGCCTGCAGGTTTCCCGGGAGGGGTGAAAGAGGACCCTCTATAACCATATCCTATACTCACTTCTGCACTACCATACTGATGTCTTCTGACTTTGGCTGCATGACACTGACTGCCCTGTCCATGGAACATTCCCCTTCCCTCTTCTTGCTTAGTTTAAAGCCCTCCTAACCAGGCTGGCCAACCTTTAGCCCATCTAAAGAGTCCCATCATTTAGCCCATCTAAAATGTCCTATTGCAGTTCCTCCTCCTCTGCAAGAGTCCCTCGAGGTTTGCATGCTTGGTTCTCAGGAAAAGAAAGAGCGGGAGGAAGACTTTCCCCTGTACATGTCCTCCACGTCACCTAGCTCATGTCCAACATTTGCAGCCTCCCAATGCTCAGTTACAACAGGAGTTCCTCTCCACTTCCAATAAAATATCCCCAAATGTGTTCCCAGATAAAGCAGTTTTATCAGTGTTCCCAACTAGCTCTGGACAGGCCAGGAGATCATATAGAGAACCTAAAAGCATAGACCTCAGAAATATGAAAGAATCAAAGTCTGGTTCAGAGCAGAGGAATTTTTTGCCCACCAGCTTCAAAAAAGTTCCATTTGTAATTGTGTTTCCTGAAGGCAGTGATTGAAGGCGACCAACTGCTTGACTTCCCCCATATTTAATAGGCTTCCCACAACAGAACTGCCAAATGCCAAGGAGAAGGAAAGCCAGAGTCAGAGGGGATGCAGTTATCCAGTATATTAAAAAAAAAAAAAAAACTACAAACCTTTCATTTTGCCTGGGGACAAACCCAATTTTTAAATACACACAGCAGCTGCCAAAGTGGTATTTGTGAAATCTGTCCATGAAAAGAGAAGCAGGCCAAAGCCTAAAGGGAGACAAGGAGCGCTGACAATTTTTTTTCAACAGAACTTCCGTTTTGTCAAAAGCAAAAGAGTTTCTGAGAACTCTTTTGTGGTTTCCACAAAAACTGGATCTGGGAGGTTTCTAACATGCTGACTGCTCGAGGAAAGGCAGGAGAAGGGTGGCTTGGTGGGGAGGATGCTCAGAGGGCACCTGGGCCTGGTGCTGGTGCTGAGGGACCAGGACAGGCTCCTGAGCCTATGCCAGGTACCAGGCTCACTCAAGTCCTTGCCTTCCCCCAGGCTTTTCTTTCGAGCATGGAGGGCGTAATCACCTCTCCTCATCAGAGGAAGAAACACTTCTGATATCCAGACACTTCCCCCACTCAACTAAACTCAGTTTCTTTTCCACCTACATCTATAAAAAAAGTATAAATTCTCCTGTCTCAAAGTCAGTCTGCATCTGCAGACCGGCCCTGGAATTCAAGGGAGAAAACGTACCAAAGAAAACATAGGGCAGAGATCCACAATGCTGCCCCTTTCCTGCAAAGCATCACATGAGGTGGCTTTGATAGCACTGCTGTCCCTCACAGGCATTGGAGCAGCTCTCCTCCCCGAGGAAGCATCTTCTGCCTCATTTCATAAACATCACCCTTCTAGCCAGCAGTGCAGTGAGAAAATGGGAGGAGTGGCAAACAGCTTGTTGCCTTGCTGTCTGCTGCAAGCATCTGCCATATAGCGTATCAAATCAGCTCAACAACTACCGCCTCGTGCCTCCCTCAGCCACGCGCTGGGAAGCACATCTGGTAAGCAGCCAGTCTGCAAGTGAAGATGGGACACCCAGATGTTTGGCCACATCTCCCACATGCATCTCCAAAACTAGAATGTCATCTTCAGCTCGCAAATGTAGGAGCTGAGTATTTCCAATTCCTTCAGAAACCAGTCTCGCAGGGTTATTAGTGTGTTTGATTTATACTAGCAGATTGGAAATGCGGTATACCAGGCAGCTATTAAAAATTATGGCCTCCTACTGAGCTAACATCCAGTTGGATTTATCTTCCAAAACAGAGGAAAGCTTGCTAGTATGACAGGCTGAGGGACAGGAAAGCACCCCTCACTCTGATCCAGAGCAAGCACCACAGGGTAAGTACTTCTGGCTTCCATAGTCCTCCTCAACCTCTCAGGAGGCCATCAGCAGAGAGGGGAGTATGGGCTGCTATTTATCCATCCTCACTCCATTTGCCAAATGCTCTTTACAGCAATTCCCAGCCACTGAGATCAGCGTGAGAGGCAAATGTTCACCCCATTGCTCTGTCCATTCCCTTGGCCTAACAAGCCTTGCAGTAAACATCTCCCAGCTCGGGTCCCCAGGCTGGTTTGCATGGCCACAAGCATCTACATCTGCCCAGGAGGTTGATTGAAGGGTTAAACCTCCTGAAATGTGCTGGGAGGCCACTGGCAGAGGCTCCCCAGATCCTCTCCACCTCTCAGGAGCTCTTCAGTGGTTACTCTGCATGTTGTGTCATGGGCCCATCAGCCCCAGGACTGTCATGCATCAAACATGCTGAATATTCCAGTCCAGACTAGCTTATGCTTTGCTCTGTGGGAAGTGTGGCTAGCAGGGAAAGACTGGAGGGGTTTGTTGTTGGAATCCAGACCTTTCAGGATTCAAACATGGAAAAAAACTTAATCACACTTCAGCATTTCACTTCAACATGTGATCAGCCAGCAGACCAAAACTTCTAACTAGGCTGTGGGACTTGTTTAGAGCTTTATAGCTGAGGCAAGTTTAAATATGAGAACCTCTATTTCAGAGCTACAAATGGCTAGCAATTAAGTTGAAATAGGCTTTCCATCAACAACTAGTAAGTGGAGCCATTATGGCAGAGCCAAACGATCCCGACTCCATCTGAAGATGGCAGCTGTGCTCTTGTGCTCCAGGCAGCTCCCTGCAGACAGAATTAAAGGGACCTCAGTTTGCCCCCTCTGTCAACAGCATCCTGGTGACACCAAGGCCTTGCACATCAGCTCCCCACTGAGGCAGGGCACCAGGAGGAACATAGATATGTGCAGATATATGCACGTATGTATATATATATGTATATATGTATGCACACCCGACACCAGCGCAAAGAAAACCCCTGTGGAAATCTCAGCTCAACATCAACCCCAGCTCAAGGGCTGAATATAGAAGCCAAGGGAGGAGGACGCTTCTCCTCCCTCACAGACCTTCTGTGCACCCCCCAGCACATCTCCTTGAGAGTCCACAGGGACACAGAAATGAACACGTTCATGCTACACCCAATATCACTTCTTGCCATAACATTACATCTCCCACATCGTATAGAAGGGGTGCCATGTGTACAGACTAGAGTAATACAGCTGAGACAAGGCAATCTAGGTTTCAGGCTAAAAATAAGTGAACTGTGACTATATCTTGTGACAAACATTTGTTTCTTATTCAACATGATTTTTCTCACAGCACCCACTACTTAAAACTTGGCTTGATTTTACTGAAATCATGTGCTCTGAAGGCTTTACAGTGTTAGAAGTGAACAAATATGATTTTATTTTTAAAAAATGCTTTAGAAGTGATGCATGAAATCTTTATTTCTGAAGAGCTTCTTGACAGGAATCCTGAATCTCTTCTTTAACACTGACCCAACACAACGCTGCCTAGCTGGGGTGAGCAAAACTAACCCTGCAGGCCCCAGAGCGTCAGGGACAGCAGCACCCCTGACCACTGCTCTTATAGGTCTGTGGCCCCTGCTGACAGAGGGGAAGGGGAGTAGAAGTGCAGAGAGGAGCAACACCAAGTGCTGAAGGTGAGACCCTCATCGGACTCTTCATGAAAGCACTTCTGGGCACAGAGACTGGTTAAAACCTGGATTCATGGGGATTTTGTAAGTAAGTGGGCTATTTTCTTTTGGCTGAACCAGATTCCCTTGAATGCAGAGCGGTTTAGTCTCCACAGTGGCTCTCCTCTGAGTTTTGTGACCTGAGCTCCCCTCTGCTAATTAGAAATAGCCTTTGAAAAAAGCACATATGAAGATAAGAAAGAGGAAGAAGTTGCAGGTCTAGGGCACAGCATGTGGAGCAGCAAAAGGCTTTCTCACCTGATCAAAGAAGCCTTTTTAGAGTGTAAACCTATTTGAAATTGTTGACCTGCCTCTCACATGCCCCAGCTCTCTTCCTCCTCGCACAAACCTGCCTTGCTACTTCTCCTCCTCACACAGTGCTGCCATCCCAGGCTTCAGACCAGGCCTTCTCTCCTACCAAGGGAGGCCAGGTTTCTTCATCCAACCTGACCAGCAATAACTTCTCCAAGGAAATAAGCTCCCCCTTCTACCTCCCCTGGATGCACAGACTTACCTGCTGGTCACTTGGGGTGGTGGGCAACCACACAGCACTTAGCAGCAGAGAGCCCTTCCTCTACGTCCAGCAGCAACTGCCTCCACATGGGCTACTAGCACTGACCTCCCAGCTACCGTCTCCTAGGACGGTGGTCAAGATGCAGCAATGATCCAACACAGAGGCCATTTGCAACAAGAGCCCAAGTATGAGTTTAAACAGAGCTCCTGGACCATGCGTGGAGCATGGAGAGTCCAGCTGAGCCTGGTTGGGGAACTTAAGGCTTGTTAGTGACCAGAGGGCCTTTAGTAGCCAACCGGATCCAGTGCTTGGCTGAGGTGCACTGGTATTTTTTCCCTCTCTGCTCAGTTGCTGCCTATGTCCCCTGGTGCGGTGAGGTCTGTTTGCCCAGCTCCAGGGCGCTGCTTTCGTGCCCCTCATGGGACCTTTTCTAAGGAAGTCACTAGGGCTGTCTGCAACCCATTCCCATCTCCTAACAAGGGCTGCCTTAAAAAGGGCTGCTTCTGGCTACAAAGTCTTCTCCAAAAAGTGAGTGCAAACACATCTAGGCTAATGCTTGTGTCAGGGCTTTGAGCCCTGGGTGCTGACTGGCCTTAAGAGGCTTTTGGTTTGCTTTCCTCCCTTGTATCAGGTCCACTAAAATAACTATTTTGGATAGAGCTCTGGGGTTAATGTATCAGGTGAATGTGTGGGAGGTTTTCTGGAAGCCAAGGTTCGGTCAGCTCGGCAGTGCACGTGTCAAACCCTGTAAACTGCCATACACAGATCAGGTAGGCTCCTTTCTACCCTGAGCATTTTTGCCCTAATTCAGACCTTAGAAGTTACCTGGCATTCCATTTTCTATGAACTGCACATCTGAACAAATGCCCTGAAGCTTTCTAACCCACTCATGTTTTCTGGATTAATTAACTCAGATTGAAAATGAGTTCATTTTACTTCCCCAGTGCAGCGATGCTGGTTTTCATTGCATGCAGTCGAGCAAAGCAGCCGCGCTGTTTCCAGCAGGCACCAGATGGCAATGCAGGCAAATCTTTGGATTGCTCAGCAGGTGACTGGGGGTCAGGACCTGGGTTTGGGGGTGTTGATGCAGACTAGTCCTGGATTTGGGGGTGCTGAGTCACCCGATCCCACTCCCTGCACTGCTCCCGAGGATGTGAGGCCCGAGGAGTGAGTGGGCTCTGCGTGGGGCCGCGTTGAGCTGTGTCCTGCTGGCAAAGGGCATTTTAGTGGCCTTGGAGCTGCATGTAGCACTTCTTGCTCTGGATGCATCCTGCAGTTTTGGGAAAGATGAAGTGAGCGAGGTGCAGGGAGAGCACGAGTGCAGAGGGGATGTGACAGTGGCAATGGAGGGGAGCCAGGTGATGGGGATGGGGGCGATTAATCTGTTTTCTGATGCCAACTAAGAAAGTTAAGTTTTTCAGCTGAAGTCTCTGGTGAAATCTCCTGCGGCTTGGGAGTTCAATGAGGACTCGCCAGGACCCGGCTGGCATGGTGGGATGCAGGAACGGTGCAAGGTGATGTGCGACCTATGCTGCAAAAGCTGCTCTTGGGAGTGCAGGAAAGGGGAGCAGCATCCAAACAATCCCGAGCACCCGGGGCCGGTGTTGCTGGGGGCCTGGTGCAGGCGCAGGTCGGGCTGGTGGCCGGCCGCGCCACGGGGGCGCAGAGCAGCAGCATCCGCAGCTGCGCCACGCTGTTGCCTGGGGTATGAGCAGCTTAGGGGCAGCTCTGGGGGTTTGCTCATCCTTGCGTGTTTGACTGCAGCCCAGGCACCCGCATCGCCCTGCAGCAGCGCGGGGAGAAGGCGGGATGCTCCCTGAGAGGGGATGGCGGAAAACCCAGAGCAGCCCCGTTGCCATGGCTGCGGCCGGGAGCCGCTCCGGGCGGATGCGCGTGGTTGAGGTGGGAAGCGCCTCCCCCCCTGCCCTCCCACTGCCGCTAACACATGTAAGCCCTTAGCATCACACCCAAATATCGCACAGGTAAAGGGGGTGCCAAACACGGGCTGGGCATGAGGCGCACCTGTGTGTGTATATATATATATATATGTATATATATATTTTCCCACCCTGAGAATTTCTGGATTCACGTGGAACTTGGGGTTTGGGCTGGCACATGGAGGCTCAGGCAGGACCCCTGTGTGCTCGGGGTCTTGTGGATGGGGGCTTGCGCCCACAGCT
>NW_010576710.1:0-10375 GCF_000705375.1 Tinamus guttatus
TGAGGACTAACACAGCTTCAATCATCTAACCCTGCTCTGGGTGCTGCTCCTGCCTCAGAAGGAGCATGCAGGAGGGCTCAATGCGTCTTGCCCTCTGGCTATCCTCAGAAAGCACATTACAACCTCTGCTTGGTTTCCTGGGGTGCAACTGTCCTTAGTGGCTCTTGGATGTCTCCTTGTTGGCCTGGGGGATACCATCCCTGCCTCTAAAACCGCAGCTGGCAGCACTGGCCCATCTTATGTATCACAAGATGAGAGCTGTTGCACTGAAAATAGCACCCATCCTTCTGGCCAGGCCTGGCAAAGAGGAGTGAGGTGCTAAAACCATGAGCAAAATGAAGAGGAAAACAGGTAGGGGAGCAGTGAGCTCCCAGAATGTGTGTGAGCTCCTCAGGTGCTATCTTCATTGCCCCCTAGCAGCTTCCAGCCAGCAGGAGAAATGTAACTCCCAGGAAAGGAGAGCTGCCTCGGGAATACGCATCGCTGTGAGCCCAGAAGGATGATTTTCTTTTTTAAGCAAAGGCAGCTAATAAGGGGCTGGAGCGTGGGGACATTAAACGGGAGCTGGGGCTCCGCACTGACGTCAGTGGAGCGCGTCCCGCGCCGGGGTGCCCCGCGCACGGCCCACACCCGCGGCTTGCGCAAGGCAGCTGCTTCTTACCCGGGGCTGATTGCTTGCAGCGAAGATAAATATCCCTGCTGAAAGCCCTGGGCCCGGCTCCCAGCTGCAGTTTGTGTTATGCAGTCAATGAAATTAGATCAGAGCTGGAGCTCAGCGGCGTGCACGCGTGTGTGAGCGTGCGGGTGCGCTGTGCCAGCCCTGCCGTCCTTGATGCAGGAAGGACTGAGCTGCTGCCCACCTGGCCACGGCCACAGAAAAGGAGCCACGGATGTCGTCGGTGGCTCTTCCATTGCTCCGATGCATATGCCTGAGATGGGCCCTCCTGCCAGAACTGATTGTTGGTGACGTGCAATGCAGTGTCCCCTTCGAGAGGGTTGTTGGGACAGTGTGTCTTGTAGGGCTATGCTCATGCATATGTCTGCAAGGGCTGCCCCATGGAGACCTTGTGTCCCCTCCAGAGAGCTGGCTGGAGACTTGATGCTCCCAAAGCCTGGCAATGCAGTGGAGATGCCAAAGGATGTCAAGCCCTGGCAAGGCAGGGGAGATGCTGAAGGACCTTGTGTCCAAGGGCAACTGCCCTCTTAGGAAACACAAGAGGTCTCTGGTGAAGGTGGCATGAAAACTATGGCTAGTTAGTAGGGAGTTCTGGCTGCCTTAAAGCCCTGCAGTGGAGGACTCAGGAAGAGGATGAGGAGGTACCACCTCAAGGCATGGGTTAATCTCCAGTGTCATTAGGAATCAGGTGGCCTCCCAAGTCACATGTGTATCAGTGAAGGGACTTCCCTTGTGTAAGTTTTTTTTTTTTTAATGGATTTTTCCTCGCTTCCCTCCTGTGAACAGTAACATTAAATTTCCCTCCACAAACAGTAACAACCAGGCGTACTTCACAACGCGGCACAACGCCGTGTTTGACCCCAAGTCCTGCCCCAAGCCATGTGCGTAGGGGAGGAGCAGCAGCGGGGCTCCTGAGGAAAGGCTTTGGATTTTGTGCTTTCTGCTTCTGGAATCACAGGGAGGTTGGCTGTTAGGGAGGCAGTTGCCATCAAGTCATGGGAGAGAGCTGCCTGGCCTCCCCAGGAAGGAGGAAAAAAGAGAAAGAGAAAGAAGTGAGAGTGAGAAAGAGAGAAAGAAAGATAGAACAAAAGAGAAAAATGTAGAAGGAAGAAAATTCACGGAATACATTTATTTACTTATTACTCCATCTCTACTGACTCATATGTGCACTTGCCCATTTCTGCAGATTTGTTGGAACTATCATCATGATTGTCAAAAATAATAAATATCACACCAAAGCACACAATTTTCCCATCTTGTGGCACCAAGCCCCATTTGAGCAGGCACTGTCCAAGCACATTTTAAGGAGGCCAGTTCCTCAAAGAGCTTGGATTCCCCATGCAGCACCCAAAGCAGGGCAGGACTGCAGACAGGTCAGTGTGGACTACAGAAAGGAGAAAGGATATTAGTCAGTGTCCAGGACATTGGTCCCAATCCCCAGAGGAGCACAAATCTTGAGAAAATATTCCTGAATCAAAGCAAAAACATCTTAAGAAAGAGCTTTACAGGGATCTCCTCAAAAGCCTGGCAGAAAAGTATGGGAAAAAGTGCTTTCACTGAGCACTAAGACAGCGAAGTGGTGGTAGTGGCTGGAATTCGGGGTGGACTGCCCTGACCCAAACGAGAGCTGATGGGAAGACTTTGCACGGGCTCACAGCCAGGATATGCATGGCCTGCATCCTCCTTCCCAGGTTCGGTCACCATCTCTGTGGTGCCCATGTCAGGAGATCGGGGGAAACTCGGAGAGATTATCTCAGAAGGATCTGAGGAAAACCTTGCAACAGAGAGTTCCTCCACCTCCAGGGTTGTAATCGCAGTCCTGCACTGCACCACTCTGTACTGGTTAGGCAGGTTTTTTTTTTTTCCCTCAAATCCTTTTATATAGCTCATCCTTCCACATGAAAATTTGGGCCTTCTTATGCTCACAGCTAAAAGCGGCAGCTATATGTCATTATTTTGTTTTCATATGAATTATTTGACTTAGTCCTTCAGCTGTGAGGAGGAAAGGAAGAGGATATGAATGCCTCATCACAAATCTGCTCATACGCTTTGGGCTGCGAAGCTCACAGAATAGCTAAAAATGTAAGACGCAATAAATATGAAATTAAATGTAATGATGTTAGTGTAACAAGGATGAGCACTGGAAAACATGGGGTTTTCCAAAGGCAGAGGCTAAGATGCTGAGCTAGCACTGATGAGCTTGGATACGATGCTGTGGAAGCCTCCTGAGGGACATCTCCCAGCAGGGAGAGGCGCTAGCTGGTGGTGTCGTTTCCCAAGAAGTCTGATTCCTGGATTGAAAACATTTAAAAATAGATTATTAAACTGAAATAATAAAAAAGAGAGTAGCCAATTGACATGGTCTTGGATCAATTAGGAGACTAAAGATGGAAAGCACTAGTGCATCTTTTTGTTCTTGAAATTTTAGATGCTGCGCACAGCAGCTCAAAGCTGAACTCTGCAGTAGGGCTACCATGGGTTTTGCCCAAAAACCTCGGGCAGAAACACAGCCACATGTGCTGCACAGCTGCACAGCACATGGCCGGGCCGGCCGCACACGTGCTGGGCACCATCGTGCCCGGCGCAGGTTGGGGACTGGTCCCTCAGCTGCCACCCAGCCACGCTGCCAGGCAGATCAGTGCTGCCCATGGGAAGGGAATGGGCTGGGGAGAACCCACAGCTTTCTGTGGATCGTTACACAGGTGAGCGAGGAGGAGCTGCAGCCTCCTTGTCCTCAAGGCTCCTGCGGGAGCAATTCTCCTCTGGACCACACCGTGTAGATGCTCCCTGCTGACTTGCCACTGCTACCTGGTGATGCATGGTCAAAAACCAGATCCTACTGAGCGTGACACATTCCTGGTGATTGCTCGTGTTTTCCCTAGAGGCTTATGATATTCAGCAAGGGGATATAGGTGGCTGGTGATGGGGGCCTGGGCTTGGACCTCCGCGTCCTCATGGGCCCCTCCTGTGAGCAGGATCAAGGTCTGCTGTCCTTAGTGTGATTGAGACCCATCTGTGGGAAATGGGATGCTGAAGGAGGGAGCAGGAGGCTGCTGACAGGGCATGTGCACAAGAGCATGCCAGGCACTCAGACCTGCTGCTGGCACCAGCAGTCTCTCATTTTTCCCACCCCTGCTCACTACCACCATCCTAGTATCTCTGTCAAAGTATTTTTTTTTCCCTCCTGTTGATGGTTCTGCCCAAACTGCATAGTTGGTCATAAGATTTACATCTATTTCCTTTTCTCTCCCTCTCGATCCTTGTTCCCTCAAACCTTCTCCCTGCCCTCCTCTCTCTTACCTAAACAGGTAAAGAGAGCAGCTTGGGAGAGGCTGACTTGCAGTCGAGCTCCGACCCCTCGGGAATGGACAACAGCTACCTCAGCGTGAAGGAGGCCGGGGTGAAAGTCCCCCAGGACAGGGCCAGCACTGACCTCCCCAGCCCCATGGACAAGGCCGACTCGGAGAGCAACAAGGGGAAAAAGCGGAGGAACCGCACCACCTTCACCAGCTACCAGCTGGAGGAACTGGAGAAGGTCTTCCAGAAGACGCACTACCCTGATGTCTATGCCAGGGAACAGCTAGCCATGAGGACAGACCTCACCGAGGCTCGAGTGCAGGTAAGGGGATGCACGGGTGGGCCATCCTGCAAACAACCCGGGGCTTTCCAGATCTCTGGGAGCAAACTCTGGACCCTTGCAACATCTTTGTCTGAAACGAGTGCCAGCTCCTTTATGTGAGGCAGGTGTCCCCAGATTTCAAGGTTCATAGAGATATCTCTTATCTTTAAGCTAACTGGACACTGTAGGAGATAAGACTAACTCTCACCCTAAACTAAGCTATTGCAAAAGGACTTTTCAGAAGAACTGGCAGGGGACCCTTGTTCATTAGATGAGATAAATAGATAGATAGAGAGGTTTTGCTGCCTAATTGGATAAAGAGGCACTGAGAAAGTGCAAATAGGTATGGCCAGCACCCTGGAAGACACAGGAAAGCACACATCGTGTGCCACGATGCTGCAGTCTCACTACCAAAAAACACACACTAGAAAAGTGAGCCCTGGGCTTTGGCAGAGCCAAACTCCACAGGAAATAATTACTGACTCTCTGACTTGTGCTCTTTCCTCTGTATCAATATTAAAGGCCTAACAGAGCTCAGAAGTATTAAAAAAAGAAAGAAAGAAAAAAAAAAGTATTACTTCCTGAAGTGGACCCTCCATATCTCATGCTTTGACAGTCGAAACTTATGATCTGATTTTCCAGTTAGCTAATCCTCTGACCTCTATATTCTGGCATTTCTCAGATCATCACCCCTGGGACTTGTGCTAGCATCAAGGATAGCTGGAGCGTGGCGGCGTCTGACTGCATCTCCCAGCCTAGGAAGACACCCAGGTTGCAGGCAACACAGCTTTTCCTCTGCCCTAAGCCCTGCAAGCCATTTTTTGCAAACAGTTACAACAATCAGGCCAGCCCTTTCTAACCTGTATATTTACTCGCATTTTTGGCTGGCTATGGGATTTTTCTTGATTGCTGGCCTGAAGTGGTTTTCAGGGCTGCTGTGCTCTTCCTCACAGCTGTTTCTCTTCATGCCGGACATGGCTGCATTTCAGCAGAAATCCCCACTGGTCCAGTGCCTAGCGTGCTGAGCACTGCGGGATGGGCATCTCTGCAAATGTCAGCTAGTTACTTCTGCCGCTCGATGCAGCCCTTGATTTCTCAGGGACACACCACAAGTGTTAAGGGGGTCTCCTGGGATGCCAGAGGCAGCATTGAGTTACCAGCTTCACAATGCATGAAATTCCTGTTGCTCAGGAATGAGAGCGAGGTGCTGGAGGGCAGCGAGCCCTTCCTGCTCGCCCCTGGGCTGGGCTATGCAGCTAGCATGTCTCAGCCAGAGCGCGGGTCTGTCTAGCAGAGCTGGGTCGGGGAGGCAGATGTGATGCAGATTTTTTGCATATGGCCTGTCTTCTCTCTTTTTTTTTTTTTTCATATTACCACTGAATAACACTGTGGGGGTAAATGATTGCTCACGTTCAGTGTGAGGGCTTCAGGAAGCATTTGCTGTTGCTCAGACATTTGATTACTGTTGAATCACTTACACAGATTGGCAGCGCTGCAGGCAGCACGGTAGGAGCTCTGCACTGGAGCTGCTCTGCCTGACCCAGCCTGCTGGCAGGTTAAACGGCTGCTCTGCCAAGGCTGTCCCTGGAGCTGAGCAAAAGGAGCTGGGAATTCAAGCCGAAGGGCCTTGGCGCCACTCCTGTCACCAGGGATGTGGAGCACCGCGGGTGACTTGCAGGTCCACAGCCTGGGGTGCCCAATGCAGAGCACCAGCAATGGCTCAGAGCAGCCTCCCTGCTCTCACTTGTCCCAGGAGGGCAGAAAACGTCTCGCACCTCTTGCTTCTTAACATGGTGATGGCAGTGGCTGTATAACAGAATAGCTGAACTACTAAGTAGACCATTTGTTCAAGTACTTACCCAAAAGTAATAGATCTGATCATGCTGCTGTGGGGATTTACACTTATTTCCCAACCAGGAAAGATGCCCATGCACCAGGCGATGGGGTAGACACCTGGCCACCAGCCCCTGGAGAAGGTCTGTCGCACAAACACAGACTTCCTAGTAACTAGTGGGCTCAAGTCTACTGTATGTCCATGTTCCCACAGTTTGCATTAAATTGCTATTAAGTAAAACATATAGGCAACTTTAGGACCAGAACCGACAGCTGCCATGCTCTGTACCCACTGTCGGTGCCCGTTCAGCAAGTCCAGGGAGCGCCTGTCCCATGCAGGGTGGCAAGAGCTGAGGATTGCATGGGGCTATGCTCTCCATGTGGAAGGATTTCAAGGCCAGAGCCTTAGCAATTTGTCCCACTCAGCTCTAGGTTTTATTACAGCCAGTGTACGCTTTGCTCTGGCTTCCCATCTCCTTGGCCAGCTTTACTCCATGGTGGGGGCCTCCCAAGGCCAGAAAACTCATGGAAAGGTGGAGCACAGCCTGGAGAGCACCAGGTCATAACCAAAGAGCAGGCAGGGAGACTTGGCACAGAGAAAGCTGCTAAGACGACTGTTGGCTAAGGAAAGACCTACTGCAAAGACCAAGGTCCGAACCATGGTTAAACCAGGGTCACAGCAGAAAGCACATACACCATGAGTCCCTTCACTTCTTCCCTTCTACAAGCCATACCGTAGCTATGTACTCAGACAGACTACACTAACCCATCAAGGGTTGTGGCTAGAGCCTGGGTGTTTGGGGGCTCCCACGGCAACTCCATGGGCTTTGAGGGGAGCTCTAGGAGCACCAAAGAACGTGCAGACCTCATGGTGTCATGAATAAGAAATACATCATATAACGGGTGAACTTAGGGTGATCTTATCAAAGCAGAGCAGTGTGAGAGAGATGTAATGAGCAAGTTTGAGATATGGTGTTCCCTCCTACAGCCAAGCCAACTTCGGGCTGAATCAGCCCCTCTTCGCCCAAGTTTGTCACCCTGAAGAGCGCAGCCAGCCCCCGCAACGTAGGCAGCATCCAAGAGGGAAGCAGACACACACACAGCGCAGCTCTGGGGCTTTCCTTCCCTTCCCAAGCTCACACTGCACTAGTGAACCAGCTGCCGCAGAGCCCAGTGCCTGTAGAAGGTTCACTCCAGCCCACCCCCTGCAACCTGGCCCCTTGCTGCAAAGTACCTGCTAAGCTGTGGCCTGTCCCAGCTGTCAGAAGCACAAGCTGTCAGTAAGTCCTGCACAGAGGCAGAGCAGGTCCTTTGGCGGGTTCCTTTCTCCTCTTCGTCATGTTGGGCTGCGGAGACCCTCCACAGGCCTGCAAAGGGCTCCTGCAGGGCTGGAGCAACTACCTGAGTCTCTGCTGAGCTGCGGAGGGAGGCAGCAGCTTTCCAGGAGTGGGGAGAGCCAGCAGGGAAGAAGATGGGAGGCACAAGGTAGCTCTGGGTAGGCTTCCCTCCACCTCCAGCCTCTCTCCTCACTGCTGAGGAGCAGTGGCAGCAGCTCTGCTCACTCTAAGAAACATCATTGCGACACACATGTCTTGTCATCCCCAAGCTGGCCAGGGGGCACTGCAGAACCCCCGCCCGGGGCACATCCCAGGGTGACAACTATCCTCTGGTCCCCACAGGTCGCCCCCTCATCTCCCACCACCCCACAGCATCAGGGTGCACTCCATGATGGGTACAGATGCCACCCACCAATGGCAGTGCAGGACACGTATGCTGCATTCACATGCACAGCCTCCACATCCCCAAGCTCGTCGCATCCTGTCCTCGTGCTGGCCGCAGCTCTGTCTCCCCCCAGGACGGGCAGAGAGGGGCAGGGGTGGAAGGAGGCTTCGCACTCAGGCAATATCCTCCAGCCAGGCCCCTCTAGTGCCAGCTGTACCATCCCTGGGGCTGTTAATGAAAATCTTCTCAGCAGTGACCTCGTGATACGGGGGCTTGAAAGTGAGAGGGAAATGTCAGACTCTGGTGTAGCAAAATCACCTCGTTGGAAAAAAAAAAGAGGAAAAAAAAAAAAAAGGCAAGAAGTAATATATCTTGATCTCTTTTCCCCCATAAAACCCTGGGAGGCTGGTGGAAGGAGCGGAAAGACTGAGCTAAGCCTGCAGGAAATTAAACATGAAATGAAAACAAGCTCAAGTTATTCAATTCTCTCATCCCAGGCTCCAATTTCCCATTCCAAGCCACTGATAAAATGGTGTCCAGTTTCAGCGCTCGAGGATGAATTCTGGCTCTGTTCTTGCAGGCTGGAGAGCGAAGGGCCTGTGGCCATCTCCGGGAGAAGGGGAGACAGCCTGGCCTTCAGCAGAACGGTGGGGCATGGGGCGGCCCGGGCAGCAGGACGGAGACCCACAGCCAGCGGCCACCCTCAGAGCTGGACGCTGGGTGCCTCACTGTCCGACCTCTTCCAGCCCAGCTTTGGGAACTATGTATACATATATATATATATATATATATATATACATATATATGTGTGTGTTTCTTTTTTTTTTTCTGACTTGGAGGAAGGACAAAAGCAATGGTACAGTTCCTGTGCACCCAGCAAAGGCAGTGTCCAGGGGGAGACCCACGAGCGCAGAGGGATGCGGGAGGCAGATAAAGCTGGCGGCACCAGCAGGGATGGGGTGCTGGAGGCTCTCCCTTTCTTTCCTGTGGCCTCTCCAATCACCTCCAGCACGTCAGATGTGCAAGCACATGGGCTTGGGTACTGGCATATGGCTGCATGTTTACGGAGACATGAAACATTTTCAGAGCTGTAGATTTTTATAGGACTGATTTGGTACATCAGGTCCTATCAAAGCCATGTCTTCAGGAGTCAGATACATGACATTGGCCTGCACTCCAGCCCCAGTTGTTAACAGAGAGATGCAGCCCGCAAGGACTGCTTATCCCTGTGTGAAATACCTCGTCCTGACCCCGGAGGACACACTGCACCAAGTGCTGCAGCTGCTCCTGCTGCACTGCCCTCCTGCAGCTGCAGCCCCGCCACAGAAGGTGGCTTGCAACAAAAAGAAAATGGGGTTTTGTCTGCTTTCTACAAGCAGTGCCTCCTAAGACTGAGGAAGCCAGCAAAGATTTTAAACTAGTGGGTTTTCTGCTGACATCCTTGTTTTATATATTGCTCTGCTTCTCTGTCACTTCAGAGGACTGGGGAAGCCCTGCTGTAAGACACCTAAGACAACCCAAAACAAAGGAAGACGGAACATTTGAAAAAAAGTGGTCCAACACTTGTTGCAAGTGCTTTGGATCAGCAGATCATGGCCAGCTCCCCAAGTTCAAAGTGCCCCAGGCATCAGTCTCTTGATTGCAGCCACTTTTCATCTTCAGCCCAACATGGCTCTGTGGCTGATTGGCCAGCACTGTAGGGATTGCAGTTTGGGAACCACCAGTCTAAAGCATATGGATTTTGCTCACACCAGCTGAACTCAGTGCCTGCATGAAGGGTCAGAGCAGAAATACCCCTGCTGCCTGCCAGCTCCCCGTGCAAGGTGGGCACGGGCCCCGTGTTGCTGCCTTTGCTGGTGCTGAGTTGCAAAACTAGACACCGCCACACAGGGGATGCTGGTGCATGCCGAGCACATGTTGTCCCCAAGCCTACCTGCTCCCCCTGCACACAGCAGGGCCCCACTCCGTGCGGGAGACGGGTCAGCACCGCCAGCTAACGTGGAGCCTGCAGATCAAAGCTGGCCTGCAGCTGGGCAGCCGCGGCTGTGCCAAGGGGAGGGAGGCGGAAAGCAGACAGAGGCCTGGGGGCATCCACGGGACCTGTTCCATATGCTGCGCGCCGCGGTGGCAGCAGTGGTCGTGGGGCTCCTCTGCAGCACTCAGTGCACGGCCCCGAGCACACGGGGAGGCAAGCGGAGCTGCTGGCGCTTGTCCTGTGCCACTGCACGCGCTCAGGTCCCCCCAGCCAGCCTCGTGGGGCGGCCGCCTGGGGAAGTGCTGAATCCAATGCACTGGAGACTCAAACAGCTTTTCTGCAGCAAACTTGGGGCTCTGCTCGGCCCCCGACCTACAAATCCCCTGCTTATCCCACCCCGCATGGGCTCCCAGCCATGCCAGCATGTGCTGCACATGCCACGCCTCTCCCACCCTCAAAACCTGGCCCTCCTTGGCCATGGGTATCCTCTCCAGAGGTCCAGAGCAGTGTCCGGTTTCAGCAGCTGGAGGCGAGGCGGGCGCTGCCCCCC
>NW_010576710.1:10436-34864 GCF_000705375.1 Tinamus guttatus
TCAAAGCAGCAGCGAGCAGCGCTCGGGCTGCTCCTCCCGTGCACCGGCGTGACCTGCGCAACCCAGCCCCTGGTGATCGCATGCATCTCGGCGGGCCTTCAAAGCAGCGCGTGATTGATGTGTTTCCCTGGCTCACAGGCTTGAGGAGGCTTTGAAGACACTGGGCCGTGCTCTGATCTCTCTTACGCTGATGCAAATCAGGAGCAGTGGTGCTGACAACAGTGCAATAAGCCACACTGATGTCCAGCCAGTAAAAATAAGAGCAGAAACAGCATTTTGGTCTTTCCTCTGCCTTGAAGGGATCTGAACAAATGAGTGTGAAGCAGAGAGCTACAAAAGCCTGCAAAGAAACGCGGGTGTAAAATAGAGGATGCACAACTCTGCAGAAGGGCACTTGTCGTTTCCTGCATCTAGGAAGGGAATTGCTGTCCCACTTTTTTTTTTTTTTTAATATAGTTAGGAAAAAATGAGGTGGAGAGATCAGTGATAACATCTCAGCCAACAGCAATGTCATAACCAGCACCCACACCCCAGAGGTTTCCATCCAAACATGAGGAAAATGCTTCTTTATTGTGAGGGTGGTTGAGCACTGCAGCAGGTTGGCCAGAGAGCCTGTGCGGGGGGCGGTCTCCATCCTTAGGGATGTTCAAAACCCACCTGGACATGGCCCTGGGCAGCGTGCTGCAGGTGACCCTGCTGAGCAGGGGCTGGATGAGCTGTGCGGGTGCCGTGGGGGCCTGCGAGGCGGCGGGGTCCCGCTCGCCCTGCTCATACGTGCTCTCGCCCCCAGGTGTGGTTTCAGAACCGGCGAGCCAAGTGGCGCAAGCGGGAGCGCTTCGGCCAGATGCAGCAGGTCCGCACGCACTTCTCCACCGCCTACGAGCTGCCCTTGCTCACCCGCGCCGAGAACTACGCCCAGGTGAGCGCCCCCCGGCCCGGCCCTCGAGCCCTGCCTGCCGCCCGCCTCTGCCAGCCCCAGCAGTCAAGAAACGCAGAGCAGCTCCGAGGAGGGAGCGGATCCGAGAGGGAGCGGGGCGAGCGGGGCGGCCGCGCAGGAGGAGGAAGGGCCTTTGCTCTCTCCTCTGCTCGGGCCTGCTTTCATCTGGCGTGCCCTCTCACCTCCGCCAGCGCTGCCCATGGGGAGGGAGGGCGGGTGCTCAGCCCGTCTTCCTGCCCGCCCCACAGACCCCTGACAGCAGCGTGGGTGACACAGGGGGTCTGTGCTGAGCTCTGAAGTGTTCCCAGTGTAAAAAGACAAGTCAGCAGAAGGGGAGATGGATGAACGGAGACGGCACCTTCAGCAGTGCTGCCCACCTCCGCGTGTGCCAGTCCCTTGCGCTGCCTCCCTCCACCACAGCCACATAAGTATTTTGGTGGCCGAGGGTACAGGGGGGACTGAAGCCTCAGTGGCGGCAATCAGGTGACCTGAGCATGGTCACTGATACCTGCACACTGTGCCCTGCGTGCTTGGTGCCATGGGGGCCTGTGAGGCCCGTCAAGCCCTGCTGGTCAAGAGGTTTGATCCAGAAGGAGATTTGGACTGAGAAGCGTGATTGCAGGGCTCCAGAGAATAACCTTTCCCTGGTCTGCCCTGCACCTGGCGCAAGTGAAGAAGCCTCTCGGGGGAGAGCCTCGTGCTGAGCAAGGAGTATGAGAATGAGCTGGGCAGCCCGCGCAGGGCAGGTGCCCTCCGCCAGGTCCGGGCAGTGGGGAGGCCCTTCATGGGCCAAGAGCAGAGTAGACGCCAGCAGTGAGGAAGGGCCAGAGGAACAGCCCCGCTCTGCGCCCAGTGTAGGGGGTGCGCGCGACCGCTCACTGCTATATTGGCCTCCTTGCAGCGACCTCGCAGGGGACCTCCTTTGCATTTCGCCCCATGGAGCGAGCTGAAGAGGCTCCCCGCTCCAACCCCATCCGCTCTGCCTTCAGAGACAGGAGAGATGAGAGGCTCCAAGCTATCCCTCACCACCTCATTTTCCTTCAGTATAAGCTGCTCTTTGGCCCCTTCTCCTTTGGTCTGTGGGCATTCTACTAGGGCACCATGTGGCTCAGCCTGGCATGCTATGGGTGCTGTTTTTTGGTTGTGCCTGGGGCATGGGATCCTGTGTCACCAGCATGTGGGGTGACCCAGGAGCTGGGAGGGAGAGGGGCGCCCCGTGAGGCTTCTCTCTCCCACTGGCCACATCCCTGATGCTTCTTTTCCCACCCCCCAGATCCAGAACCCCTCCTGGATTGGCAACAATGGCGCCGCCTCCCCTGTGCCTGCCTGCGTGGTCCCCTGCGACACGGTGCCCTCCTGCATGTCCCCCCACGCTCACCCCCACGCGGCCGGCGGCGTCTCCGACTTCCTCAGTGTCTCTGGCCCTGGCAGCCACGTGGGACAGACTCACATGGGCAGCCTCTTCGGTACGGCCGGCATCAGCCCGGGCCTCAACGGCTACGAGCTCAACAGCGAGCCGGACCGCAAGACCTCCAGCATCGCTGCCCTGAGGATGAAGGCGAAGGAGCACAGCGCCGCTATCTCCTGGGCGACATGACAGGGTTGCAACCCAGCGCCCTCGAGACACTGGGCGAGCAAACGAGGACAGCCGAGAAACATCCATCCGCTTGGACTCCAGACAGCCATTTCCTCCTTGGGGATCTGAACGCAGCACTTT
Source organism: Tinamus guttatus (assembly GCF_000705375.1). Next base: position 13,091 of record NW_010576710.1, read on the forward strand.
TAGCTACCCTAGGTATATAAAGTACATATGTTAACCTAAGTGGAGTGTTTCCAACAGGAAAACAGGGAAGGTGCAGCTTCCTGGGATCAGGCAGGGAAAGGGAAGTCGTGGAGCAGCAACTCTTCCAGTGAGGCTTGGTTTGGGACGTCTGCCATGTCACCGTCACCTTCCCAGGGACCTGAGCATTTTTTTCCCCACTCCTTTCTCTGACACCAGACCCACCTTTCCACGCAGCCTAATCCCGCTGGTCTTTTCAGCGGGCTTCTCCATGCCCCACAACACACACAGATACGCGCGTGCACCTTCCCCTCCCAGTTTGTCGGCAGCGCGGCTCGGTCTGCCCTGGGCAGGGGACAGGATGGGGACTCTGGCACCAGCAAAGAGACACTGCTCAGGCTGCTCCCGTCTGCTCAGCGGGATGCTCGGCTTCCTGTGGTGGAGTGCGACAGGGCTGGGGCAATGCCCAAGGCTGAAGAGAAGGTGACGTTACCCTGTCTCCTTCTGCCCTTCCTGCTCTCTGCTTCGCATAGTCTTGGAGGAAGCAAGAAGCTATAGAGGCCCTAAGGACACAGAGGGGAGGTCAAAAAAAAACATGCGGTGCCACCATGGTGTGAGCCTCAGGCTTCTCTTGGATGGCCCAGCCTGAGTTGGGAGATGGCCCTGGGGGGCGATGGCTTCCCAACCTGCTCTCAGGTGGCACTAGGGTTTGCTTCACTAAGGTCGTGGTCAGTGTGTGGTGGTGCAGGGAAACGCTCCCTCTGGCTTTTACTGCGTCAGGAGCCTGTGGGAGGACAGTGGCTGCGCAAACCCACGGGTCCCTAGAAAGGCAAGAGCCCCCTCGGAGGAGCAGCTCCCAGCTGGCCTTGCATGAGCACACCAGATGCCTCGCGCACCCTGCCCTGCAGTCTCAGTACTTGCACCCTGTCCTTCCCCGCCACCCTCAACTCCGGGCACCCTCGTATGGGGTGGCGAGGCTGGACAGGGACCCAAGGCTGGGGAGAAGGGGACATTGTCCCTCCTTGTGCCCCTTTGGATCCTTTCCACCCTGGGCCGGAGACCCGAAAACTGGCCTGACTTGTCTGAGTCCTCATCCCCTCCTGAGCGTCCCACCAAGGCTCTCACCCGTCCCCTGCTAACCACGGGGTGACATCTCCGCTGCAAGGCTAGTTATTTTCCAGGCTCCCCAGCGATCTCATAGTGCCAGAATCATTTCAGAATTTCCTCTTAGTTCACTGAATTACCACTACAGAGAGGCTGAAGGTCATCTGAGCACCAGCACTCACCCAGCCTAGAAAGGGAATGACAAGATTTTGCTCCCATAAAAGAAAAACATGTGTCACCTTGTCCTCCCTCCTCATGCTCAGCATTAGGGGGCCTTGGAGTCCAGGAATATTTAGTGGCCTTAGAAAAGGCTCCAAATAAGCTACAACCAAATAGCAGGTTTCAGGTTACTGTATACAGCATAAAAATATTTCTGTAGTGCCTAGACATTGCCATGCGCTAGATGAATGATACATCATTGCTAGATTAAATGTAATATATATATTTATTGGCATAAACAAAGACCAGTAGTACTGTCTTTTTTCTGTCCTCAGAGCCTCTAAGAGATGCCTTGCTTGGCACTTGCAGGGAATCAGCATGCCTTTAACCATGCACAAGAACAGGATTTATAACCAACCTAAACCTTCAGCTGAGTAATTGGGCATGATGTTTTAGGTGCTGAAAATTATGCTGGCCACTGCGTCAGACAGCAACACTGTCTACACCTCTGTTCTTTTTTCTTGCATGCGATGACAGCAATGTTACAGTTTAAATTGCCTTAAACACCGACTTCTTCCTTACCTGCACCAGCACCCCACGCCTCATTCTGTTAGAAAAAAGCCCTTGCTGGTGAGCTGAAGGGAGAGGCGTTTTACAGCCCAGTGTCTGGCACCTGGGCAAGCAGCCAGGAGCCTGGGGATGCCCCAGTGTCACAGCACACGCAGGACACAGACAGCTGGGAAGGATGTGCAGGATCCATGGGATTTTTTTCCTCACTGACTCCATACGGCCTGGATTTTGCCCGAGCCGTTCAGCAGCTTGCAGGACTAAGCCCCGCATCCCTCGCCTCGCTAGCGGGAGAGGAGACTTCACCAGCATTAGCAGAGAAGTTGGGCTGCTGCTCTTACTCACCTCGCGGCCCATGTGCAAAGCACATGTTGGACCCGCGGGCTCTGCTTTAAACGTCACGGCCCGTGCCCAGCCCCGGGCCGGCCCGAAGGCGGCGGCCCCGCGCGCCCAGGGCCCCCAGGCGGCCTGCATCTCTACAGACGCACCCCGGTTACTTTCTTAATTCATTAAAAAGGTTTTAAAACCTGCCGTTAAATTAACAAGACAAACTCTGTAAGTACTCATAATATCAATCTTGATCTAGCCAGCCTGCGGTTACTGCATTTCCCAAGGGTCACAGCTTCTTGCAATCTCGAGTCACCGCAGCGACGCTTCTTTTAATTATTATTATTTTAAAACGTTTCATCTCTATTTATAACTTTTTTTTTTTTTGCTATTTATTTCTTAGTTAGTGTTTCGCTCCCGTCCATCCCCGCACTCGCGGTTCCCCGGCTTAGGCTTCCCCCCAAGGCTGCAAGCTCCCCCGCTGCTGAGCTCCCCGGCCGCGGCCGACCTCTCCGTCCCCCTCCGTGGGGCAAAACACTCTGCAAAAGGGCAAAGCCACAAAGCTAGTTTCCTGGAAAGGGGCTTGAGAAACAGCCGAGTTTGTTTTGCTGCTCTGACCGACACGGCAGAAAGCAAACAGCCTGAATTTAGAAATTAAACCCGAAGGGGGAGAGGGGCCGATCCCGACCTGGGAGCACCTGGAGGTGCTGCGGGAGGCGGCGGAGCCCCCCTGCGCCCTGCCGACTCTTTGCTGGTTGCTGGATCCCCCCCTCGCCCCGCATAGCTAGGTAGGTAGGTAGAGCTAGGACTTTTATACTACTGATTTTGAAGGACAGTTTTCAATGTGTAATAATATATCGGTTTAGGTGTGCAGTGTTTGAAAGAGAGACTGGGAGAAGGAAAGAAAACGAACCTCAATCAATATTAGTGTTTTTGTTGTAAAATATTGTAACCTTGTATAAACGCAAACTTTTTTTTTGTTTTTTTCTTTAGCTTAAGGGCCTGGGGTAGAACATATTAAAAAAAAAGTTTTAAAAAGTTCAGGAAAAAAAGAATAAAAAATATTAAAAATGTTGCCATGTGAGGTTTGCGCCATGCAATGTTAATGCCTATGCAGCCATGTATTACCAGCTCATTACAGTGGAATATTAAAGAAGAACAAACAATCTTGAAGCTTGTTTTTTTTTAACCTTTTTTTTGAATTAAGTTATTGCACTTGCAGCATTTTTCTTTTTTTTCATTTTTTTTTCTTTTTCTTTAGCTTTTTTTTTCTTTGCTTTTTTATTTTTAGGGGTCGGCATTTCTGGGCAACATATATATATTTTTTTTGTTAAGGGAGTGAAATTGCCAGGAAGGAAGCTGCTTCCAGGCCGCCCTGGCTGAGGAGACTCAAACGCTGTTGTTGTTTTGGTTTGCAATAAACTCCTTCTCTTCTCCCTTTCTCAACTGGGATCTGTCTGGTTTGTTCCTGACTCATGACAGATGAAATGCGATCAGAGGGGCCTCCAAAATCTCACGTTAATTGAAGTTGGCAAAAAATACTAACAGTGCCCTTTTGAACTGCTGACACAGTGCAGAATGGATTAGCTGGGGGTAGATTAACAACAGGTGGCAGCTCACGGGCCGCTGCCTCTCCCGGCACAAAGAGCTCGGAGCGGCCGGCGCAGGAACATCCCGTGGGCCCGTGTCGGCCGCACGGGCGGACTGGAGCGCGAGGGAAAACTGGGGGGACCCGGCTGGGCCTTTTGGCCACCACCCACCTCAGCGGTGACGTTTTCTCTCCACAGCAGCCTGGTAAGCGCCCAAGTCCTGGCTCCCGGACACGGGGGATGCAGCTCGTGCCAAGCAGAGCTGCGGAGCGCCCAGCAACCCGCTGGGAGCAGCAGAGCCCCTCTCACCTCTCCCTGCGCTTTGCCCGGAGCACCAGCTCGGCTCAGATGGAGCGCGGCTGTTTTCCAGCTCCCCGCGCAGCGCATAACGCAGGTGCTGCTGCAAGCTTATCCATCCCTCTCACTTGCAGGAGGAAAATTCCTTCCCTCCCTGAGCACTAAAAGCCAGATTCTCCAGATGTTGGCAAAGCCCTGACTATTAACAGCCTGAAGCCAGTTTCATCCTGGTTGTTGGGGTTTACATCAGAAATCGCTCCTCATCGGGAAGTTGCCAGGAAAGGATGTGACTCCTGGATGAACAGCTTTAACTGCACCATAGTCAGTGATATTACTCTTACCAGTATTTAACTTAAGGGGTAACATCCACTCACCCATATGAGCGAAGAAGACAGCAAAGTTAGCTGAAAGTCTCTCTATAACCCTTAGATAGTGTCGAGACCCAGACTAAATCTCTACACTTTTTTGCTGAAGCTACACTTTCCTAATGAGATTACACTTTCCTAACGGGATTAAAAAGCATTAAGAAATTTCCCACTGGGAGATGTGGCCACAGCGCCTGTGTTAACATGTTCCTTCTCCGCTGGAGAACACCACAGGGCAACGTTCGGGCAGTTTTAATGAAAAACAATCTTTTTCTTCCTGTAAACTAAACAGATATGCCTTTTTTCATCCTCTTTTTAAAGGCAGGTTATTAACCTTTAAGCAGATGGATGCACAATAGTCTTCCCATTGGCAAGAAGGCAAAAGTCACGCAAGGTGCATCTATTTATGGCCAGATGGAGCCCACATGTAAAGGTGTTGCATTTAATCTGAGACAAACAAGTGTTTATTATTTGTGAAAGGATCTTCCACTTTCTCTTGCTTTTCAGTTCATAACTTACCGGCGAGGCAAAGCCAGATGCTCCGAGTTAGCAACCCGCCCCGTTCGCGGCAGCCTGGCTGAATTCATTCCTGGATCTCATTTTACGGTGCGTTCTGCCTGCAGCCCTGCTCCGTGCGAAGCAAATGGGGTATTGCTCCCTGTCAGTGCTCAGCTGCAGGCGCCCAGGGTGGACCGCCGTGGGGCACAGCTGAGATCCGGCCTCCCCCTCTAAAGAAAGATATTACAAAACAGAGACTGCTAAGTTTTTAGGCAGCCAGAGCATCAGGTGAGAAAACAACATTTTTCATGAGTAAAAGGCTAGAAGCAAGAAGCAAGAACTGTGTAAAGCCCTTGGCCCAAAAGCCTCAGATAGCTGCCTAAGGACTATGGGCACCCCTAGACAAGCAGTCCAAGCGAGATGCGCCCGCGGGGCTGGCGGGCAGGTGGGCACCCATCCATATGGGCGCTCTTCAGTCACTCCCAAGCTCTGGCTTTTAGTTTTACAGCTTCTCGTTGCTGCATGAAATGGGGGTGAGCGGGGAGCTGAGGGAGCTTCGTCACCCTCAACCGAGCAGGGTGCGACTGGCAGCACCTCTCAAACATGCACTGAACAACTCCTGCAGGTTTGGGTATCCCACGCCCTTCAGCAAGTCTTTATCAGCCAAATGGCCCAGCTTTCACCTCCTTCCAATCACCCAGCTGAAATTCAGACTAAAAGTCCAATCGAAATGACTTAATAGTTAATCCAGCATTTTCTTTTTCATGTGACTGTAGGAATAGTCACAACACGCGTTATTTCTCTCCATAGACGCTAGTCCTCCCCTTGCCCATCTCATTTGTTGCTTCCTGCCCCCAGTGCCGTGGCACTAATCTGTTTGTGAATCCCCACAGATCCCAGTCCACACCAGTAACCGCAGAGTTGTCATATTCCTGCCTGCGATGGGAACACTTCCTGTTTAGGCAAGTACACAGGCACTTGCAACAAATAAAAGACACTTGAAGAATTGGTACTGGGTCCTTCTCCAGGCAAATAAGACAGCAAGCAGGAGGCAGGGAACACTTCTGGGCTGTGCTGCCTGTCTGGAGTCGGCAAAGTCCCGGTGTGCTGCTAGTTCTGTGCCCCTCTATCTGATCGCCTCAACTGTCGCTACTATCCTTTAATGGGAAACGTAACCCGCATTCAAGGCGACCACAAGGAGCTGCAGACAGGGGAATCCTGAAGACCAGCAGAGGTGGGACTGCATTACAGCTGAAGTTACACAGAGTGCACCAGGAGTGCCTCCAAACGGCTCCCAGCCAGGCGGGCTGGAGCGCGCTGACACCGAGCGCCACGGCTAGCAGTGCTCCAGCTTGGTCTTGCACTGCCCACGCTCCAAACAACCGGCTTCTAAGACAAAGCCTGGGCACACTGCTAAAACACAGGCCTAGCTTCGTGCTGCTGCTGCATCCCGTTTCACCCACACAGCTCCTGCAGCCTGGGGTGCATCACAGCTTCTCTCTAATAGTCCACCGCAGTAACAGGTATCGCGCCGGTTTTACTCAAGAGAGGACTGCAAAGCTCTATTTGTTGTTCAGCTCAGATACAAGCAGCTTAAACAGACCTTGCACAGGCCTACATATGGCTCACAATAGCATGAGACATAGCTAAAAGATCCACACCTCAAATGTAAAGCAAATGGGGTCTAGATGATTTTTTTCTGTTAAGCAAATATCATATCTCTACATAGCAATGTTTGCAATTTGGTTTCTGAGGTTTTCAGGTTTGAAGCTGATAATCTGCTTATGGGATAACTTTCAGATCTAACATAAAAATTGCGAAGAACACTCGCCTTTTCTGGCAGTTATTACCAGATATGAATTTGGGGGGCCTAAAAATTCAAAAAAAAAAAAAAAAAGTCAATACAGGTGGAGCATCTGCCTCCTATTTGCTCTGCTCATCTCAGATCTTCAGGAACAGACCAAAGTTAGAAATTGGGACCAGCTTATTCCATAGATCACATTTAATTTAACAAGACTCTGCAGTCTCTTTCTTGCTTAGAGTTCATGGAAGAGTCCTGCATGATTTCAAGGATTATCTACACAGCAAAAATGGAGTCACATTTTAGTTCATGAAAGAATGTGCTTTGCAGGAGCCCTAGTAAAATTTAAACACGTAAGGCTTAGAGTGATATTGAAAAAAAATACACATACTCACTCACTCAGTCTTACCTCTGTCTCAGGGATGTAAAATCCATTTTCTTCTCAGCACTGCCAATGTCAGTTTTTCTTTCCTGTGTTGTGCTGCAGTGCTGTCGAAGTAGCAGTTTTTATTCACCTCTTCCTGGTTCACCCGATGCCTGTTCCTGTTAAGGACTGCTACTCCCTGGGGACAGCAGAATTATGCAGTCCTGATTAACCATTTTCCGGTTCTTTCCTAATCAAAAGGTCTTCTACATGTGACAATTACCCAGGGTACCAGGCACTGATTATAGAGGGCACTCGTGACACATCTTGAGGGTTATTACTTTTAACATGAAAATTGACCACCTGAATTTTCATGTCTCTCAGTATACCATTTTTCCAGACTGCTGAACACTCCACAATAAAACCTAAAAGCAAATGAGTGAAAAGTGCTAAGCGCCTCTTAAATCCCAGCTCACTGCTATGTTCATATCTGTCTTACATGGATTTAGCTCCTAATTTTAAGGCCCTCGAGTTTAAAAGGTCTCTGAATTGAGCTTTCAACATATGGTTAACTAGTTGCTGCAATGAAGCTCACCTGGACTGCGCCCGTGAACGCACTGTGGGCAGCAGGAGGTTCCAGAGCAGGGCCTGGAGGCAGCAGGACATTCAAGTTCACCATTCCCACGGCTGGGCCAGGAGCCCTTCCCCGAGAAGCTCTTCCCTCTCTTCAACGTTTGCGCTCTCTCTTCACAAAAACAGAACGGATCTGTTCCCTATTTTTCAACAATAGATAGTACTGTCAGAGCTTGGCAGGAAATGCGGGTAATGAGGACTCTCTTCAAGAAGGTGACTGGGATGAATTTGTGCAGAGAAAACTTCTCCTTCAAATGCAACCACCGCACTTTAGTTTCAGGAAAGACAAAATGCCAATAGGTCTTTCTATTTCTTTCTGGTTTAGATCATTCTAAAGCACATTATGGATATTTAACTTTAACACAGACTCTTTTGCCACAGAGCAAAACACTCTTACCTCTAAATGCATCTATGGTTCTTTACACACACCAGTGCAGCTCCAAAAGTGAAATAAAACAAACACTCTTTGGATTTACTTTTTAATATAACAATATTAGCCATTGTTTTTTTGATAATATATATACAATGAAGAGTTAACAACAATCTTAATTTAATGACTGAAAACAAAACCATTCCAAATCAGACATACAGGTATGGGTAAGGTAACTTATTTTTTTACAGATTTTGCATCAAAATCAATACAAATATAGACATGGCATGGTGGGGAAGGAGGGCATTTTGCAGATCTGTCAATTGCCCAAACTTCTCCGTGACACAGAACAGACATTACTATTTAAATGAGACTGCCATATAAAAGCAGCTGCAAAATGCGAGAGGACAAGACAAGTCAAATACTGGTCACTGGGCATTTTGAGGAAGGAGAATGAGCCCACAAACTTTGGGACGCACACAGGGGGGACCTGCTGCCTCCTACTAACTTGCAACTGGAGATCAATTCAGGAGGGTTTCTTAGGCTATCGCCACCTAAAAACATTCCAGCAACCATCTGAAATCATCTGTATCTTTTAAGGCTGCAAAACATGTAATCCCAGCTTCGTGAGAAACAAGAAGGTGCAGGAGCTTCACAGCTTCGTGCAAGGGCTGCAGCGATGCTGCTACACGGGCTGAGCGGGGCTGGCGTTGGCGCTGCCGCAGCTTCCCGCCCCCAGCAAACGCAGCCCGGGAGGGACCCGCGCAGCGCCGGGCACTTGAGCACCAGGACTTGAGCACGTCCTGCCCTGCGGCACCCGCCGCGGCGCGCGGGTCCTCTGCATCCCGCTCCATCCGCGAGCCCAACGGGACCGCGGCCGCCCCCAGGCGCAGCCCCAGGATCCCCTCGGAACTGAACGTTCCCAGGGAATGGGGCGATGCGGCCTCCAGGCACATCCCAGGGGAGCTCCGAGGCGGAGCGTCCCCTCAGAGCTATTGTTCCAATGTGATTTTCATTCACAGCACATCCAGCGCGCACGGGGCACTAAGATAAGTCTTGGTGGGGGTGAGACAAATAGGAGCAGATGTTTCCTGTTTCTAGCCTGCCTTTCATTTGGTTTCTGTCATTGCTGCCTATGCAGTTTAGGAGGGGAGGAACTTTGATGCCTAACACTTGTCCCATTGTTTGGGGTTTTGGCAAAATCTGAGCAACAAGGTTGCTTGGAGTGTAGCTGAAAAACAGCCCATCCAGGAGATCTCTAACTGGCAGCAAGGGAGATTTCAAAAGAAGGTGAGTTCTGGTAATAAAAACTACTGGTAAAGCCTCTGAGCCAACTTGGGATCATCCCTAATAACAAAGGACAAGAGATACTTTGATAAAGGCAATTATATTTCTGACTTTGCTGCATCCATTTTTTAAATCAGGTTAATTTCAGTTTTGAGAAACAATTCCACCTTTTCTAAGAAATTTAAGTCTCTCTCTACTCAAATAACAAGCTAAGACCCAGCACTTTTTCCAGGAGTGGTAATTTACAGAGGTTTAATCCATAACTGAACATTATTAGTGTTTTGCACCTACACACACAGAGACGTGCACATCAAAGCTGGAATTGGCAATTTCTATAAATTGAAGTGTTTTACAAATCAGAACTGCAACACACGGTCTGCTGGGGAGGACTCAGATGTTCAGAGTTAATTCATAGATGTTGTTCCACTGTATGGCTACAATGTAAAACTATAACCTGCCTGCTCTGCCTTGATTATGAAAAAGAAAAGTACAGGCAGACTTAATGATGCATCTTTTTCTTATAATATGACTAATTTGCACACTTAAGTCACAATCTCTTGCACGGACACAGCAGAAAACCTGAGATTTTAGTAGAAAGAAGAGGAGCAGCAACTGGAGTTCTATCCTGCAGATCTCCCTGCTTTAGGAGAGACCATCCTCCTGCTGCTGCTGTGTCCCAAGTTGTATTAAAACAGTTTTCAAGTAATAAAATACTTCTTTCTTTACGCCATGTGACAAAACACAATTTTTTGCTGCTGCTGTTGTAAAAAATAAACATTTGTCTCACTATGGAAAAAAAGCCATTTGTTACACAGTTACTTAAGCCAACAATCAAGCTTGGGAGACAGAGGCCCACCAATCCCATAGGAACTAAGCTCCTCCCGAAAGACAGCAGTAGAGAGTTGCTTCAAATGGATGGATGCTTACACATCAAAGAGGGCTCCAGCACAGTCAAAGGAAGAGGTCAGTCATGCCACTCAGACCACAGAGCGAGATTCCGTTTTATTCTTGCAGGTGCACAGCCTCCTTTGGAGAAAAAGTGTTTGTTTTGACATTTCTCATAGGACCCATGAACAGATTCAATCCTCCACACGCTACAGAGAAGCAGTTGTTCAGCTTTCCATTGCACATGTGCAACGCGAAGGGAGGACCGATATACCAGCACACAACACCCGCATCTCTCAGACGTAACCCTCTTCCTTGCATGATTTTCTTTAGGGTTTCTTTAGGGTTTCTTCCTGGCACCTTCTCTGCCTTGACTTTCAGCACACAGGTTTGTCTCACAGCTGCCTTTACAAGCTGCCGATATTGGGAAAGCTCTTCAGTTTCTCAGGAAAGTCATCTTTGTACAAGACAGGGTCTGCCCGGTGCTCCACCACTTTCAGAGGCATGGTCCCGAAGACAGAGGCAAATTTATTGATGCATTCAGATCTGGTAAAAGGGAAAGCAGTGTAATTAAAAGCCCGAACAACTGGGTTGTCTCCCAGCTCCCACTGAAATTACTGATAGAAAAACAACTCAGTAACCTTCCCCCCTGTTCTTGGAAATACTTCAGCCATGCTGGCTTCTAATAAATAAAAAGGGAGCCTCACTGCAGAGAGAACTGGAAAGAAGCTGGTGTTCTTTGATTTATCCATTTAATCAGAGAGAAGAGCAAGGGGATGCTGGCAGCAGCACATGTGCACATGGAGGTCACAGCTTCCCTCTCCCTCCCCCTAGAATTCCAGTCATTCTTAGAGCAATGTACATGCTGCAAACCAGAACAGATTAACTGCCAACATGTCTCTTAAAGGGCCATTGTTGGGTCAATTTGGCTCGTAGCAAAAGTTTTAAAACACAAGAATTCGTGAGAATAGAATTCTACAAAAAGGCCCTTTCTTCCCCTCCTCCATCAAACTTCTCCAGAAGCTCAGAAGACACAAAAATAAACATGTCCCGATGTGTAAGAAACACTAACTGCACCATAATGTCAAAGCAAAGCAGAATAAAAACAATAAAAAGGAACTACCTAGTTTATTTTCCTTGTCTAAATGAAAAGAAATTGAGCAGTAAGGCATCACATCAGCACAGAACATAGAATGCTTAAGGTTGGAAGGGACCTCTAGAGGTCTCAAACCACTGATGCTTCTTTCAGTTTTAGTAACCTCAGGTGTCAGCAATGCTGTGGCAGGGAATGGTGACTTGCTTCAGAAAAAGAAACAAACAGATGTTTAACCTCATGCTGTTCCTTTCACTTTTTCCCTGGAATGCAGGGTACCTCTGGAAGGAAGGCCCTGAGAACTGCCCTAAACTCACCTCACCCAATGTTCAGCTAATGATAGCTATATGTTATGTAAAGCAGCTTTAAAACCTTCAGACACTGAGTATCATGGCAATAGACGGATGAACAGAAGACACCAGTGTGATAACTACCAGAAAATGGCTCACAAGTCCTATGCTGTTCATAAATGAAGGAATTAAGTAAAAAATAAAATAAAATAAAATAAAAAAGAATATTTAACTTAACGGCAGAAGCTCCTGCGCTGCAGGCAGCCCCACCTGAGAGGTCACTGGCTCACGAGGGTTACGGGTTAGGGGGTTAAGGAGTCACCAAAGCTCCCGGGGAGGTTTCCTGAACAGACCTGGTGACTCAGACCAACGCAGCGTGGCAGCTGGCTGACGAGGGCTGCTCCAGACCCGTGGGGCTAGAAAGGGCAATGCAAAGGAAACGCAGCGCCACGTCCACAGGGCTGCTGGGGCCACGTCTGTCCTTCAGCCAGCACTAGGCCTGCTGCCCTCAACCTCAGGCTGAGGGTTAGGGTAGGGAGAGAGAGAGAAAGCCCAGAGCCCCATGGGGAGTGCTGCTAGAATGGACATTCAAAGGGTAATGGGTACAAATCGCAACACAGCAAGTTTCATCTCCATATGAAAAAGCATTTCTGTGCTGTTAGGGTGACAGAGCACCGGACCAGGCTGCCAGACAGGTTGTGGGATCTCCTTTGGAAAACCTCACGACCCACCTGCAATGTGCTCGAGGCGCCCCTGCTTCAGCAGGGGGTTGGACTAGATGATCTCTAGAGGTCCCTTCCAACCTCAGCTTTCTGGCAACGTGTCAAGACATCCCTAACACTCTTTTGAAGTGTACAGGACAGTATATGGTTTTCAAAATCAATTCCTCGGCCTCTGAGACACCCTATAGCTCCCTCAGAATTAAGTGATTGAAAAACCCAACACCCAAGCTGTTAGAAAGCTATATCTCTATGTAGCTGTTTTCAACATATAAAGGTCGTATTTCAGGCTTTTTTTTTTTTTTTTCTCCTTGCCCTGAAAAAGCAGCTACGGAATAACTTTACTACTGATACTTAAATATTTTATGTTCAGAAGATCTCAGGCCAGCTAATGCAGACACCTCACTTTCTGCTACCTTTTCATGCCCTCACCTTGCTTTTTACCCTGGGTCTAGCTTCAAATCTTTGCACTAGGAAACAAAAAATAATTTGGAGCTTAAGAGGGATGAGACAGTATGCACCAGGAAACAACCTCCAGAACTGGCACCAATACTGCTTGCTCAGGGCAAGCATCAATCTGCAAAGGAGCCGCCGTGGCTGTACTAAGCATACAGACACAACCAGTTGTTCAAAGCCTGCAAAGACAAGATGTACCATGAGGTAGGTAAGTCTGGGACCCCGGGCACAGAAGTACCGCTCTGGAGAACAGTACCAGAACATTTTGCCCAGCAACATTAGGTGGTTCTGTTTCTCCATTAGATGCCCAACATGAGATACCTTAAAGCCATCTTGATTTTCAGGTAAGAACAAACTTCAAAATCATCAGTTGTTTTTCAGAAACATGGCTAACTATAAACCAAGTTGCGTGTCCCATAGAAGTCCCGTGGCAGCAAAAGCACCCGGTTCCCCAGCCAGGAGGCCGATGCCCTGGGAGATCTGCTGTGAGCAGTTTGCACAGCCGCTGTCCTCCCTGGGCAATCAAGGCCTTTTGCTTCTGGCCTACTGGCCTGTGCCAATAATGACTGAAACACCTTGTAATACAACAGCTGTTTGGTGGCCTGTGTGAAATGAATGAGTTATCTCGGCCTGGCGGGCAGTCCCCATCCCAGCAGCCAGTGCCACAGCCGGAACGAAGCGGCACCCCCAGAGCAAAAGACAAAGCTAAGTGGGTAACGGAGACAAAAGTGACCTCCCCACTGTGGAGGTTGCACTCGTCAACCAAAGACAAGCTCTTATGAGAAAAGAAACAGAATCCTCCAGCAGCAGAACTCACTCTGGTGGTCAGACCGTCCGAGCACTCTGGTACTGTGCTTTTAACTAACACGAAACCGCTTCATCACTAAGGAAATGCTAACATGAAAAATGGAAAAGTAACTATGTTCTAATCATCTGCCTGAGTCAGAGAACTTACTCGTCAGGAAATAGCAAATTCAAGAATCAGAAACGGCTTTTTCAGATGACAAAATGGCATGTACAAGCCACACAATGTGTTTGAAGGAAAGTTGCCCCTTTCGAAGAATTTCATCCCCTCCACTGAGCTAAATGACTTGAATTCCAAAGCATCTGTCACTGTAGGGCAATATAAAACAGCAAAGACATCTAGCACATTAAACATTCAAAGCTAGGAAGCCAAAGAAACATAACATGTCATCTTATATGGAGGGTAGGTGTTTTTCTTGGCCGAGTTCATGGTTCTGCAAATTCATACGAACAGAGACATCTTTGCTTACAAGAATTATTCATTTTTTCCTTGCCCTACCAACAACACACAATTGTGCTTAACAAGGAATTAAATTAGTGTGAACTGAGAAACTGAGAGCCCTTTGCCCCTGGCATGCTGGATCAGCTTTGGGGCCAATCTAGTAGGCTAGGGTCTGTCTTAATCAGCTTCCTCTCCCTTATAAGCCAAATATATTTTGGCAGAGTAACTCTGCACCTGCAACCTTTGGCCACAGGCTACCTGGGTCGGTTTGCTCATTAAGGGAATGTCTTCCTATTTTGAGTCCAATAAATATTTATTTGCCCTAAAGAAGGCACTGCTGTTGACTTCGCTGCAGAAGCAGCTCAGCCCTTTGCTATATTTACTGCACAGACAGCTGCCCTCGAGGCTGCATTTTACAGAGTTCTCCATTTTGAGAGCCAGATGCAAAGATGCTAAAGGCAGAAAACTTGTTGCTACTTAAACACCCCTGTAAACACATGCATTATGAGATCTTTCTACAACTTTTCCTGTGACCTGATGCAAAGGCCTAACCTAAGGCAAGAAGGGGATTTTGATTCAAAGTTCCCTTTGATTAATGTATTTTGATGATGGAGTTCAACAACCTTGGAGGCTGCAGTTTTACTTATTTATCTTGGAGAAGATAGCAAGGAGAATAGCAATGCTTGCTTTCCCGTGATTCTCTCTAAATATCCTTCAGTACTGGTGAGGGGCAGAAAAAAAAAAAAATAAATAAAGTTTGACTGTACCATGACTCTGTAATCACTCCTGAGAGTGTCATAGGGCTCAAGGGCTCAGCAGAAATGGTTTGTTACACATCTTTCCAGGACAGCTCTCTGTAACTGAGAACTCAAACTCTCCACTCACAAAAGCATCCTTGGTAGGTTGCTATGCACCTTTGTGCTATTTGTGAACCAGAAACCTAACACTAAATTGTTATGCATGACGCATTATCATGACAACCCTGATAAACTACTTGTTTCATAACCAATAGGTTGATCCCTGGGTACCTAGGTCTGCAACGAGCTCAATCTGCCACAATTTCTGAATGCTAAAAAACAAGAGTTGGGCACTTTAGGAAATTCAAAGTGAAGCTGATTATGGCTCTTTGCCTGATACCCCAAATATTGTGCTAGGTACTCACCATTGTGTAGTTATTTGTACAAGCGGTTCTTTTATGATATGCTACAGATCATATATTTTTTCTATGCAGCTACTCTTCTCACCAAAAAAATTTAGCTAATGTGTATGTAAGAGCCTTACTCACTGCTAACTAAGGAAAATTCAGCCTAGATTTTTGTGTCATTTACCGTCTACTTTAAAGGAAAAGCTAACCTGGAAGATTTAGAAAAAGAAACCCTGTCGGATGTTCAACTAAATCCCAGAAGCTGAAGGAATAGTAAGAGTAACACGAAGTGAGGTCTTCAGTGTTAGCATGCAGTTTCAGTATTACATTAGCGACCTTGAAGAAAAAAAAAAAAAAGAATAGAATACACTCAAAATATATCCCTACAGGGCTTCTCCCGCACCCAGCTTCTCTACCAGCATTTACTCCTTTTGCTGAAAAAAAAAAAGTATACGGACCTGCAGTCAACCTAACATTTCCCATACTTCAACTACCCCCACTGTCAGAAACTATATGGGAGAAACAAGGCAACAGTTGAAACATGTTCTCAATAAACTGTCAATGACACTTTAGTTTGAGGATACCAAAATGATTATAGACATGGAAACATGACCTTTACCCAGCTTCACAATGCACTTTGGAGCTTATACCGCTTTTTCATCTTCTGCTTTTATGGTGTCTACCTTAATTAGATCCTATATACAACTGTCATAAAACTAGCAGAACCATAGGAAAACTCAGCTGGGTTCAGACAGTCCATTTTGTAACCGGTGTAGAACTGCAAGAGACAGTACAGCCTCTTGTGCTTCCCCCAGCTAACATTTAAGAACTCCAAAGCTTCCAGGACTTTCTTAGAAGCTTCCTGCAGAGTATTTTTTCCCATCTTATGGGGTACTTTTTACATTTGACTTGCATTTTCCTTCCTTCCTTTTTTTTTTTTTTTTTTCCCCCCCTTCAATCCAGACTAGCCACATTACGGTCTAAATAATCTGCCACCTGATCTTTGTGGTTATATTCTACAAGGTCTGGTTAACACATGGTTAACAATCAACCAGCCAAACCATGCATGTTTGTCTGTTATGTAGTGCGTGTGTGTCTGCATGTACATACAAACATATATAAATAAGCCCCTGGCCTACTATTTTGCATTCATATATACATAAATACATAATACAATTTAAGCAGCAAAATGCTGGTCAATTAATACAGTATTTTAAATTTGTGCACTGAGCAGTCTGGAGAAGGAGAGAAGAAACCTCTTAACCTCTTAAACTTGTAACTTTAAATCTTGACTTTTTGTTTTCTATTGTTAAGTCTTCTGCTGGTGTCCTCCAACACTACAGCTATCCCTGCTTACCCATCTCATCAAATCTGTGACTGCAAATTATTTTTCCCAAAGTGTGCAAGAAGGATGCAGCAGCCTGAGAAGACTCCAGACAAATGCCTTTGTCAGTCCTCAGTCTTGGGTAAATTTCACCTAAGGATTTATGTATTTTTTATTCTCAGATAGCCTCTTTTCAAACAAGGGTCTCAAACATCTTCATAGAAGTGAACAAGCTTTCCTTTATTTTACTTATTAGATGCTAAGGTGGATGTAAGTTAAATGTCTTGGTTAAGGTTAGGGAGCTATTTTATTGCTAAGCAGTGAACAGAACTCATATGCTTACAACTTCCAGGATTTTACTCTAAATACTCACTGCCTTTCCACATACATTCTTCATTCCTAAATTAAATTCTCACAAAAATATAATAATGCTACCATTGTTAAAAAAAAAAAAGCCACATTAAATTGTGCAGGCAAATGCACTTCATTAGCACAGCACAATGCTTCAGAATTTTTGAAGGAAAGACAGCATAAAAATTCAATAATATTATCAACAATTTATATCCTTGTTAGTCAAACACTCTTTGGTAAGCTAGGAACTGAGTGGACTAAAAAAACCAAAAATTCTTACATTTTTTACATTTGAGATTTCGTAATAAAATGGAAATGTTGTGGAAGTGAAAGTACTACTAAACCTGCATTTCATTAGCATGCTCTATATACTTTACAGCAAAGCTGCTAAAAATGCTACCCTACTAAAGTCTTTCCTTGTAGCAGTCCACTTTTTGGCATCACATCATCCCCTGTGAGAATGATTTATGGTGATAAATTCCATGAGATATTCCTTCAAAATTAGTATTTTGCAGAAATACAACCAGTGAGCATTTTGGGTCCTAATTTAATGAGATACAGAATGTTTCTGGGGATCACAACAAGGCAGGCAGTAGAATAAAGGGTAGTCACTCACCTTTCCACCATGTGTGTCTGGTCCAGTGATAACCCATCGATTGCTGTGCATTCAGGACACTTGAACTTCTTCCGTGGGGTCACCTGCACAAAGGCATGCCAGATATCATCAAATATCAACGGAAGGGACATTAATCTCCTCACACAGAGAGCAGTGCGATACCTCTGAACATGCCTGCAGTGTAAGCTGAGCTCGTGCTCTCAAAAAAAAAAAAAAAAAAACACGGAGCGGGGGGGATAGTGTTTAAAATAAAGCCACTCCATTCCTCCGTTCAGATCCATCTGGCCCGGCTGACTGCAAATTCACAGGGGCCCAATAAAAATGGCTTGGAGGGGTTTTGCCTTCTGTAACCGAAAAGAAGTGGCGATGACAAGCTCCTTAATTCCTGTTTAATGACTGTTTTCTCACTGCCAAGGTCCCTGTATAAACACCATTTGTTCTTGCAGCCATAACAGCGATGAAATATAGCTTCCCATACTCCACCGTAACACTAATCCAACAGACGCTCTTTTGCTCACTCCAGCTCATAGCTGACTGGCAAACTCTGCAAGACTCTCCCCCTCGCACAGAGGTGCCAAATTATTCTGCTGTGCCTTGTACAGCTCAAGAACTTTTTCAGCAAAAGCACACACTTTATCTTCTGAAGACTTTTCTAGGAAACACAGCCACCAGTCCCAGTAAATGATGATGGACAGATGGGAAAGTGGACCCTGCTAATTGAAGTAATGCCTGGTGGCCTCTAAATCTCATTCCAAGTTGACACACTTTGAAATGAATGTACAGAGTGAATGTCCAGACCTGAAAACGTGTCGAAACATGTCAGGAAATCAATTCAGGGATAAAAAGTTCATTTAAAGCTGATCTTGCAATTAACATTCTTGAAATTAACATTCCTATAAATCAGCTGTTGCCAGTCCATGACGGAGCGAGCTGTGGACAGTTGGCAATTCCTTTCCTCAAGTGATCTCAAATAGTTAAAATATATGTATGTATTTTTGTACTTTAATATAAATATCTATCACTTAAATTACCTTTTTCATACCTCATCTAGTTGGTTACAATAAATACCAGAAGTGGAAAAAAAAAAAAAAATGTTCTGTGTTCCCAATTGTCATGAAAGTTTTACTAAACTGGGCTAAACTCTTTCCTACCATGGAAAGAGCATGTGACACCATTCCAGAAGTAAATGAGAGAAAAAAAAGATGACAAAGTAGTATATTCAAACATACTAAGTAAGTTTATACTATGTGTACACCACATTTTTAAACTTTGCAAAGCTAAAGTGCAGAAAAATCCTACCTTAATAACTGATTTGCCTGTGACATTTGCCACCAGAAAATTCATGGCAATATCTTCACAGTTCATATGAGCATCCACCCAGTTCTTGATGTCTCCAGGCATTTTATAGGTGTAAAGATAGTTAAAATACTGCAGGATAGATAGAAAGAGGGAGAACATACTTTTAAATTTTAAGAATTTTAAACAGTCCAGTCATTGAACACCAGACAGGTAAGGAGAGGTTACAGGCAATCTCTTACCCAATCTCTAGGCATTCTCTTATTCAGCCAAGGATGTCTTTAGCTGACAGTCATTTTTGAGCAAAGATGTAACCTTCCTTTCCTGACCAGCAAACAAATTTCTTTTCAACTTGTTTTCATTTTTTAAAATATTTAGCTACAAAGCTATACTCATTATAAAAGCATGAGGCAATCAGTTAATCCTGCAAATTGACAAGTTTTTCCTTTAAGCTTATAAACCCATTTATTTTATAGAAGGAGACAAACCAGTTGTTTTCACAGTAACAGAAGAAGGTTTAGGGCAAGTTCTCAAATGTTTCTTCGATTGTTTTAAGAAAAAATAATTGTTTCACAATATACTCACTGAACAAGGACAGAAACATATAGCTCCCAAAGAAAGGTTCACGCTGTGTATTAGTAGGCCCTTCTGCAGTTCAAGGTGAACTGCCTGTTCGCTGGACGACTGAACCATCTCACTTTCTAAGAATTCAACAAATGAGACTTTGTGCCATCACAACCTTTCCAGGTGAGGCACAAAGGCTGTCCAATAAAGAAATATTTGAATTCTCAAAAGGAAAGACAGAGATTACAGTCTGATGCAAAATAGCATTATATCATTTAATAGCAAGATATCCTGACGCTTCCCTTTATTTCTAGTGGTTCGGTTACCTTGTGATAAAACGCTGCGCCGGTCAGCACCATCGAGACTTCATTGGTCCACTCGGATTCGTATTTCCATTTGTTCATCTCGTGGTCCCACAGATGCAGGCGCCCCGGATACCCGACCAGCCTGTCAGGAAACTCGCGCCACACCTGGCGAGGAGGGAAGGCGGCGCTGTGAGGAGCCGGCCCTCGGCACGCGCTGCGCGTGCGCGCGGGCCCGACGCGGCTCCTTGCGCAAGGCAGGAGCACCGCGGCCCGCACACCGCGGCGACCCTCACAAGCTCCCGTTCTCCAAACTGGGAGAAGCCGGGAACATGCGAGAGAGAGAGAACCCACATTTGCTTGAAATGGGCCTGCAATGAGGGAAGCCATGCTGCAGAGCCAAGAGCCAGCAGGGCAGCAGCAACCTTCCCGCTGCAGAGGAATTCTACCGATTGCTCAAAAAGAATTTAACACTACCTAAAACCCGCATGATTAAAATGGAACTTCTGATGTTAACTTCAGTAGATGCGGCTACAGCCTAACTACTTTCACAGCTGGCTTTGGATCTAACCAACCTGTTTACTTTGATAGGAAGGGGCTTAACACAAGCTTATATTTTAATATTTCTGGCATTCTTTAGTGGGTGCTTGGATGGATCCACTGCTACATGGCAGGCCTCTGTGCCCCGGACTTGTTCCAGACAGCTGGATGCAATCAAGATACCATCCCTGTCACTCCATACATTACCCTGCAGCTGACGACAGGATCAAACACAGTAGACAAGAACAAGGAGAAGGGCATCATTAACGCAACCCCAGTTCTCCACACTGCTAGCCACATTAAATAATGGTCATTTTTTTGCACGAGTTAAAAGGGAGAAAGCGTTATAGTTATTTAAAGTGGCTTGAATACTATATACCAGCTAAGTACAAAGTATTTTTTGTTGATCAGCAGTAAAGCTAGTATTTATTGACACTATTCACACAGACTAATTACTCATTTCTCGCTTTTTATTATTCCAGTATCTGCTTGACTTATTGTAAGAACACGAGTCTCAACCCTCCAAACACATCATGTTAGGTAACAAGAATTTCTTCTTCAAGTTGGTAGTGGTTTTATTTTTATTATAAATAAATAAATCGAAGCAGTCATTTATGACCAAATTTCAATGTGCAAGCAAGAAACAATGATGAAAAACCTCTTGGATCCCTGAGGGCTATTTCACAAGCAAAACTTTTTTTTCTGTGTACAGTTGGCAAAGGAATCCTACAACACAGATCAGATGAAGCTGCAGCAAAACAAGCATTATACAGAACTCTGCAATGCTGAAAACCTCACTTTGTCCACCGTTTCCTTAGGGTACTTCCTATGTGCCAATACTTTTCAGTTAGGAGACCTTGACTATAAGGACTCTGTGTAAGTATTTGATTAAAGTAAATATGATAAAATAATCAGCATTAATTTACTAGTTCTGTATCTACATTTCTATGATTTTGCATTACTATATACCTTTTCATCTCTAGATCTCAACACATTTTATTGCTGTCAGTTAATATAGTTCGAGAATCCCATGATAAGAGTAGTTACTATTTCAAACGTACAGATGAAGAAACCTGCCAAAAATCATAGAGAAAACAAGAATGGGAACCAGATCTTCTGACTTGCAGACTTGTACCTGATCCAGAAATCAATCCTTCTAGACCGAAAATTTGGGCAGGAATACCTGAATAGTACTTAGACGGGGTAACTGTCTAACAGAGGGCTCTTGAAAGCTGAGGTGATTTGGAACTCAAGCAGCAGAGTTCAAAGGATATTGTCACAAACTGGTGCCACCAGCTAATTATAAAATATATATGTGTGTATATATATTCATACACACACACACACACTTTTTTGGCAGACCGGTAAAGGCTTGGGATACCTGATTCAATTTTGACATTATGTCATTAACATTGATAAAGAGAAAAAGGACAAATGCATAGCAACTCTCTCTTCCTCCCCGCCAAGGACTTAAAAAATGAAGAATTAAATTGTACTTTTTTTGAAACCTCATTATTTACATACCCATCTCCCAGCTGTTGCAGGACCCTGCAACATAAGCTACCAAGGCTCAGCAAAAGGTTTGGCAGA
>NW_010576710.1:34905-49157 GCF_000705375.1 Tinamus guttatus
AGGAATGACACGCATATTGAAGGCAGCTGAAGGAGGGATTCAACTCAGCTACTGCTTCCCAAGGGACCTGAGCGCCCTCATAACGCAGAACGGTGCATTCATATCTCTCTAGAGTTTTTTTCCCCAGTAAGATCTTCAATAATCCAAATGACATAAAATAAAAGCCAATTGCAAGGTATGTTACTAATACCGATTTCTTTATGCCACTGTAAGACTCAACACTATTCTGATGCATCTAAAATGTCATTTGGTTGTTTTAAACAAAGATTCCTTTTAAAAGGAATGCTATCAAAGTCAGTGGAAACCTTGGTCTCTTCATAATGTTTATCACTAGCTCATTCAATGGTAATTCCTGGAAAGTCTCCAAAGAGCTGCCTCTAGCTGACTGCACAAACCCATACAAGTATTTTGTGCCAAAATTAATACATGCAGCTACTGTTTATAAAGAAGCATTCAGAATAGCAACTGTGGTAATGATCCCTATACTACTTTCCATTTGGCACTACAGTTCATTTACTTATTTGACAGCTGTTTATAATTAATTAGCCTGTTAGGAATATGTTTTGGCAAAGCCAGCGACCTTACTAGCTCCCTCAGCCTGAAGAAGGACGGCTGGAGATAACACTGCTAAGGGATACATCCAAGGAAAACCATTTTGCCAAGTCTGTAGAGGGCAAGCTTCTCAGCAGGCAACACTCCTGCAGCGACTCTGCAAGGCAGCGCCGAAGAGAAGCATTTTGGAATCAACCACTCCTCAGATGAAAAATCTAACCGAAAAAGTTGTGACTTGGTAGCTCTTGTGAAAGACACTAAAAGAAAAAAGATGATCTTTGTTTCCAAGTCTCAGATATTGTGTAAGACTGAGTGCCTTCTTTAGAAGAACTCTTGCATATTCATTCCAACTGTTAAAAATATTTTTGACATTACTTCAAGGAGAAATAATATAATCATTTGCTTACCAAAAGAAGACTTCTCCATGAGTAGCTGCTGGCCACATTTAAAGCTTTCTCCCAATCCTAAAGTTCCCTTGGAAATTATGTGCATGCAAAGCATTGCTTATCTTTGTGAGCTTCGTGCTTATGCTTGGCTTTGTTTTTCAACACCAAGCCATGCCTCTGAGGACCAGGGCAGAATTAAGTGTGGCTCAGACTGTGGGAGGAGAGAAAATGTACTGATTGACTGTGTTTTATTTAATTCATAGGGGAGAGCCAGTGTTTCATTTTTACAACACTGTCGCAGTAGTACTGGAAACACTGGTTGTTTCTCTGCTTCTGAAAATTTCAAATTTTCTAGTTTTGATTAAACAGTTCCTGAAGCTACAATATAACTACGGATACACTCATACATTTCAAAAGTGTAAATGTCGGGAAAATACTCTGGAAAAGGATGCACTACTCCATATTTTCAGCTACACAGAGAACGGGAGCGATAGCTTGTTTGATGGCACAGAGCAATAGCACAGAACAGTTCAAGCTAGCAAGTAATGAGAACTGTAGACAAATAAAACTGGAGGGTACCTCAGCTAGGCTGTGTGTGTTTAAGGATGTCACTTAAGAATAAAGAGCTTTGAATGTGGCGAGTAGTAATAAAAGTAATTTGTCACTGTAAGGTTAACGTGTTGCATAAGTACCTAATACGAAATCTTCATGAATTTTGTGTTTGGAAACCATTATCCCCCTTTGTCAGATGGCTGGACACATGAAGCAATCTGCCCTGAGGACAGCTGAAACTCAGAGGTGGGAAGACCAGAAGTATGTTCCAGTCCTCTCTGAAATACCACACGCTTCCCAAACAGCCAATGGTTCTGCTTTATTTATTTTTTTTAACATTAATCTAAATATGTGCCCCTTCTCTTGAATCTCTCTAATGCTGTGAACACCAAAGATTGTTAAGCGGGGAAAAGCTGTCTGGCCGTAACAGTTTAGTTTATAATTGTCCTTAATGCCTTGATTCACCCCTGTGATTTCGTCATGCAACTTACAGAAATCCTCTTTTTCAAAAGTCATAATGTCATGATTATTCCTACGCTACCTTAATACAACAGCACACAGGGGCCATTTTTCTGCTTGCTCCAACAGATTTATGACATGTAATAAATAAATCATTGTACCATAATAGGTCACTTTTAACAAGTAAAAAATGTCTGACACTTTGAGTGTTACTATATTTTTTTATGGCTGAAAGTGTACAGAGATCAAAGTTTCATGTTTTTTTTTTTAGGCTTGCTCTTATACATCCAGACAAGACTGTGACGGAGGGGGCATTGCCACATGTTTAAAAATAAAGTCTCAAGTATGTCAGGAGAAGAAAAGAAAATTACTGAATGTCACATTTCCAACCCTTCTTATTCCTGAAGCAGAAGCTGACACACTTCTAAAAGAAAACTTTCTAGTAACATTATATGCTGCTACTGATCCCTCTGGGTTCCCCTGCAAATGAGTCAAGAGTCTGCAAGATACTTTTCTGGTAACACACATAAACAGATAAATAAATTATCACAGGCTGAGGACAATTTAAACATCTGGGAGCCAGCTCAGGCCTGTCAAGCAAGTCACAGACACTCAGGGACAGGAAAGATCAATCTTCAGCCTTGATTTCTGGGCAAGAGAGTAGGAATCATATTCCCCAACCTCCATAGGAGGAAAACTGTATATTTATAAAATAACCTGCTGTGTTGACGTATTTAAAGACATTTCTATTCATTTATTTTACAGAAACTAGCATTCTCAAAACACCAGGGTCCAAAGAAGCCTTTGGTTCGTCTCAGCTATCTGCTCAAGAAGGCATTTTAATTTTCCGTCTATGTGGCTGGGTACTAAGTTGGACTCTCAGATATCAAGTGGAACAGATTTATACTAGAATGAGAGAACAGCAGAAGTATTAGCTTTTAGTGTGCCAGACTAAACACTCTCGTGTCCAAGCAGTTGCATTCACTGCTCCTTGGGTAATCCCTGCAATCAAAGCATATGGTCCGCAGAAGGCCAATAAATCAGACAGCAACAGTCAGACCTGGGGATGAAGAGCTGTAAGTCCCAACTGCCACCTACCCACCCTGACTACAGGGGAAGTCACTTAAAACTCGTGTTGCCTCAGCTTTCTTCATGAGGATAACACTTTCCTGCCCAAGAGACAAGGCTCACTAAATATGAAGTTAGGTAGATTCTCAATAGTGGAATTCTAAATTAATGCATTGGACATACGGGTGCACAGGCCTAAATGTCAGGAGTCCTGGCTGACACACAGCACAGCACTGCACGTGAATCTTGCTCCAGAGCCCTCCAGGTCGGCCGTCAGGAGCAGATACCCATTTGGAACCACTTAGACCATCACATAGGTTTCTACAAAACTTATTGATATTTACTTTGAAGCATCTTTATGGAAATCAAACTGGAAACGGAGCCAGAATTTACACCGCATGTTGTTTATAGTTTTGCTGTTTCTCTGGCCACCAGCTCACCCTCAGAACTCGTAGTCACAAGCACCAGCACAGACAACGTAAGCCGGCTTGCTGAGCTGCCAACATGTCATCGCGCTGCTGTTGCAACACGGTGCTCCAAGCGCTCAGTGCAGACAATGCAGACCAGACCAGGCACACGGGGCCATAAAAACCCCTTTTTCCAGTTGTTTTCTCTTAATTCCATCTTTCGCACTCTAACCTGTACTCTTAAGCTGGCAAAGGAAGCATTTTCTTTCTGGAGGCACACATGATAGATTAAACCCTTCTCTCCACTACTTAACGTCTTTGCTATCACACCAGCATACCTACATTACCACAAGAAACTTCTTGACACCAAAACTCACCACTTGCTAAAGGTTTCTTGCATTTGAGAGAGACAGACATATTTTATCACATACATATTCATACTGAAGACTTACTCCCAACATATTTCTCCTTAAAAATATTTTCTTGTATTAAAAACTGATTATTAAAATTGAGGCAATTATCACAATTTATCTTCAGCCTTCAGGAATACTGGTTTTCATTATTTCACTCAATTTAGCTAACAAAATTAACCAGTTTCATTTTTTTTGTTTATGATACTGCAGGCACAGCTGTGATTAAATTACTCAATACCTTTCCTAAAATAGGCTATTACATTTTTTAAAGTTTCTGATTTATTTACAAATACAGCACATTTATCTTAAATGCACAGGTGTATCAGTAATATCAGACTAGGAGCTGTATCATATACTCAAATGAAATTAGTTCATTCAAACTGAAGTTTTGGAAGGAAGACAACTGTGTTATGTTAAATAAGGGCACTTTTTGACAAACAACTCCAATATCACTGTGAAAACTTTCACCTCTCTGTATTGCCATGTGCAACTCATTTGGACCAACTTTCTTCTTATTAATACTCTCATTACAAGAGCAGCTGTTCAAGCTTTGCCATTTCAAGCATATGACACATATGCATCCCCTCCTAGACATTCTTTAGTTCCCCTTTTCATTGCACTCCACCTTATTTTGGCATGTCCTCAAGAGGCTTCCTCTGTTCTCAGCACTTAATCTCTGAAACTTGTCGTGTCCATCAATTCATACAGGAAGAATTTGACAGCAATATACCCCAGGAGCAGAAAAAATGTTTGTGGGCTAACACACCAGTGAAAAAAACGCTCTGTTTCTTGTGCCTAAGTGGCTACCAAATTAAAAGGACAACTAAACAACTAATTTTGCTTGAAGAGAGCACATATAGCATCCAGTCCTGTCAGGCAAAAGGGCAGTGATAAAGAATGTCAAATCCTGCAATTCTTGCTCTTCAAATACCTGAAATATTAACTTAGAGACTACTTATGACTTGTCATAATTAATTAGATGAATCCTATTCACAGCCTCCAGACTGCTTTCCATTACACAAATTAAACGATATTTTCTGGAGTTTCTTGGCAAAACTGTGCCAGTTACCAAAGCATTATGCTGGTTAGTAGTTTTTCTATAAAATAACGACTGTCTGAATAACTGTAACCGTCTGAGCTCCTAAATCCAGGCCCTTAGCACAGTCAGCACTGAATTGTCGTAGCGTGTAGAGAGATGAAACTATCTGAATATGCAATGTCTTCTCTGCTTAGTATACACATGCAAGGCTGAAGCGAACAGAGAAAGTGACCGGAAAAAAGCAATCCTCCTACCTCATATCCAAACTGGAGTTCATCCGAGGTTAGCATAATGATATCGTCATCAATAGCCAACACTGCCTCTGTTTCAATCTCATCGTAGGGGAAGAAGCGGTTACTAAGTTTGTTTTCTGCAGTTCTAACAACTTTCAGTGGAACCCGAATCTTTGGCCACAGGGAATCTGATGAGAGAAAAAAAAAAGAAATATAATTCAATATTATAATTTATTTCTGAACAAGACAGCATTCCCACCTCAAAAATCTCTTCAGTCCTCTTTACTCACATCTGAAAAAAAAACAACTTTTGATGGTGAACTTATATCTTTCGGTTAGGCAAAACTGTAAATACATGAAGGAAAGAGAGCAGAAGCTCAGTTACATTTTTTTTGCTAAGAGCTTCACAGATAGCTGTCTGTGGGGACAGCTTGGCCACCACTGCAGTGGGATAATCACATATCAAGAAAGGGGGATAGGGGATATCAAGAAACACTGGTTTAGGACATGAGGCAGGAAAAAATATTCTATTCACAATTTTATTCACACAATACTGATGAAAAATACAGAAATACATACTGCTTAAAGATGCCAGTATCCAAATACTATTTCACCGGGAAAACAAAACCCTCTTTCCAAACCACACCAAGAGTCTTCAAAAGTCAGTTTTCCTTGAAGCTGTTTTGGAAAGAGGACAGGCATGCAAGCGCTGCCAAAAGAAAGGGGAATAAATACAGAGATATATATTTTATTCAGCTTCCTGCCCAACGGTTGTTCTTGTGGGACTGAAAAGAAGTGACAATATAAAATCTACCTTTATCAGGCGCCCGAGTGACCATGGCTGGTATTGTCCCCATTGTGGATGCTTTGCTTCAGTTCTAGTCCCCTCTTCACCCTCTAGCAGATGCCTACTCGGATGGCTCTGCACAGCGGCTCGCAGCCGCACGCCAGGCTGGACCCCTGCTACTGCCCAGGGGCTGCAGTGGAAGCCACTGCCCAGCTGCAGCCAGAGACACGGGGCAAATCCCCAGGAGCACAACAAAAACGTACAGGAGGACAGGGAAAGTGAGAAGCCCCTAGGAATGAGAATTCACTCAGCAAAGCAGGCAAGGAAGGATGCTTTAAACTTCTAGTTCTTTGGGAAACCACCTGCTTGACAGCTTGCTGTGAGGATAGCCACTTACAAAAAAAGACTAAAAAAGGAAAAAAAGGAATGATAGGTGTACGAAAAATGAAAGTGTAACCTAATTATCATCTGCATGCAGCTCAGACATGAACAGATTCTTATAAAGTCACGCGACTTACTAAGATCTTGGAAATTCTCTCAAGGTCACCAAGTCTCAAAGAGGTACGTGCTGTAAAATATTTGTATTTTGAGAAACAAGCTACAAAGTTTCTGATCTGGATTTATAGGAAAGATCAGAAAATACCAGCATTTTCAGAAAGCTTAAATAATACATGAGGGTACCATTTTGTGCTATGCACAATGAAAGAAAACATTAGATTATGCAATGCCCTAGGCTGATGTGATACTAAAATTTGCTCCACCTGTGAAGACAGAAGCACATGGGATATATAAAGGCACAATGTCAGCCTTTGTGGGCAGCTACTGTACTGATTACTTGAGCAAAAAAAGAGAAAAAAAATACACACTATCACAAAGCATTCTGGCTCCTTTCTGAGATGGAGGTGACTGTCAGAAAGTCTCATAATTCAAAGACTTTTTGGTCCCAAACCAGCCCTGCTACAAAGGTTCCAACAGAAAGACAGAGCCAATTAAAAAAGACCACAGCTACTAAAGAAACCAAAGTTTTAGAATCCACAGAAAGGTTAAAACTGTCCGTAATTACTTTGGAAGTCCATAAAAGAGGAGTATTTGTACTTTTTCTTTAAATACATACTAGGAATGAGGCTTAAAAATAGAGTTTGAGACGAAGTGTGTCACTTCTGCAATATCACACTCTGAATTATCAGCTATTGCTTGGAAAGGTAAGGTTCAGAGAAACCCGAGCACTAGTAAAGCACATTTAGGGAAAAAAACTCATTTCAGAATATTGGTTTATAACCAAGAAAGTATTTGTCCATCCCTATTTTACCTTACAGCAGAGCAGCTTTGCATAATTTAATGGAGTATGACAAAGATGAGACAAAAAGTAACAGACAAGGCAGACAAACTCTTAAAATCACTGAAGAACCTCTAAGCATATGAGAGTAAAAATGTGTGTTTGATCCTGCTAATTTAATGAGGGCTTTCTGTGATGAACCGAAATGTTAACAATCGGATCTCTGGAGCACAGAAAAATCCAGCTACACATCCAATCTGAAGGGTGGGTAACAAGCTCCTGCTCTTGCACGTCCTATTGAAAAGGCAACAGGAGAGCAGTGCTTGGACACCATGTACACTTGCTGTCTGGCTCAGGACATTCCCGACACTTAGTGCTATTTGGGACCACTGATGCAAGACCTACCCACAGAGAAAGCCTTGTGGTCTTCTAAAAACAGGTATAGCATCTGTTAAACTGCCTGGGAAAGATCTGAGACATCAGCGGTTTCCAAACTTTTCCAAATGCAGCTTCCAATTCCAGTGGCTTGCAATCCCAAATAACCACATACACAACTGCATTTTGGGCCCGTCCATAATCCCACCATAAATTCTGCAGCTCTGCATCAGACAGCAAATTTTTCAAGCATGATTTCAAGATGATTTCCACAAACTACAAGACCAAACTCAGTGCTGATGTCACATGCTCCAAGGAAAAAGTGCCCTAACCACATTTCCATTTAAAACACCTAATTCTAAAAATTTAAAATAAAAAATAATTGAAATAAAAATCTAAATTTAAAAGTTTAAAACAAAAAATAAAATGTAATATTAATAGATATTAATGAAGAATAGTAAAATATATCCTCTAAACATGCACTTCCAATTAGAACTCCCAGTTGAATTACATGAAAGGCAGAGAAGAGAAGGAAGAGATGGGCATAAGACAAAGGCAATTTCATTACAATCTAAAGCACCTTTTGCCTTCCACCTCATCTCTACAGCCTTAAAATTTTTGTTAAGCCAAATTTAGAGAGCAACTTTATTAGAAAAATAACATGACAAAATGATCATTATGTAGACAATATTGTAATTTTCACATGAAAAGGAAAGATTTTGTAAAGTAATATAATTCATGGGAGACAGAAATGATCACCAATCAGTCCTTTATCTAATTAGGAAGTGGCATCAAGTACATTGTGAAGCAGACACTTAATTCAAAACATAAGTAATATAAGTTCAACAAAATGTTCCTAGCAGGACCAGTCACTAAAGGCACACTATACAAAAAATGTGCCACAGGGGAGGAAAAAAAAAAAAAAAAAGAAAAGAAAAAAAGGACAGCTCTTTCTTAAGTTAGAGCAATTCATAGCATATGCAGATTCATTGTCTCAGTGTTTTATATCAGTGCTGTCCACTAGTACTGCCAAACTGAAATAGGGAGGATAACAATATCCATAAGCCCCAGAGTCTGCAGCTTATTATGAGTTTATCAGCAACTTAGCTCCAGGATATAACTGACACAACTGACTCAACTACACAGAAAATACACTCTTTAAAATACACCTTTGATTTTTACAAAACTGAACCTAAAAAAAGGAGTCAAACTACCACACACTTGGCTTGTAGCTTGTTGCATATTTACAAATAGTAATGCATTTATAGCTCTCTCTTTATATAAATATATTTACATGATAGATAAGATTGTGTAATTAAAAGTAACAGGAAATTTCTACCATAGACCATTTTCTTGAATTTCAGAACCTTTGAAGAATTTGAATAAAGACTTAAATTCAATAGAAAAAAGCAAAAGTATTTGGGTGAACAGAGGGGGAAAAATCCTGTCCATGCAAATACTTCCAGGAGCAGACACTTGAACCACAATGTTTATTTTAAAGGATGCAGAGTGAATTGAAAAAAAAAAGATTTTCTCTTATATTTCAAAACTTTTAACCATTTTTTTATTAACACCAAACATGTAGTCATGACTTTGCTGACACTACTGTCGTATTCACAGTAGTGAACTTATCTACACTGTTTGGCTGAGTATATATGCAATACTCAGTGAAAAATACAGATCAGAAATAACAAGCCCTAAATCCAGAGAGCACCTAAAATCAGGAAAATGATTCTAAAATGTGCCATATTAAATTCATCATCATCTATGACAGTTCCTCCCTATTGTTTCACATACAGGATCCAGTATTTTGACCATGATAAATACTCTGAAAACCTCTAAAAGCCTGCACAAAGCTTCTGGGTTACTCACATACTCCTTTGCTGTGGCCGTTTTACCTTTAATCCTCAGACACGGGTTAGGCTCTGAGTTCAAACGCAGGAGATCAGATCCTTGGTTTCCAAACACATCCAAAACAGCGTTCCCACTTTAGCACAGTGACTCAGCAGTAACATCAAAATACACAATATAGCTTCCACCAGATATACCTATGTCTACACGTCTCTCTCAATTAGAAAGTATGGGAAGGAAGGCTGTTCAGCCAAGCCAAACCCAGACCAAAGCGCAAGATGTTCGACACAAAGGTATTATTATCAGTATATAAGCACTCATAAATAAATAAATAAATAAATGATTGATTGATTGATTTTAATATTTGCATGTACTTGAACCCTTCCATTCCTAAGGACAATGGAAATATTGAATATTTATTTCTAATACATGTTGCTCTGATGACAATGTCAAGAGTATTCAGTGTCATTTTCAATTATACTATTCTAGTGTTGGTGAGAGAAAGCAAAGGGCAGCCACATGCCATATTTATATAGCACTACACCAGTTACCCTCAGAACACCCCAGTCCAAGCCCAGGTTTACTGTACATCATCACAAAGGAAAATACCTTTGATGTCCTTCCTCGGCCTTCCCACTTCCATATATAAAACAAAATAAAAACATGGAGGACTGTAATGACAAAAGGCAAGATTTTTTTCCATACAGAAATGTGTCCCTTATATGGAAATGACCAGGAAATAGGGCACTCGATGCTCTCGGAGGTTAAGCGCCTCAGCTTTACTATAACCAATTAAAAGAGAATAGCCATAAAAGTGCAGATACTACTGTAGGGTAATAAACCAGCCTTTATCAGTGACAGTGGTGCACATTACAGACTTCAAACTCATTCCTTGCCCTAATCCATCAGAAACTTCCTGGCTTTAACAGGCTATAAATGGCAGAAGCTTTGAAGTCCAAGGATTAGGCTCGCTAATAGACAGGCTGAACAAGAGCCCGGCTGAAGAGCCAAGTGGAAGGCCCTGCATGGATCTGAAATAAAGCAAATTAATTCAATCAAACTGACCTCTCTTTGGCCATGGCCCAAGAGATTACAGCGTTATAACAGCAATAAAGAAACAAGGAACATTAGAAACAAATAGTTATTTACTTCAACACAACACTCAGTCTAAAATAAGGGCAAAACTGCCTGAGCTCTCAACTGGTAACAAATCCTTTTTTTTTTTTTGAGGTGGGTTAATTAGTACTATTCAAAGCAGAAAGAAATCACCTGCTTTAATTTAAAAGAATTTCAAAATGCAAGATTAAAAAAATTATTCTCATAATTTATTTGCTTCCACTCTCCTTTACCTCAGGCTCACTCAAAGGAAAACCTGGAAGCAATTCACTGGGGTCAAATCTATCCACATACACTGGATACAGCAGAATTAATATAACATCATGCATGTTGAAAAACAAACAAACAAACAAAACAAACAACAACAAAACCTTCCTGCAAAAACTTTAGTATCATCAATCTATACCCAACAATTCTCACTTCAAAAGACTGCAAAACATTTAATAAACCATTAAATTTGAGGCATTCAGCACAGCCATATTACAGAACATTGTGAAGTGAAAAACAAAGCTACTCCACTCTAAACTGCAGCAACTGGCCAACACGGGCAGCGAGCCAGGTCGATGGCAGTAATAGCTTGACTCCTGAGAAGCTGGCAGAAGATCCTAAGTTGAAACAAGTGGTCAGGAATTAATTTTTACAATGCATCTTACTGCTATGCAGGACAGCCAATTTGCAGGGGCAGGAAAGCAGCAGCCAAAGCTTCTGGAAGAGAATTACAAAGCAAGAAACTCTAAAGACATGCCTCATTTGAAGAGAGATGAATTTACTCAGTGCTTTATCATCAGATTTATAATTCTTTAAACACTTATTCCAAGAAGGAGATACTTCTTTTCCCACAAATACACCACCTACATATTTAGAAAAGAATGCCCGAGTCACATACATCACACAAACTCATTCACCACTGTGCAGACAGTATTTAATCACAGACATGTAAGATTTATTACTTGCCTGCAACAACGGTCAGGATTTGATCCTAAGTGCCCACAACTGCAAGGAGCTCATGCCTCACAGCAGTAAGCACAAAATGAAACGGGCACCCCAGGCCTTGCTGCCTCACACTGGAAACGAGCACCACAGGTCACCTTGAGCAGCTTCCCGTTGGACAGGGCAACGGCTCCTGGACCTCCAACCTGCTCCACAGGGAGCTGGCGAAGGAGCTCCCCAAGCCCGGATCTACGCGTCCCGCTGGGGCAGGGGGAGAAGCACGGTGGCAGAACGGGCTCACGATGCAGAGAGCCCAGGGCTGCCGAGTGCCACGCAGCCTGCGCTGGCACTGCATGGAGGGACGTGGAGCCACGCAGCATCACGGCGCGGGTTTGGAAAGGCAGCAGCTAACTGCAAGAGCGAGGTCCTGAAAGAGGGCTCAGCACATAAATGAGAGCATCTGCAGCATCATAGAATTGGGAAACAAGGCTATTTGGTGAGAGAGCAGAAGTGGTAGCATCTTGGGGCTTTTTGTCCTTGCTGTAAGGAGGCATAACAAGTGCAGGAGAATACCTGAGCTGAGAAGACCTCAGGGGAGGGCATGTGTTCAACCCTTCTGCTCCTGTCCAATTCAGGAGTTTTGACAGCTGCTGATTGACAATATTGGTGGAAGCGGAGCTGATCAACACAGCTATGGCAGTAACAGCCTAGAAAAATCACACTTCTGTGTGCAGACCACCGTGCAGAAAAGGCTGTAATGGTAGCTTTGCTATTTGAAGTTACACCTGAACTAAAAAGATATTTGTTGAACAGAATGGCAGCACACCCTGCCAGCAAAGCACAGCCTTAAATATCACAAATTAAAAAGCAAAGTTTTACATCATTGAGCTCACAGCTGGGTCATTCACATCCTTCTGAAATCAAATTTTCTCTCAACAATCTACAAATTTCATTTATTTAGGAAACAGTCTGTGAAAGCGTCCTCATTTTTTTAAAATAACCATGAATTCAAAAGTCTATAATATCCGGCAGGCTTCAGCACACTCATTCATAAGCTATAAAACACAGAATCAGGTGTGCTGGCAACCGAAACACTTCCATACAGGCCCATATGTCATTCCTCCCCTTACCAGGTCAGCCTGAGCCTTTTTACAAGATATTCTGTTAGTCTGGGAACTTCTTTTCAGACACCTGAAATGTCCCAAAATTTCATTTCATCAGTCAGCATACATTTATTTTATATCTCCAAACATTCAAAACACCTTGCTGCTTTGAATCAAATTTGCTCTGGAAAACTTTCTAGCAGGATAATGTAGCAAGATAAGCATTCACTGGGATAAAAAGTGGTTAGAGAGTATTAAAACTAAGCATGGACAAATAAGATAAGTCTCTCCTTCCATAGAATGGTTAAGGTTGGAAAGGACCTCCAGAGATCATCTAGTCCAACCCCCCTGCACACGCAGGGTCACCTAGAGCACGTGGCACAGGACTGCGTTCAAGTGACTTTGAAGATCTCCAGAAAGGGAGACTGCACAACCAAAATAAAGTTAACTAAAAAACAGCGCTTCTGTAACTACTGCATCATTGCCGTTAATTCAGAAACTGGCAGTAGCATCATGGGCTTGCTTTTCTTCGTTTTATATACTTCGGCGCTTCTCACTTCCGTTTCTGAAAGGCTGTCACCAAAAAATACACATTTTTTATTTTGCAAGTAACAATAAAACAGCTTTTGAGTAGGAGAGAGGTCGCTTTGTGGCAGGTGCAGTTGACAGGCTACTCCCGGTTCCCCCCTCCTCCACCGCCAGCCACGAGGTCCTACCTTCTGGGGGATTCTTGTTCTGGTTGTTCCAGACAACCAGCAGTTTGGACAGACTGGGCACTTTGGACACTTCAGTGATGACTCGGAAAAGGCTCTCCACACGGTCGTAGGTCAGCACTATAGCTGTGAAACCTTGGGACTGCGGTGGGAAAAAGCGGGTTACTCACACTGCTCCATTTCTGTGGATGAAAACAGGAAAACGATTCAATCAAAGTGATTCATTGCATAGGGAGGAATTCACATAGTTAGAATCTGATTGTCAGAGCTGGAATGTGTTGGAACGGTGATTCAACAATCCTGGCACAAGTGTACTTCAACCACTCTGCAAATCCTTCCTTCCAGCTTCTTTCTGGAGTCTCTTTACTTTTGCTTAACCATACAGAAAGGGGCTTTAGGGAAGAAAAAAAAAAAACTTATACGGAGGAGACAGACAGGTTTGAGGGGAAGGGGGAATTCACTCTGGTGATTTCTGAGCTGAGCTAGCATGGCTCCATTCACTAATCACTACTAGGATTTTTTTTTTTTATATAATCTCAGTAAACAGACTTAATCAGCAGTACAATTTCAGAATGGAAAAGAGTTTAAAACAATAAAACCAAAGCAGCAAAAACACAGCCCTGACATAAAATAGGCACCCTACCGAAAAAGGTAAAAGCAGACACTAAAAGGAACCAAATTCCATAAAACTGGGTTTGTTCGTAAGAGGTGAAAAAAAAAATCTCCTGAATTTTGTAATTCTTTATAAAGAGAGGCATGAGATGCAAAGACTGATTTCAGTGAGTTATTTACTCCTCCTGAATTTTAACCAGGGCATCCCTTTTAAGACTTTAAGGCTCAACTGGCAAGAGACAAGACAGGTGATTAAGTCAGCACTGACGGTGCCAGCCGCGTTTGGAAGAGGTGCTGGCCGGAGGGAGCAGCCGAGGGCGCCGGGAGGGAGGAGTGACAGGGACGGAGCGGGGCCCCGGGAGGACGGAAACGCCGGCCCC
>NW_010576710.1:49171-88154 GCF_000705375.1 Tinamus guttatus
CGCCCCGGAGCGGCACCGCTGAGAGGAGGACGCGGCTGGAGCGGGCGCCGCGGCCTCGACTTCCCCGCTCGGGCTTTCGTTCCCAGCGCCGTGCCCTGGCAGCACTGAGCTGCAAAGGGAAAAGCAAGACCTTTGGGGAAGAGGTGAAAAGGGGAGCTGGGAAAGCAGAAACGGATGCTTGTTTTTGCTGGGAAATCTTGAATCCTAGCCCATAAAAAAAAAAAACTAGAAACACTCTTCTTAGGTTAGTAACTGCAAACAGTTTCCAGAATACTGGGAGGATCTTCAGCCAAACTCATACTGCAAGTCTGCTTGCATCAGGAGGAACCTAAATTTTAAAGTTATCAGCTCATATTTGCAGGAAATAAATTTTGCATTTTTAAATTTCCTTGTTTAGTCTTTGGGTTATTTTTCCTTATGCACCTAACATCCATCTTCCTCATTTGTAACTGAGGCCTCTAACTAAAGTATCCCTCATAACCGCAGGGACGAGGGGAATATAGAACCTATTATACTTAAAAGAGCTCATAACATTTTGTCCGTTTTAGCATACGAGAAGAAGTTATGATGTGAATAGGATTTCCTTAAGCACACAGTCCTATCCACGATGGCCTAGGGATATGTTCCAGGCAAGGATTTGTCAAGAGAAGTAATGACCTGTATTAGCATTATTGATATAGCTTGAAAAGAAAAAACAATAAAGGAAAAAAGAAAGGAAAAAGAAAAAGGAAAAAAAAAGATTAGTTTTCATACATACATCTCCTTTTCCAGGTCTTATGCAAACAGCAGTCGATATCATCTGCACCTAAGGCTCCTAGTGGAAGGCATGAAATTCTAATTTTTCCCTCAACAGGAATAGTATGATATTATATAAACAGTAATAGCACAAAATGATTCATGAAAGGGACATGGTAACTTGTGATAGCAGAGGACTACACCAGTAATTCAAAAAATACATATCAATTACTTTAGAAACTGGTAATGTGCAGAGGCAGATCATCTCTAATTTTAGAAGATCTTATAATCTAAAAGTTTTTACAAGCATTTCTAATAATTTTATGAGACAGACAACCCTTTGATGTTACTCCAGCTCCAGTAATTTCTGTATCAAATCATAATCTAAATGTTACCAGAGCACAATCCATCTTATTAACACTTTACAGACTCATTTCCACACACTCCCTTTCCTCAAGGCTCTGTTCCCCAAAGGATCCTTGCAACATTAAGTTTCTTAAACAACATTAAAAAACCTCTTTTCATTAATACTTCTTGGAGAGTGCCAAGAAACTCTTATGTTTCTGTCCTACAAGAAGAAATAACTGGTAGAGTAATCTTATGGACAATATTCTTTTTATTACATACAGACCAGCACTACCATCTAAATGAACTACTCCCAGGTGCAATTTGTTTTTTTTCTGGCTACAACACATCCTAAGAAATTATTTGCTGTAACATCCCAGGAAAAGCATTCTTCTCCTTCTATCATCTACGACTTCTCAGGCACTTACAAAAAAAACAAAGTATGTGAGGAAGTACATGCATCCGCACATATAAAAACGATGATGCTTTCTCTTAAAAGCTTAAGTTTTATGTACGACATGACTCAATTTCCAATTTTCACTTTCATAAAACATGGAAATTCTCCCCTACCACTTATAACTTTGGAAAATTTGACAACTCCTCGGATGTTTTTGCCCACACCTACTAACAGGGGGTGATAGTGGGAAAAGCCCGCAGATTCTAATGGATGAGAAAACCAAGCTTCTTATTTGAGAACAATATTTCAGAAAGGCAATTAAGCATCTCTGAAGTGCCATTAAGAGCCAACCCCCTGCTGCCTGCCTGAAGAGCGTGTCTACAGTCTGAGACCTATTGACCCCACTTTCTGCAGGAAATCAGGCAAATTCAAGCTTCCATAATTTACGCAAGTCTTCCCGACTTCTGCTGGGGAAAAGCACACCATACAGAGGCAATCAATTCAATGGTAACCTAATTAAATCTCCATCACGGCAGCAAAGTGCGAAATGGATGACCCAGGGATGGGTTCTCCCAGTCACTGCTCAAGAAACCAAGACGTGAAGGAAGATTTGCTCCAGTCCCATCTTTATTGACGCTTATGATGGGTTTCCACAGCAGCTTTCACTCACGGAAAGAGGAGAAAGAGGCGAGAGCAGACTGATCATCTATCACTCTTCTGTGACAGAGTGCCGACCTTCAGCTATGGATAAAACAATCCTTCACTCTTGCCCTCCCAGCTGATATCATTACAGGAGTCCGAATAATTAATCTAAAATTGATAGGGTGTTTACTGCGAATCATTTTTATGGGCAAAAAAGGATCAAGTTTCAAATGGCAGCTTTCCGAGAGCAATCGCACGCCGCTTCATCCTGCCACCTCAGTTGCTCGACGGCTCTTCTGCAGCCACATGAAAAGCTGAAGCAGCGGGACCTGGAACGGCAGCGAGGGCTGGAGACAGCCAGGAGCAGGAAAGAAGGGAGAACGCTCGGAACAGATACACGCACAGGGAAGATGTGCATTACGGCAGCTACCCCTACACATGCTTTCCACAAGTGTGCCTATACATGCATGCACTGCTGCACAACGTCCACTTAGCAGTAAGGTATTATCCTTCACTATCGACACATTAGCTATCCCTCTCCCTGCTGGTCATTAAATCCAGCTTGGTTCTGTTCTAGGAGAAGTTAATGCATTAAGGTCAAGATATCAAGGGAGCTGAATCCTTGATATGCGAGATGCCGAAGGCTGGGCTTGATGGGGAGCCTTCAGGTTAAATTAACAGAGCATGTTTAAACGCACCACTCTGAGCAGGATGCGAAGTGAAGGAGACAGAGGTTCCCAGATGTCGATCGACACAACAGGACTTAGAAGCAGCCAATCATTACAAACACTACAGAGCCTCCAACGCATTGACAAAATACCAGACATAACTGAAACTGGGTTCTAGTCTGAAACTTACTATTAGAGCGAACGCTGAGACCGTATAGAGAGCTAAAGAGAGTCACAGCAGACACCAGGGACGTCTGCTCCACAGAACGATCACTGGGAACACAAGGCTGGAAGAAGCTGCTCCACATTATAGAAGAGAGTCAAGAACTGCCCAGCTATCATTTAGTGGCAAAACATGGCCACAGCATTTTAGAAGAATAAAACGCCACTGTTCCTGTGAACAAGACAGTGGCTTTTCCTTCCTGTGTACTTAAAACAACCAGACTTAGTGCTTGTTACAATCAACATATTAGTGAAACCACACAGTTTGGATGAGAACAACTCACTGTCATTTAAAAGCGCAGAGGTGAGGAGTAGAGAGCATCGAACCGTACAGGAGCTAAGCAGTTCTCCCATATACCCGAGCAAAGCAAATATATACCCCTTACTTCTGTGGGTATGGCTTGTTCAGCTGGGTTATTCTGAATATCAAATTTTAACCTCAATGTGGTTCCAATTATGAATTACCAGACCAAAAAAGCCTTGATTTATTCTATTTTGCTCCAATTATTCGTGATATGTTTCTATTGAATACTTTGAGAAAGCATTTCATCATGCTTCCCATCCTCAAGTGGTCAAAGGGCAAAACCAAAGGAATTAACCCTCTCTGCTTCTCCAGAGCCAACCACAGGGCTGACACACTGTAGAACTACACACAATTCAATGGGAGACTTTCCAAGCTGGACGTGATCTTCACCCACAAAAAACCTCATTCTCCGGCTTTGAGCAGTGGCAACATTTCACACTTTTGATGACATTTATAAACACCCTCAGAAACGTGTCAGCTATGAGGCACACAGGAGTTCCTACCTATTTCACTCCAAGAGCAGAAATCTGATACTGTTCTGAATCATGAATTTTGATAGCCAAAATATATTACATAACTACAGCACTAAATCATTCAGCATCTTTTTTTGTTTAGCCTGTTAAACCTAATCAAGTGTCTGAACCCTTCTAACTTGCAATCTATTGGCTGAACACATTTATTGAAATAAAAACTCAGGTTGAGCTCTTCCATTCATTATTTCAATAATGTATCCAAGGACAGGTTTGCAGTTATTGAGAACAGAGTTCATATTTACCATTTCCATAATATTCACAGTATTTGGAAACCCTATGTTAACTTCTTTTACATTTAGTTGTAACAGCTTATAACAATCTTCAAACACTGCGAAAGAACTAGGAAAAGGATTTTTTTTTTTTTCTGGTCTAGAAATAGCACCTCCTGCTTCCCAAAAAAACCTCAGTGATTTTCTGCCATGCTGGGGCATAATCTGAGGTAGGAAAATGAAGTTCAACATGCCATTCATGCTCCCAAATCCAGAAAAAAACTGACAGTATTGAAAGGATGACTTTGTGAATACAAACTACCAGCTAACAACTGCCATTACTTAAAATAAAGCTGCAGTTACCAAGCCACAAGAGGCACCAGGTAGTGAAATAAGAAAGACAAGGACAGCAAGGAAGATAGCACCACCTCTGTCCAGCAAAACTTCACAGTTTATTTGGGTGCATCTCAGAACTAACTTTGCTAAGATTAAAAACTTGCATCTCACTTGCACGTTTGTGTGTCTACATCTGAACTAGTCTAAAGAAGAAGTAAAAAGTTTTTAGAGAAAATAAAACCCAATAGTATTAAATGACTATGTGCAGGTTTAACAGCTAAAATTTCATTAAAGTAGAACTTGAAATCCAAGTTCTGACTTTGTGAACCAAATCCAGAAGTTTGTTTTCATGTCTCAAAGAATATCGTATATGCTGAACTGTGCATGAGATACCAGATATATAATATAGGATAAATCTTTGGGCAGACTAATTAAGAAATTAACAATTAAATCTTGTTTCACAAAGGAAAAGAATATTTTATAGCTGAATATCTACAAATGATATATACAATTTGTCATAATATCAATACTGCAAGAGCATACTGAAAACCAAACAAAGCGTATGTGTCATCTAACATGGCAAATAAAGAAAAAATATACCCATCTTATTCAACCCATCATAAAAGGAAGCTGGCAATGTCACAGCTGCAAAGGCTATATAGAGATCTAATACTTTATGTTTGTGTGTATTATGCATATATTACTATACACAGGGACCTGAGCTTTTAGGGAAGAGTTTTGAACGGATTTGAACAAATCTCTGACTAACTGCAGTAAGTCATCTGCCTTATAACAGTGATCACATCCTGTGCATTTTCTGTTAATCTACTTACAGCTTCCACTTACTTTCTCTGCCACTCTGCGGCTCTACCTAAACTGCAAAATGGGATCGTGAGTGTACAGAAGAGCAGAACATTTAACATTTACTAAACACAACGTCACGAGGAGCAAAGAGGAATGACAAGCTCTGGGGGTACAGTTCTGCCAGGACATTTCACTGTAGTATGAATGTTAACTTACAGGTGCTTCACTCACAACCTGGCCCTGAGGCAAGCCCTAAGTAATTTTCTGTAAACATTTCAGCTTTGGAGTTTATTTAGAGAAAAATACGGCAATTTGCCTGTAAATGAGGACCATATCCAAGCCATCCTTAGTTATTTTGCCTTATTGGACTTACCATCTTCTGTTCCCCTGCATGTGCATGTATCTGCTCTCCATCTATAATTTCTGATCCAGGCTAACTGGAAGCTGCAGCAGTGCCAGGCCTGCACGCCAGGCTGCAGCTCAGATGAGACACACACTCTGGCTGAAGTGGAACGTTACTCTCACTGAAAAGCACAGACCAACTATGGAATTCTGACAATGGAATAGTGCAATTATTTAAAAAACATATATTTTTAAGAACTTAGTGACTTACTAAATTTATTAGCTGATACTGAATATTACCACCTTCTAAACTGC
Organism: Tinamus guttatus; assembly: GCF_000705375.1. The sequence goes on from NW_010576710.1 coordinate 55,024, forward strand.
CTGAAGTTAGGCATTCAGAAGAATACATCGCCCAACAGACTATAGCTATAATGTGCTCTCGTCTTAAAGAGATAAAACATATTCAAAGTGAAAAAAAAATCCTAACACCACCCACAGATAAATTGCAGAGGCTCCAGTTATGCTTCTAATGAAAGAACAAGGGTCATAACCCAACAGCCTCAGCTGGTTAAGAAAAATAAGAGAGTCTGACGCAAGGAAATTTTTATACGTGCTCAGAGTAGCTATCAAAATGCACCGTTATGGACATCATAGGACCGAGCACTTCTGTTTTACAAGTTTAATCGCTCTTGAACAATTCCCAATCTGAATTCTATTTTCTTTCAGTGACCCCCTGAGAAAGGGTCACAAGCACTCTGTGTTGCTGGCTAATACAGAGCTTACACAGCCCATAAAGGAACTTTTTATGACATTTCTGTTCCATACTGAAGCAAAAAGTGAATTCATGCACATATTAAGCAATGTTCACAGACTAGGATAAACATCAAATTCTTTCAACTGAGACATAAAACCACCAAGGCACTGACCATTTGTGGCATGAGAGAGTCATGATATGAGGTGTTAACTCCAATGTCCTGGACATATTCCAGCCTGGCTAATTGCAGTCAGCCTTCTAACTTTTCTCTCCAAATGCACACTGATACAATATGCTTGTTTATTCCTGACACTGCCCTGGCACAGTATTGCTGTTATGTGTTTGTCCACAGTTTCAGAGTGCTGTTCTATATGTTGCCGTGTCTGTGCTAATAAACCTTCTGCTTAAAAACCTTTGGGTTGAAAGACTTATATAAATATTTTTTCCAAGTATATGTTAAAAACAGACGAATAAAAAAAAATAGAGGCCTAGTTGTTGCTCAAAGTAAAAATAACTTGCAGAGAAATGGATGGATGGATATTTTTGCTTGCATAATCCAAGGGTGTAAGGATGTTCTGAACCCCTTCTCATAGTGTAACTACTTTTTTGCAGCTTAATTCGATGAGTAATATTGACGGGTGTTATATTCACTCTCTAGTCAATGACAACAGTGAATTAAGCAACACAAAATCCTTTCTGAAGCACCGCAATGAGCTACTATCTCTTCGACAGCCACTGTTCCCTCTCTATCAATCCAAACAGTTTAAAGCACAACACTTCTGAGCTTCCAGAGAAACCCTTCCTATGTCATCATAGGGTGAGACAATTAACAAGCTTGGTTTCATTAGTTAAGAAAAACTATTTTTTATATTTTGACACAGAAAAAAATAATTAGTTATGAGAAAAAATTATCTGCAGGCTTTTATATACTAGAAATTAGAGCCAGGTGAGGTGCAGGTTAATCAACACTCCAGTGTTTCTTCTTGATCGAGCTCGGTTCAACCAGTGAAACACACTATTTCAAGGAGGAGAAAAAAAAAAGCCACACTCTAGAAAAATATGATCATCAGATTAGGAATTTCTGCAGGATTATATGAAGGAGCTTTACAGTTTAACATCTTCAGTATTTCCATTGCAGTTATTCATTTTTAAGAGCATTAAATTCACATTGAATTCAATAGAAACAATCAAGTGGAGCGCGTGCGTATGTGTATGCATGCATGCAAAATAAAGAAATAAACACTTAAATAAGCAATTTGAAAAGTGCAATAGCAAACATGAAAAGTTTGCATTTCACAGGCAGGACATAAATGAACTACTAGTGATTTTGCCAGTCGTCATAAAATATATTAACTTCATCTGTTCACAACACCAACACACAATTATTACCAAGTTTCATAGTGCATACCTCTTATATAAGGAAAAGAAAACAATTTGTTTTATGAGTGAATCAAACTAGCTTACCACAGCTGGGGGATCATTCCATTCTTCATAAGAAATGGCAGCATATGGGTAAATTCTATCATTGATAATCTGAAGAGTAGCAAGAGCAATTGCTTTCATTGATCGAAAATATGCTTCCCAGAACCATCTTGCCTGTAAAGAGGAAAAAAAAACAACTTTCATACTCCAATTTTAGTTTGCCATACACAATCTGTTTAATGTAGCCTACCACACAGGTGGAAATGAAATTAGGAGGTATGCTTATTGTAACTAGGATGTTTCCGTAGAGCCTGGAGACTTCAAATTCCACCCCTCCAAAAAAAACCCACCTTGCAGACAGTAAAAGGCAGAAGCAGCATTACTTTTGCAAGTGATTAAGCACAATGAGAATCCAGGTAAATACTTGAAGGAAACAGCTTCTTCCATGCTTGTAATACCAGTTTTTCTCCTCAAAATTCCCAAAGCAGTTTAACCAGAGGGCACAAGTATTTCCTGTTCTACTTAGTTTTTCCAAGGCAAGTGAATCCAAAGGCAGCCAAATAAAGGCATTGAGCCAAAAAGGAGCACCTTTTCATGGCAGTATTAGAAATAGCTAATCACCTAGGGAATCATAGTACTCCTGAACTCAACTTAGAAAATGCTATTTCAGTATTCCACAAACCAAGAAATATTTCTACAAGGAAATATTAACATTTTTACATAAAAGGATACATATAGACCACTATTAGAATTATTATTCTGGGTTAGTTTACAGCGTGGTAAGCATAGAACTGCGCGCGGAAGCAAAGCACACGATCTCCTTCCACACACACACACTGACTTTCATAGGTGAGTAATTTCCAAGCTAAGGCCCAGTAAGTTAAGGTGCATCCTGTTTCAGTTTCTATGTAAAATGGGGTTTTAGAAATGAAAATGCTAACAGATCTGGTTCTGCATAGAGACTTACACTAACTTTTTTAAAGCATACAACCATCAAACAATCCTGTAGGACCACATCCAACCCAGAAGTTAATATCCTTTGCCAAAAAAATATAGTTCAGGTCTTTTGGCCCAGAGATATGAAATTTCTCAGCTTATTTTTTTCTTCAGTAAAGCTCCAGTGCCTTGAAGAGTTCAGAAGGTAACTTCATCTACAAGCTCTCTAACATTCAGCATCAGCTGCAAGAGTATGCACTAGTATCTGGGCAGTAGAAGAGTTAAAACAAAAGGTATTTTTAGATAATTGGGATCTTAAAGAGGTTTCACAGCCAGAATAAAACACAACACACAAAGTGGGGCTAATGTTATTTTATTCTTTCTGTTGCATTTTAAAACAGCAAAAAGGTTCCCTAGAATAACCAGTTTTATTCATGTCCATGAGAATATTACGTATTATTCAGAATATTCATAAATACTAAGTTACTGGAGAAATACAAAGGTTTTGGAGTTATAGAGGTCATGATGAATTGATATTTCCTCTTGCTTAGCTGTAATCATGAGTGGCAAGGGTGCCTCGCCCTGCAGGTAACTACTTTTTAGGATAAAGATCCCGACACACACACATTTTGTCAAGTACTACAGCATTCTGCTAAAGAACAAGGTAGAGTGTTCAGGAGGTAGATGAGTATGTCCAAAATGTAGAGTCCTTTGGAGCTTTACAGGCAAAGAAATGGTAAGGCCATCTGACTCTCGAACTGAATAACTTATCTCACTGTATTTCTTTCTCTCAGTTGAATTTAACAGACCAAAAGATTATTAGTAAGAACTTTGGACAAAATTAATGTTATGCTCAACCATAAAAGCAGCAGAATTATAAAAACAAATAAGAATAATAATAAACAATGTCCAGCTTCCTAAAAAAAAAAAAAAAAGCACAAAATCCTAAGATACCTTCCCAAAATACCACAAAAACACTAAATAAAGCAAACACATTCTAAGTGAAGATATAAGCATTCCTTTCTCCTCTCCCAATTCTGCAGAAACATGTAATATTGGAAACCAAGTAGCAGGTGACCTAAAAAAGCAGAAGTAGATCAAGAATTACCATTGACCAGAACAGAGAATTAAGTGCTCTCTGTTTAGGCATCCTTATTAAATAGAAGCAGAAATTTAGATTTCAAATTCCCTCCTCATGTTACCTAACGGTTTGAGTAAACGTCTGCTATTAGGAGGAGACTAGCCTGAAAGACATATACATTACACATTAAGTTGTACAGGACCATGTATTTCATTGTCACTAAATGACAGTATTCCTATTCTGCCTTAATTCTGACACCGACCACTAACACTGCAACGTCTATGACTATCTGGCTTTGCAATAACCAACTCCCCTCTCCTCCCTTCACAATTCTGGAATGGATCTGAGCCAGCCTCTCTCTGCTGAAGAAACGTTTGCCACGTCAGGCAAGATTACACCTTTATACCTGAAGCAAAGCTGGAGAGGAGGGCAGAGGGAATTTACTTTTTATAGACTAATATTTATATAATTAATGTTTTGTAAAGAGCTAGAATATGTTCCCACAGTTGGTTGTAACTTTCTGGAGCTGTGTTTCTTTAACACAGAACTCAAAACCTTCTAAGGGGATTCCAAGTCTCCAAACAGATGTTTCAAGGTCTCATTACTTCCTCCCCACCTTGTTTGCTTTTATAAAGCAGAACCGATTAGCATGACTTGCTAGTTTCTGCTACTCAGCATGCTAAGCATGCTAAGTTACTAAACATTTGGGGACTTTTCCATTAAGAAGATGTGTGCCTATTCCTTTTTTTTTTTTTTTTTTTTCCCAGTTCGGAGCTTTCTACTTCAATGAATCCATTTTCCCTATCCACAAAAGCAGGAGAGTAACAGTTACGTACAGGAGAGTGACTTCACCACACTGGGTAGTGTTTCTCAGGTACTGTGAATCAGGGCTGTCTGCTTCAGCCTTCCACTTCCCTGCTGAGGCTGTCTTTCAATCGGAGACTCTTCTCTCTCCAAGAGGTGAGCTCCTGAAGCCACAGCTGCAAACACGGGAATGATGCTAGGAAATATTTCTAGAAAGTCTTTTTCTTTCAGCTTCTGCACTCTCAGATTGGCTATGGATGCCTACCAATTTCTATTAAAGCTAAAGTTGCTTAATATGACATAGAGGTGTTAACATGCACACTTAGGAGGGACATAAACAGCATTTTTAAGAAGTGCCTAGAAGCTTGTTTTAATCTTCTTTCTCAGACTGTGGATGGCACGGAAGGTCTTAGTCTCCTTCAAGCAAGCAAGTAAAGGCCCAAACCTCACCTCCACTTTTTTTTTTTTTTTTTTTAAGCCAGTTTTAGGATTTTGCTCAGGTGGCCTCCAAAGCTGCTGAGCTGGTGCCGCTCAGCCCGCACTGGCACAGGCAGGAGCTTGGGACAAAGGCGTTAGCAGCTCCTTCCAGAAGAGACAACAGAGAGCAGTTTGCAGCAAGAGGGTAGCCTACTTGCAGAAAGTAACATTTATTTAGGTAAGGTGTTATTTTCCTTAGAAATAAACACACTTGGGGGCCTAGCATCTCTTTACAAGCTCTTTACAAGTCAGCATAGGATCAGGTTACAGAGCCTATTCATATAATGTTTATAAGTTCTAGTGTTAATGCCACTAATGGTGCTTCAGTGTAGAGTGCAAGGCAGATCTATGTAAATCTTTTGATTAGTTTGTGAAAGAAAAACACTGGGCATGAGGCAAGGAAAGGAATACTTTCTGAAACATTTAGATCAAGGGCAAAAGTATTCCACGAAGGAAACTTTCTAGCCCCCTGCCCTTTCACAGCCCATGACTTGGTTGTAGTTGATAAAGTTAGCAAAGGGGAAAAAACAAGATTTTCAAAAAAAGTAGCCGTAAAAGTTAACTGCCCATAAACCACCAGTTCTCTCAGCTTCTAGGTCGGGCACCAGGATGCTCTAAGATTTTGCCCCACTGCAGGAGTTCTATGTTTCCAAATGCCTTGAAAACGTTTATGGGACCTTGAAATATTACCACTTTCACACTGCCTACGGTGACACGGTACTGGCCTGGAAACTGCACGATTTTAACTCTGGTTTTGCTTTTTACTCACAGGTAAGTGTCTGACATTCACTTACTCTCTTGATTCTAGCCAATCTCTCAGCAGTGCACATAACATTTACCTCACTCTGCAGCACTGCAAGGCTAACTTACCATTGTAAATTTAGGGGTGAATAAACCCACAGAACATAACTTTGTCCTTTCTAATTATTTGTGAAAAGAAACCCTAAACTCATAAAACTCATGTTTAGCCACCCAATACTACCAGGGCAACTGACTGCAGCAATCTTCTGCTAACATGTGTACCCTCAGGAGAAACATAAAGGATATTACAGGAAGTATCTACAGCCCTGAGCTCTAGCCAACAAGCTTGACCATTAACCTTCAGGCTCTGAAGTTACATGTGACACTATATTATAATCAAATGCCTTTTAAGTGACCGAGACCTAACAAGCTATTCCCCTCAAGTAAGCTATTCTAATCGTTCACGTGCTCCCCTTAGCTCCTCTCCATTGAGTGGTAAGATTAATTAGGCAACTGAGGTTCAAGATAGACTGAATTATCATATATTTGCCACAAGGTAAAAATGCACGTGAAGATAGCCATATATCAATCAGATAGCAAGAATGAGCTTTCAAGGCCCTTTAGCACAAAGATCATAAAGATCAGAAGTTCCTCTTCTGGAGGAATAAGCACCTTATACAATGCTTCCTGGGACAAACATTGTGCTCATATTGAGGACCTCATAACCCTAAATTCCCATCTATTTCTGCCTTGGAATCGCAAGTCGCCAATCCTGCTTTCTGGACAATCTCCCTGCTCCAACAACTCCCTTGATGATCCCATGCATCACTCTCACTATGCAGTTTCTTGGCAAAGATGATACCAGCTGCACAAGCTAAAACCAGTGCCATCCTTGCTTCTACAGACAGGCTTACACAGAAGCTCTCAGAAGACACTGTACAATTAAATGGTCACTTGTTTCTATAAAGTGATAATGATTTGGGATTTTAAAAAGTGTGTATTTGGTTTAGGACACTCAGGAGTAGCATCATACCACCCAACTCTACGTGCCTAAAGCTGTCTGGCTTGATCTTCTCTCTCTAACCACCATAAAGCAATGTAAATTCTGCACACACACATAGTACTTGGCCTGACAATGAAAAGCTTCCTAAAGTATTTTCACGATTTCTGTAAGATTAAACTAAGAGCACCTTTCAAATTTCAGCTAAGTTGGCTATTTGGCAACAAAGACCTTTCCACAAAAAAGCAGTAGCCACTGTCATTGTATAAAAAGTGTTCAGAATATGGACATGCTTTTTTAAGGCTAACAAGGGCCAGGGGAGGAAATACAACTACACGTTTTTTGTTGTCTGATCATTTCAGATAAAGACTAATGCGTAGTTTGGCACTGGGTTCTCCGAAAGCTCAAACTAGAAAGTACTCCAGAAGGGAAAAAGAGGAACAAGTAGTAGAAAAATGCAGGTCACACAGAATTGTTTCTAATTAAACTGACATTTACTTCTAATAGAACATAACAATGCTCTTTTCATATTATTTTGGAATAGTCATTCCATCTGTCATTTAACTCTGTCTTCCTAAATATGCATGTTGCTCAAGTAATGCCCCCCCAAATACTCAATCCATCTATATATCCTCATTTAATCAATATGAGAGGCCTACAGAGGAAAATTCCTTTACCAAAGGACATTTTTCCAGGCTGAGCAAAATGGAAAAAAAAAAAAAGACAAGCACGCAGTAATCTATATCATTAAATTCCTATGTTTTACCTATCCTGATTATGTCACAAATGCATTCATGTCTTATTCATGAGGTATTGGCACAGAAAGTACTTTGGATAATCCACAGTCTCTCAATCTTGCCAAATTTGATCCAAAAAAACCATCTATCCCATGCTATTACTCAACATACTTAGGTGAAGACCACAGACATTCTGAACAATTTCAGAAAGAGATTCAAGATAGACATTTTGTTACACTGTTTTTTATTGTAATTCAATTTCTCAAAAGCAAAATGCCGGGTGGGTTTAACATTCTGAGTAACTTCAGTGATGAAACAAGCATATCTACCTTCTTCAGATACACAACAAGTGGAAACGAAATCTTTCCATTACTCAAATTTCTTTCTTTTTCCTCTTTGAAAATGTCAATTCATAAGGGACCCAGAGGTCAGAGTTCAAAAAGCTAATCTTACTCTCCAGATACCAGTCGCTTGGGAGCAGACTTGTTTCTACTGTCTCTGAGTTTTATTGCTGTAAACTGCTAGACAAATGCTGACTCACAAGAGCTAAAAGAAGGTGGTAGTGAAAGCTCAGCTATTAAGCTTAACGTTCTTGCATAATGTTCTTGCACTGCAGTCTTCCTCACAGTGCACCTCCTTGGTGCTTTGAAAAGAATGACAGCAATCCATATGTACAGTACTACACACACATATATACATTTATGGAAACTATTTCTTAAAGCAAGCATACCTGTTAAAGTTGTAAGTCTTACATTCAAAGTCTTGCTTCCATACTTCCAGATAATTTGGGGGTTCCTTTTTAAGATTTTCATCTTCTATTCTGAACTGAAGAAAAGACTTGCTCTGCCTAAAATCTGCCTGCAACCATATAACAATAAAAGGACTATTTCTTGAACAGAAAAATAGTTCTCATTGTCTCTCATAAAACACTAACATTTTCTTGCCTAGATTTTGATCCAAGAATAAAAAGCCCAGATTATCTTGATCCCTCCAATACTTATTTTCATTGTTTCTGGTCTTGGGGATATTAACTTTGTTTCAAAAATAGCAAAAAGGACACTGGACTCAAAAAGATAAAAATACCACTTAACACTGGTATTCTCCCTTCAAAGATTTCTCCAGGCCCAACTTGTTTCTGTGAATAATGAACTGCTCAATTTTGCAGCTCTGTTACAAAAAGCAAAAGTTACACTACTCACAACTCAGGAAACCTGACTTATTGCCCTGACACCGTATAAATTCATGGCAAAAATTCACTTCAGTTATGCAGCCAACAAAGGGATAACAAAACTGTGAGCAGAAAGAAACCCTGAGGCTGGGAATATTGTTCCAAAGTGCAGAGACAAAGCCGGCAAAGCAAGAAACAAGACAAGAAAAAGTTCTAAGTTTGAAAGGCACTTAGCTTTACAACTGTAATGTAAAAATGGCCTCCCTTTCCCAAGTACCCTTGCACAGAGCTTTCAAGTCCATCTTGCTGTGTGACCTGTGTTGACATCAGGGAGATAACACAGCTGTAAAACAGCAATACAAATTCTACTATTTCCCAGATAACATCTACATAATCATTACTGGTAACACAGGGACACAAATATTAGCACTTTTCTTCCTCCAGTTTTCAGGGGTTTGTGAGGCTCTCCAATTGCTCCAATCCCATCAGGCAGTGGCTCAGGCACAAGAGCACTCCGCGTCTACCTTTGACAGCAACTGTCCTTTGCACACTCCCTGCCAGCCACACAAAGCCAAGCTTACTGCTCTTGCTGCTTCAAGAGTGGTCCAGAGAAGTGGGTGTAGCTGTAGGAAATGTTCGACTACAATATGGCCTAAGTTGAGGGGGGAAGGGGAGTTTTTAGCCACATTTCTTGACAAATGATGGACAGCTCCTGAAACAGAAAGCAATAGGTTTCAGGTCTCGGGGGTATTGCCTTCAAATATGTCTGTGTTCTCAGGGTAGATCAGTTTTCCCCGCTGCAGGCATCCTGCTGAGAGGTGAGGTCCCAAGCAAAACACAGGAATCGGACTGCGAGCCTTTGAGGTGGCAGGAGCCAAGGGGGGTTCAAAGGCAAGGCTGGCCGGTGGGCAGCGCCTCTGAGCACTGCAGAGGTTAGAGGTTAGTAAAGCAGGAGCCACTGGCCAATAAAACAGTGTTTGCAGAGCCCACTCTGCAGATAAATCGGGGATCTGTTTACACCTTTCCCAGCTTTCTGAGTTACACACACTGATGCTTCCCACTGTGATCTTGTCCTATGTCCACTAGCATCTCCCCTGCTCAGCAGCTGCCCTGCTCTCTGCTGGTTGGCTTTATAAGAAGGGGAAAGGATGCTTGGAAACTTTTAATCAGCATCCAGCATCAAAAATAAATAAATAAAAGCACAACTGCTTTTATTTGTGTCAACCGCTGCAATAAGATCTGTCTTGTTTGAGATTTCCCATGACTGCTGTACTAATGCTGGGAGAATAAAAGCTTAAATTCCCTTGATTAGAGAAGGTAAACACAAAGCAAGCCCAGTGCCAATCACACACATGAAAGGATAGCTTTTGCAGTAAGAAAAAAAAAATCTAGGTAGGGTTACCACCACGCTGGAGCTTTCAAAAGTCAGCACATACCTCAATTTCAGAGCTTAAGCCCTATACCAGGAAGAACTGGTTCTGTTGATGAAGACATGTTACGCTCAGTTTCCTGCTCAGATTCTATACAGCTCTATTTTATATAAACATAAGCATACGCATAACCCACATACACACAGTGGTGAACACCGGACAGTTTTAACCACAGACGTCACTGCCAGTATTGCTTGAATACATGCATAGCTTACTGCATTCTGCGTAGATAAAAGCTGAAAGAGTAACAATTTCTTTTCCTCCTCATATATGGGACAAATTCTGTTTAAGACATAGTGTTGCAATCTTCCTCCACACTTTAAAAATAAACGATGTAAAATGGCATTACCCTTCACGATCTGAACTGTGCATAATTGTATAGCTGTCCGCTGAAGTAAAGCCACTAACAGTGGCTGGTTCTCACAATATTATACCATGGCTATATGCAGTAGAAATAGGGTTGAAAATAATTTTAGATGAGCAAAATAACTGATAGACATCAACAAGGGTAATGTATTTCATTTGGAAAACATCAGAACAGCATCCCAAAAAGGAAATGTTCTTTATTATATGAAACCAAGTTTTGCCAAAAAGATAGCTGTTATCACAAAGATAAACAGTAAGCCCTAGAAGGTAAATAAGATATCATTGACCAGCGCTGGCATATTTGTTCCGTATTAATCTTTTGCTTCAGCTGATCAGCTAAAGAGGTCAGGAAGGAATTGTTTTTCCTCTCCCCTTGATGTACAGCTACTTCTGGAAGAGATGGAACTTAAGTCTCAGGGGATCCACAGAGACTAAACACAGGTAGCAATGGATCAGAAGGAAAGGGGTGGGGAGAGGAAAAGGGAAGGGACTGTGTACTGATGCTATGAGCTTACTGAAGAACTTCAAATAGGTGGTTAATAGGTTTTGCATGCCTATGCCCACTCAGGCTTAACCCAACCATCAGACTGAGGATCAGAAAAGAGTTTTGCCCCATACCTTAACACCACCATTGGCATTCTTCGGTTGTTTTACCAGAGCGTTCAAAATCATTTCATTGCTAGCGGGAGAAAGCGAGGGGCAGAGAGAAGGAACCAATCCTTAGATATATGCTGTGCTGTTCGCAAGTCAAGAGGCATAATAGTGTATTCCACTCCTAATAGAGATGCACAATTTTCCTACATGCGGGCATCTAAGAAAATATTAGATGTATTTGAACATCTTACAGTCGAAGATTAAAGGAAAAGGTGCCTAACGCTCATTGGTAGCAGACTTTCTAAAGAACGTGCAAAGCCTTTGTAACTTAAAGCCCAACTGATTTGCAAGATGCATGTGATTTAGTCATTAAAACAAGGAAAGGGGAACCAGGACTTCTAAATTCCATTATTACCATAACAACTTGACCTTGGACAAGTCATTTATGTCTCTGTTCACTCATCAGTAAAATCATATGAGACCAAGATGTACTTATTGCTCATAAAGCATTTTTATTGCACTCAAATGCAACTTACCACAGAAATGCAGTGTATTTACACTGTAGAGACAAATGCTAATATTATAACAGTTTCAATAATGACGGGGTGAGCGGAACAAGTGAATTTGGTAAAGAAATGTGATACAGTTGCAGAGGAAGAGACCAGAGAAATGAAGAATGAGTGGAACATCAGGAGAGATGTTTAAACCTCCATTAATCTGCAGCATATGGCTTCAAGGCAGAGCACAAAACATTCTCAAATATTTTTTAAAAGAATTGCACTATTTTAAAAGAATTTACTGGATTTATCTGTAGTGCATCCAAGCTGCCTATAGCATTTTGCAAAGGATAAGCACCAAGAGTCTACTTTACAACATCATATACACTTAAAACAGCATAGATTCACTCTTGCAGTGCAAGTCTAATCTTATTTAGAAGCTGCAAACCTAGGCATTAAGGCAACACAAGGCCATCCTAGAAAAACTACTCAATGGAATGATGGCTACTCTTAGATTTCTGAGCTGCTTCTCCATGATACCACAAAGACTGCTCTGAAATGCAGAAAACATCAAAATACTTTTCTCTGTTCAAGGAAAGCAATGGCTATGGGGAAGAGGGGGCAATGAAAGTCTCATATATAAATGCCAAGGATTCTACAACTCCCCAGTGATCCTGGCAATCAGCCAGGTAAAAGTTTTCTCTTCCTTTGCTGTTTGCAGCAACAAATCTTCCCCGGGGGGAGGAGGGAGAGGACTGGAACTTACTTCACTGCATCTGATAAGATGGCAAATTGTCCAGGCCTGACATTTACGGGGGACCCCGAGCTCCATAGAAGCACTCTGGGAGGATTAAAGCAGGGTTAGCCTCTCCGATCACACTCCCTAAAACGCTGCAAATGGCAGACAGATGAAAGTTCTTTTAAATTTGATAATGATGAGTCTAAAGAAGCCCGAGACAGAAGCCGTCCCTTGTCAGGGAAAGAACTGCAGCTGGAAGCTGAGTATTTTCATTAAAAGACTTGTAAAATCTATCTATGCTCAAAGAGCAATCCGTGTCCAGATACTGAAATGAAGTTCTGTTTAACTGATTAAGCAGAACTAAACCCCATCTCCCGTATGTGAGCCACGCCACCCACAAAAAAAATTCCGTACCATCCATTTGCTTTAACTCTCTCCAGGAGCATTTCACAGCAAGAACTGGAAGTTTCACACGCCCGCACTCATTGCCTGGAGCCAGCAGAAAGGCTCATATAGCTGTCAGCAAGCTGATAAGAGTTGAAATTATTCTACAGAGCCCTCTTTAAAGAAGAGCCAAAGAAGCACATTAAACGAAAGGGAGGAGGGGTCAGAAAAGCCAGCCACTCATGTTGTTTTAACGTGGCACTAAAACAAGTCATTGATTTACGCATGTGTCTCCAGGTCTGCTTGACCTGCAGTCTGAACTTTTCTTCAGGTCAGGGCTAAGGCACGGGGCATGTGCACTAAAAAAAGAGCCCCTAATAGTTTGTCCAGGTATTGCCACTGTGGGAACAAACAGCGCAAATTACATGCTTTCTAAACACTTTTTTAAAAGTTATTTTTAAAAAAAAAAAAAAAAAAAGCAAAAGCAAATTTATATTCTTTATTAGTTTTTAACTGTCCATACAGAGACTGAAAGGACAAGCAGCTGTGCTTATTTTCATTTCTAGTTAATAAAACAATGAATGCCACTCGGCCATTCAGTTACTGGAGTTTTGGGGTGTTTTTAAAGTCAACATCTTGCAGGCTTTCAGGGAAGTGAATTATGGATACACAGAGAGGAGAAATCTATGCATCTGAAGTAAGATTCTCTCAGTTAAGCGTTCGTCAGCCACTGAGGCTCAGAGGTTTTTGAGACACACTGATAATGGCAAGCAGCAGCCACCGGCGCTGGTGCTGCCCCGCTGCCACCAGGCCCGGGCTGGGACCAGGCCCAGGCCGCGCGCAGGCCCCAGCCCGGGCTCTGCACCCTGCAGGGCCTGCCCGGGGATCTGCAGCCTCTCAAGCCAGGAGGTGCCTCCTGGCATCCATCTCCAATGGGTTTTCCTCCCCTGGAGTTTTTCAATAACTCTGGGCTGTGTTTTTTAATCAGAGTTTCAACTCTTGTTAGTAGTAACAGGAGCTAGGGAGCATCAAATGAAATTGCATCAAACAGTGCACAGTGATTCCTATCCCCTTCCTTCATGACATTCTTATTTCATAAGATCTGTATTTCATTCTAGTCCCTCATTTTTGAGAGGAAGAGCCTTAGACCACCTAACCCGTCCTCACATGGAACCCCTGGCAACCCTTGTTCTCTTACATCCTTTTTGAGACAGAAGAACCACAACTATGTATTCCAGGAGAAACTATACAATACATTTACGTAGTAGCATAGTATTTCCCATACCATTCTCTATACCATTTTTAAAAATTCTTTATGTCACCTATTTCTTTTTTTGACCACAACTGACAATGGAACTTTATTTTCACACTCTTTACTATAGCTCCAAGAGCACTTTTCCAAGCTATTTCAGCTACTTAGGAGGCCGCCAGTGCATATGAAAAGATTATTTTCCTTCCCATTTATATTTCTTTCTTTTACCTATGCTGAACTTCATTTGCCACTAATCACCTTGCCATTCTGTATCCAAATTTCTTCAGCCTAAGACAGTTCCAACTAGAACCTCTGCTAAAGCAAAATCATTCACACAGGCTTTACCCAGGAGGATTCTGTATTGCTGTGAGCTTGAGCTGCAGGTTTTCTCTTAAAAGCAGTGCTGTTTTGGGGTGCTAATCTTCTACTCAGCTACCTAATTTCATAAAATGTCTTATCGTCAAGTTTCATCTCTTTTTATTTGGGCCAAAAGCAGGTTACAACATAAAAGCTTGTGGGACATGCAAGAAGCCTGTACTTGCTATTTGAGCATACCCATTTCCTTAGAGAACCAGGATGAAAAGAACTCTTGCATTCCACCACTGCACCGCTCCGTGCTTGCACGCAGTGAATAAGTTATCTATTCTGGTCTTCCAGAAGAGACAGTAATTACAAAGTTTTATTGTTGGAGGGCAGGAAGACTTCTGAACATGCTGATAATCAGTGGAGAAATATTTTTAAATGTCTTTGTATTTGGAGAGAAAGAGCCATCTCTGGCAAATAGAAGCTGTAGAGACTTGAATTTAAGTTGTGGGAAACTTTCAGGCTAGTTAAAGACATTTACGTATGAAGTTCAGTACTCCCAATGTTTTAAAAGGTTTTGCTTTTTAAAGCAAAACGTGAGAAAAAAATGAGTTGGGAGGGGAACAATACGAGGCACAGGACAAACAGGCACCCAAAGGTTGGTTTTGCCCCGTTTTTTACCTCCTATTTCCCTCTTCAGCAGCAGATTTCAAGTCTCATTCTCCACCATGGACGTCCCACTTCTGGGCCCCCCTCGCCAAACCTGGCCATGACCCGGCCGGGGGCTGCCGGCGCAGAGGGCCGGGAGGGCCGAGGCCGCCGCGCGGCCGGCCGGGCTGCTCCTCCACATGCCTCCGGGCACTTCTGCCAGGGCTCCAGGCTCCATATGGAACTATTTGGGAGGGGGATGGTTCAAGGAAGCTTCAAAGAAAATGGGAATGACAACATTACTGTATAAAACAGACAAGACAGCAATCCCAGAGATGCCTAAGTTTCATCCAGACTGTTATTAATTTCAGCAGCTCAAATAGCGGAGGCTCTTTTTGATGGGCAATGTGTTGAAGGCTCTAAGAGCCAGCATATGCTTCGCTGCAGCTTTCATGGGTGTAGTCAGCACATGTAATGTTCAATATAGGCAACTTTTTTTCTCCACAGTGCAGGTTAAGGTATGATCACAGGAAGGAAAATAACTATTACATTTTGTGAGAGTCATGGCAGGCAAAGTGTCTGCAAGTGAGAATAAAAGCATTCCTTCATATTGTACTTGCTACAGATCTGAATGCAGCCAGTTCTAATGCACGGCAATAGAAGTTAGCTCAGGTTTCCTACAACCCAGCACCGCTTAAATCAACAAATACTATCTTTTTCCTGATTTATACCACAAACTCTCAACCAAGCAATTAGCTTATAAATAAACTTATATTATGGGAAATCAGGTCCAGGACATACTAGCAGTAGATCCTGGCAGATTTCGACTCCAAGGGTAAAACACCTGTGTTTTATCCTCTTCATGCCAGGAGCAGCATGATGTTCATGATCAGTGTACAAACTACAGAAAAACTTTTTCAAATACAGGTTCTTTTACATTATATATTTAATAATTTTTCTAGAATTCTTAGATTCACAGGAGAAAAAAATAAATGTAAGAAGCCAAATCATGTTCCCAGTAGCTGTAACTGTGAAGCTATTTTTTCCTCTTGCCACTCCTGCTGTTTTTGCCTGCGCACCCCACAAAAACGGCTCATTTGTGTGAAGGGACCAAGGAGAACGGAGACCCCTGATGGCCGCTGTAGTGTTTGCAGACTTAAACTGCACACAGAATAAAGTGAAGCTGGCAGCAGAATTCAGACATGGGAGACACCAGTAAATTGACAGTCTATTTTCTCCACACACACATGCAGCATAAATAAACACCATGCAGAGTTTAGCCTTGGCTGGTTAGAAATAACGATACTTAGTGATGTAAAACACATGCCCTTGGCCACTTTTTTATAAAGACGACACATAAGACAGCTTAGTCACAAGCTGTGCAATGGTATTTCAGAAACTTGTCCTCATGAGTTGCAAAAATCCCACTACAGACATCTTAGACACCTTCACACTCATCTGAGACCGTTTACTTTTTCCCCTATCCATCAAGCCCTCACTTTCTGTAGGCCTCAGTTCCTCACCAGTAAAACTGTGCTAACAGCATCTTTCTACCTCATGATATGCTCATGTACTATATATACAGTGACGATGCCTAAAGATTCCAGAAATCTGTTTACAATCTAACATATGTTAGCATCTTCTCTCACCACAAGCCCCAAAATGTAATTACCTATTCAAACTACCAAAATAACCATGGGTTGAATCCTTTCATACTTACAATTTGACAACAAAACTCTACATATTTTACGAAAATCCTCCTACGTCTAACAGTACTGATCTGTTCAGCCCCACTGTGTGCATGAACTCCTGAATTAAAGCCTGGTGATGACAATGTCCATAACAGGAGAGCTTTAAGAGTAACAAACAGGCAAGAGCATCAACTGGAATTAACTGCAAGATGTTTCATTTTGACTATACACCCGACACACAGATTTCATTTGTAAGTTGAGCAACTCAGGACCTCAACTTTTCCAGTCACAAAATAAGTAAAATCCCCCCTCATAGGCATCATCACCTTATTCAAAATATTTAAAGCACTTCAGCTTAACAACTCGTTGCATTTGAGAGCTTAAAGTTTATCTATAACCAAAAATTTCCCTAAGTATAAAGAAAATCTTGAACTTTCTTTTAGAAATTTAGATATTATGCAAAGAAAAAAAGAAAAAAAACATATATAAGTATGTATATACACCTTGTGATTTCACCAGAGAAAACTCAGTAAACAAATGCAGGCAGCAAACCTGCATTCAAGGAGAGCTTCCATTCTAGTATGCATTAAGAAAACAGACTGGACAAAAAAGAAAAAAGAAGGAAAAAGTGAAGTTACTGAACGTGCAGTCTAACTGGATTACTGGGAGCCAGCAATCTCCATTCCCATGGTAAATACCTATGATCCTTATACGAAGAAGCAGGCACTCAAAACCTCAACTGTACATTTCATATCTGCTGCTGCCCAGGATGGGGAGGCTTTGATCCCTGTGAATGCTAAAGATCCTATAATATATTTCACAACAGCATACACATTAACATGCTAGGTTGGAGGAATTCCAGTCCCGAGTAACTGAAGTCTGCCTACGCAGGCACTCCTCTGCAATTGCAATCATATGCCCTACTCTTAACTTCCTGACCTAAGGGCTGAGATAGCACTGCTGAGCAGCTGCTGTTTAACAGATTTAGCTGCACCACTGATGGCTACAGACAAAATATTGAAAAGTAATGGTGAATGCATGTGTTTAGCATAAAGAAGAGGGCCGAATAATCATAATATTAACATGAATATATAATGGGAGCTGCTGCATCACCAGATTTCACATTAAGACAGACCTACAAACCCATGTCCTAAACATGGATAAAGAAAAAGGATTTAACTATGGAACTTTTATTTTACCTGTCTTTGCATCTCTTCAATCTGTCTCTGAGGAACACTTTGCAGAATGCTATACATTTCAGGCATCTTTTCTTCTGGGATGACAACTGAGGCTCTGCAAGTGAAAAAAAAATGGTTAAGATGAGTCAAAGAAAATTTTGTATTAAAAGGTTACAATGGCTCTTTCTATTAAGACACATTTGGAAGATCTTAGAAGAAAGAAACTGTCTGCTCTCTGTATGATTACTCTGCTGCAGTGGAATTCCTTTACCAGCCCAGACAATTTGCCTATGGGCAATAACACCAGTCTGTAGACTGATCTATAAAGGCAATAAAAATACAGGACAAACAGAAACACATAATTCCTCAATTCTAATCCCAGGACTGCCACTGAGTTCCTGTGATCTTAAGTCTTTTGGAACAAACATTAATAGCATATGCAAACTGATTTTTATATATATTATTCTTTTGGAGTGAACAAACACTAATAGCATATGCAATGCTACTCGTGCAAACTGATTTTTATATATATTATTCTAAGGTCATACACAGACTGGGCATTGTTTATGCATGCAAAAATACCCTCAACTCTACAGTATGTTCATCTACAAAATCATATTCCTTAGTCTTAGAACATATGAATCACAATACAGTATAGTGAATTTAGCATTTAAGGGAAGCAATATTTGGCATATACTTTTCTTAGGGGAACCTGAGCATAGGTCATTCATCACTGAACACAGGCATAAGACAAAGCAGCACTTCCATAAAAGTTATCATAGGCTACAAGGTAACCAAATGTTCAGTCATCTTTGCCTGCTCTGATTTTCCTCCCGTACTTTCAAATAAAGAGAGCATACATCCCAGTACATTTTATGCACTGCAATCCCCACTACACCTGATTCATCCACAGATTTCATTCATACCACTGAATGCAATGGAGGCTTCTTATGCACATACTTGAGGTACAAGAGTTAGGGTACAGACCTCTTCCAGTCCAAAACTTCAGAGAAAGGTAAAATATAGGAATCAGCAATGACGACTGGGACACAGCCAGCTTGAAGAACATCACTCAACACTGCTTGTCCCAGGCGGGCTCCTCGCAGGACGACACAGAACGTAGCCTCCTAGCAGCAAACGGCACCAACACAGAAGACAAAAGGAAGGAAACGTAAGAGTTGCCTTATTATGCATTCCTGCTTTTCTTCTCATAAAGAAAAAAACAGGCCAAAAGGTAAACAGACACTTTTCTTCCATGTCAGCAACATAATCTAAATTATCAGCAAATTCAAATTAATTACACAGCTTCATCAGCTACTGAGTCAATATAATATAAGACTCGTAACCTCAGATTTCTAACTGAGAAAACTGATGGGGAAAAATAAATATTCTGAAATTTCGGCCTAACTAGGTAAGCAACAGTCAACATGAAGTTACCAAAAAACAATCCATATTAAGCCAATCCATTTTTTTCCATTATGACAATTGGGCTCTATGGATAGCAGGGAAGTAATAGATTTCATAACTTTAAAAGACCTTTGACCACCTCAAATAACATTCTCACAAGCAAATTAAGAAACATGGGCTAGATAAAACTGTCACTGGGAAAAACATAAATTATAATTACAGAACTCTAAATGTAAAGCAGTTAGCAGTGACTCAGAGGTAAAAATACATGATGGATCAAACAGTGTTTCAAAGAATCTCTCCTAGATACAACATTATTAAGGGTGTCCCCTGATTAGTTGCATAGCAGAATTAAGACAGTACTTACTAAATTTGATGGTATCAACAATTTTGGAGGATGATTAGCGAGTGTAATTCTCAAAACAGTTAGAATTTGAAATTACAGGGAGACACTGACTAAAAATACAGATATATATGGTTCAACACTTAGATAAAACTAACCATCTGCAGAAACGCAAAGCAAGGCAACCTCTCTATTTTCCCTGGAAAGAAACATTTTGCAGAAAAGGACAGGAAAAGAAAGAAAATTCATATGTCAACAGTGCAGTCTCACTGAAAAAAAAAATAAACAACTCTATCCAAAGGCAGTATTAGAAGGCAAGAGAGAAGGACAAACTAGGTGACCCAAAGTTATGCATCACTCTGCTGAAAAATGGTTAAGATCTCAGGGCAGCATGACCTGTCTTGAACAATGTACTCCAAGAAGAATAAAATGTACTTGAACAATGTACTTCAAGAAGATAGTATAAAGACTCAAAACAAACAAACAAAAAACCACTACCAACAAAATATTATCTACAATGAAAGCTTGAATGCAAGAGTTTGTCTAAGAAGTCTGTAAAGGACGACCCGTGATCACGGTCCTCAGGCTTCCCTCCTTCCCCAACTCACAAAAAGAAAAAAAAAAAAGACATCAGGGGAATGGAAGGAGAGGAGAGAATGCACACACGTTTTAACCATCCACTCAGGCAATCACAGGGCAGCAGGTGGAAGAGACCCTGGTAAGGTCTGGGGGAAGAAAAAAAAAGGCAGTCCAGATGTGGACACACATGCTCATCTGCCCAGATAACCATTTTTCCTGTCTAGACAAAGGTTACTATAAATACATCTCCTCACATCACCACTGTTATCAGCCAGACATTCCAAAGGGAGATGCAGGGCTCTGCAAAGGAAAGTATTTTAACAATCTCGGCATGTACCAGCTCTTCTCTGAGTTGTGTTATATACTGAGATAGAGATATGGATCCCCTTCCTTGCTATCCTCGAGCAGTCCAGTCTGCATTTAAGGAAAGCAAACTTATTTTTCTTTTGGCTGAAACTTTAGGACTGAGGGTGACCCCTTCCTCCCTCTCCTCCTCCTCCTCATGGAATTTTCAACGTATTTCCTCCAAAAACATAACAGGAGAGGCGGAAACTTTGCCTTTCCTGGGCATGTTTGTTATTTTATCATCATTTGTTGAAGTTCAAAGACAGATTATGTGCTTGTGGCCGCAGACAGAGCACAGTGGCCTATGGCACAACTCACTTCACCACGCCGCATGCCAAAGCACCTCTCTGCTTGCGAACTGTCAAGGCACCGGGGTCTGAGAACGCTATCTAGCTTTATCTCCACTGACACATCAAAAGACCTCTGGAAGTTGGGCCAAAGGCATCAAACACATTTCACCTACATGTTTTCATAGGTGCATACTGACAAGTCTTCTGTTCAATCTGTTGTATCTATGCAGGATGTTTTGTAGGCTTTTTAACCAGTAAGCTGCCTGCAAAAACAACCTGATCAATTCCCATTAAATACAGGATTCTTTTTTTTCCCAAATAAGTTTACACATAAGCTCTTTAGAGTTCATTTTACTCTTCCCTCTAATTGACACAGCTGCCAAGTTCTCTTCCAAGCTTCAACTAATGAGACCTAGATTGACAAAGGAGAAATCAATTCCAAATTCATGCCAGCTGAAAGTCAATTTGCCAGTTACTCTGGAGGGTGCAGATTCAAACGGTCATGCAAATTTTTAAAAAGTGCAAATTCATCTGACCACCATAATTTCTTCCTCCCATTTCCATTAGATGCAATGACACATTCGTGTCATCTTCTAAGTTTACATGATGTTGTCAGTGTTCCTAGAAAACTATCATGATCAGCCTCATGAAGTTGAGCAATAATTTCAAACTGCAATTTAATCCATAGATTTGACTCTATAATTCTTATCCTTCTTACACATAAGGACAGAATTTGCATATATTATCCAAGCTAACATAATAAACAACGTCCTAAAAAACATAACCAGCAAGTTAACTGAAATATAAGGAAGTGCCCTTGTATTTGGGCACTACATATGCTAAGTGCTAATGTGCTAAATAGGAACAGCTCCATAGTCTCCAAAGGGAAGAGCAGCTTGCAGGAGAGGCGGCCTTACCTGGAGTACTTGAGGATAATCAAAGACTTGGTTCTTGTGACAGCGTTTGCGAACAGCAGGGACCCCATCCGAGAGATTCGTGCATTTGTCCAGGACCAACACGGACTCCCCGTTCTCGGCCTGAAGAGCTTCCAGCTCAGAGCGGTACTCGGGGTGCAGAGCCATTTGAGAGGACAGAATGAAATACCTGCGAGGACTGAAACACCACGGCCAAGGTTACCCCACGGGGCTGCCAGCTCGCTCCCTTCACACACTGGAGCCCATTCCTCTCCTTCCTGGGAAGGCAGCACCAGATTAACCAAAGGTGGACACATTGCCAAGACCATTTTTGTAGGCAAGGATGTAAGTGGCAATGATGCAGTAAAATGAAGTTTTGGATGGAAGTGGTTCACATTATTTGCAACTTGCAATAAGTTAATATTTACCACCATATAATAAGCACTTGCATTTCAACCTGCTTTGTAAACTGAAGTATCGATCATTCGGTTGCACATTAAAACAGCTCACCATCGACGCCAGGACTCTTCGTTCTTTTACTGCATGCTTTTTTCTAATTACAAGGTAGTTAGAATATTGGATGCTGCTGATAGATTTTCTTCCCAAATACTTTATCAAGAATTTTAGTTGAGAAAAAGCGCTGAACAGACAAATCAATTACCCACTACTCTTTTTTTACAGTCTTGACATGGTGATGGCAACAGCAGGACAAGCTCCTCTCACAGCCTGTGATTCATTTCTGCCCTGTCACGACAAAGGCAACATTTCCAGGACAACACCGAAGGTTCATTATCCCATTCATTTACAATTCCTACCATGTTCCAAAATCATAAATATTTTTTTTTAAAAAAAAAAAGTATCGTGTTCCAAAATCATAAATATTTAAAAGAAAAAAAGTATCTTAAAACCGAAATATTTCAAAATGCTAATTTACTTTGAAGGTAAAACACATAGGGATAGAATCTCAAGTTATATGCTCACAGTTTTAAAATGTTGCAGTATAATAAGTTACACTCATTTACTTTGATTTTCTTTTTAAAGGGATGAGCTGAGTCAGACTGCTCTACCATTCCCCATGCAAAGGAACCCATAGCGGGTGCTTGTCTTCACACTGCCAAAACAACTCAAGAAATGAGGCCTTCACTTAACATTCCAGTTCTCTACATGTGATACTATTTTTAATATAAAGCTCTGAAAACACAAACTTACACATTATAAAGTCAGACCTTTCCTGCTGCTTTTCTCACCCTTGTACTTATTCTCATGCTGGGCTTGTTAGTTGCTCTAATTAACAGCTGAGTTACATAAAAATTTGCTTTTTAAAACATACTTTCTTCCCTAAGCTTCAAGTTGCTACCAGCAGCTTTATAGAACACATATTTCTAGCAGAGGTGTATTAAAACCTTTTTAACTGCCCAACTAAAAACGACAGCAAATCAAAAACTTTCAGTTTAGCTCTGTAAGGTGGAGACGAGGGGGGAATTTGCCTTAAGGAAAGGAAATACTGTTGCAGATGAGTGAAAATAAATGCCTGTGACTAGCTAAAAACCGTGCAGGATCATTAAGGAATATGTTTAAAATCAATTTTTGCCTTTAAACAGTCATCACCCCATGACTTCCAAACCTAGTGACCAAGTCTTGCTATGAAAGCAACCGCAACACAGCTACCAGAAAATAACCCTCTAGGTCAATGGAATGCAATCATTTATTCCAAGCAGGCCTGAATCCTGAGCATCCTTCCCTTATCACATTTCCTTCATCAAACAACTGAGTTTGTGAATGTGTTTCAATTAATAATGCTAAGCGGCCACTAGATGGTACTCTGGAGACTATGGCCCAGTCCTCACACAGGTTATATTCAGTAATGTTTTGGCACTTGCATGTTCTCACGGGCACATAAGCTCACGCACTTGGACCAGCCTCCACGCAAAGGTCTCCCTAGTAGACCCAAACCAGCCGCAGCATTTGGCTGACTGCAGGGACACGAACCATGTCACTGCGCTCTCTTCACTCTCCAGAAAGAAACACCAAAGCTCACTGCCACGCTGCGCTGCACCATAACCACACCTAAGACCCATGAAAAAAATCAACTGGGATCCATCCGATGCCCCATGCCAGTCACGTCGAGGAACAAGCAGAACAGAGAGCACCCATGGAAGGCAAACCACTGCTGCACAAGCTTGAGCCATACCTGGCTGCGACGCCCAGGGCGATACCTGCTCCGGAGCTGGCGGCACCAGCGGCTGCAAGGCCGCCCTCGCCGGCGAGCTGCAGGAACACTGCTGCTCTGACACTGACAGCAGCCTTTGCACCACAGCCTGCTGCTTTAACAACGCATATTTTCTACAAAATGTGGTTAGAAGGAACTAAAGCTTCTGTATTTTGAAACATGATTCTCCGCAACAAATGAGTCATTTACTCTCCCTGCCCACTGCCTCAGTCCACTCATCTTTTTGACAGGGCCTTACTTATGTTGTTACTTTTTTTGTCAAATGTTTTCAGCTGCTAAAGAGGTTTACGAAATATTGGAAGATTTTTAATTGATTAAAACATGTCTTCCAGGCTTCCACCTACTTTTGTTCAGAACAAATGAATGAATCGGAGAAAGCACCACTTTACAGGGTAAATCATATTAACAGCTAAATACGTTCTCTGTTATTTCCCCTTGATTTGCTTTACTTCCAACTACAGGGTTTATGTCTCCCTGCATTGGTTTGGAAGATAAAATTCAGTACTCTAATCTCTGGATTCTAATAATCAAGTCACCTCTCAACACTTCTTTTTCATGAGCTAACCACACTAAGCTCCACAAGACTCATTCTGCAAGACCTTCTTCCTTCAGACTTCCATTAGGAGCTCCTCACTGTCCCTGTTCCAAGCTTTCAACACTACTTTGAAAGGACCCCAGAACTACAGAGGCACTCAAAGTGATCTGGAAAAAAGATGTATCCATATGACACACAGAGCTCACATTCTCATTCCTCCTGTTTATGCACCCAAAGCTTGCATTAGCTGATGCTACTTCAGGCAGCCAGGTTGTTCACGATGACCCCTTTATTCTTTTTAAAGGCCCACTGGAGGCATAGTGTGCTGCTTGTATACCTGCATTAGCAATCTTTTGCCATTGCTTTTAAGCATCCTAAAACAGATTTTGCTTGAATAGATATTTTTGCTTTATTGCTTTGAATTACCACCCTGTTTTATTTGTCAATTAAAAATATATTCATATATATAATATATTCAATATATTCATGATGATTTTTTACTTATTTCCAGAGAGCTGACAATAGATACTGATCCAGAACCAAATCTTAATCTAATTCTATTAGAAACCCTGGCATCGTGTTCCACGCTTCACTTTCTGGAGCAGGACAAACAGAGAAGCACTAGGAAAAAACATATATTCAGAGATAAATCAGCTTGGCAGATTAGCCAGGCAGACAGTAGCACTGGAATAATCGTATTTTAATTGCAAAGCCTATGTGCACACGCAGCAATGCCTACCAAATTGCCCGAGCCTATCAACTAGTGGGCAGCTAAACATACTCAGCAGAACCCATATTAAACACAGTACTGAATATCCTTTGCTCGGTTCACTGGGATAGCTTTACCCTGGTCCTCTTTCCGGCAGATCCACTTCCCCGGACAGCGGGCTGTAGACAGGAATACTGACATCATAGCCTTGCCGGTAAGTCCACGTGGAGAAGCCTCCACCAGCCAAGAGAGCTCTGAAAAGCACAAAGAGAGAGTCTGTAAATAGAGCAGGTTGATCATTCAAAGTCCAGGACACCATTTGCTGATTACCATTACCAGGGTATCAAAAGAATATGTGCTCCAAGAGATGAGTTTTTCCTCAGCTTTCCTTAGTGGTATTTTTCATGCAATTGTTAAGAGTCACTTTAGCTTTCCCATACTGGCTTAATACCAAATGGGAGCCAGTCACCAATGGAAAATTTAGGATTATACACAAGACACTAAGGAAAGAGACAGTTTTGCATAAAACAGGGAAGCAATATATTGCAGCCATTATGATTTTAGAAATCTTAAACGTCCCAAGTCGATTCTAATTTAAATAAATACATTCCCAATTACATGTATTAATCAACTTATTCCACAACACTCGTCCTAAAACACTGGATAGCACAGCTTCTGAAGAGCTGGAGACGAGCTTTATTCCAGGTATAAGTCCAATAATACAACACTTGGGCAGTTTACAGCAACTCAGGACTCTCGGGCTAGAAACTTCTAAGGAATTATTTGCTATCGTACTTTCAAAGTGATCACACAAACTAGTGAAGTTTATTTAATTCTAATATTGCAAAACAGGAATGCTATAAATGAAAACATGACAACGAGGACTCCACTATGATCTGAAATTATTTTCTAAGAGTAGAGGCAGCTTGGGATGCTATGTGCTAGAAAGCATGGGAATAATCAAAGCTGGATAAATTAAGATATATTTCAGCCTCCCAATGGGATGGCCCCGATTGTCTGTGGCTTTTCCTAGATGGGGCAACCTTCTGCCACACAGAAAGAAAGAACTGTACGGAAGAGGCGAAAACAATGCGTGCAGAAGAAAACAATGCATCATTCACTGTGCCAGAAGGAAAAGCTGTCTTATTATCTCCCATGCCAAATCAAGAGGCTTTGAAATATGTGAATAGAGGACATGAGTTTCTCAGTTACCACTGCATCCCCAGGGACCAGGTGGTACAACGAACACCCCATCCTACTCCCGCAAAGACGCTCAGCGCTCGCTTTTCTCAGTCAGCTTTCTTGAGCAGCTTATTAAACTTTCAGGCCTTTGCCACACAACAACATGGTGTGCTATACTTTAAGCTGTCCTGGGAATACTGGGTCTGCTAAAGTTACCATATAAAGTAATTTGCAGAAAAATATTTTTCCAATTCCAATTTCTCTCATTCTCGAGGGAAAGCAGCAGAACACAAACATACCACTGCAGCAGGCACCACAGCAAGGATCCTGAGGAGCTGTACTTGTCGAAGCAGCTGCGATTACAGCCAGAAGCCTCATTTCCCCACGCTTGCACACTGTCAGTTTGTGAACTGAGCAGGCACTTATCTCCCTTATTGTCAGTTATTCTGAATTAAATCTTTAGTATAGTAGTTGGAAAAGCAGTTTTTTCCACAGCTGTTGTATAATCAGTTACCTACATTATCATCCAGGACCCCATCTATCATTTTCCCTCCCTCAGAACAAGATGTTCTGCTTGAACATCACTATGTCCTGCCTCTTGCAATTCCCTTGAGGGACTCCATGAGATACTTCATTTCTGGCTTTAACTGTAGTACAGAGTTCCCCAGTATCCTGACAATAGGATTGCCCTTTGCTGTGTGTGTGAGACTACACCCAGCTGGTCAAGTAAGCAGCACTAAATGTCATTTAAGAAGCACTTTGAAAATCTTAGAGGCAAGATTAGGGGTGTAAGTTCATGAAAATTACTAAAATCGAAGCAATTTGCCTGTCTTTATTACTCTTCACTCACAACACAAATCATTTGAAGGAGCAGAAATGACTTGAGAAGACAGTGATAATAAATCGAGTGAGTGCTGAGTGAAATTTATCTTCCAAAGCGAGTAGTTTGGATTCTCCTCCAGAGCCTCCTCCTCGGTGCCAACTCTGTGTCGATGTACAGTGGTGCTACAACCAGATCTTGCCCTCCAGGCTTCATGTTCCATGTCACATTCACATAAACTCAGGTACGAGCAGGGAAAAAAAAACGCCTTGGGTCTTGCTGTTCTTGCACTTTAAAACCCTCCCTTTTCTTTTTTTTAACCCCCTAATTTGGAAACTACAACCAGACTGTTTTAATTGGATCCAGTGTAAACATGACAGCACCTCATCAGCCTTGAGAAAGCAGGTGTGTGTCACACAGACTTTTACTTAGAGAAACCCAG
This sequence comes from Tinamus guttatus, assembly GCF_000705375.1. The sequence continues at coordinate 82,641 of NW_010576710.1, forward strand.
GGGAACCGACACCAGTTAAATAACTCCACTCAGATTTTCATTGTATGGTGCAGGGAGGAACGGAGGCATTAACTCCCAAATAACTCAGGACAAATAATCTTTAAATTGCATTGATCAGAGGAGGGAACCTGTTCCCAACTTTTCACCACTTCCCAGATATTGATCCTTCCTTCTTTCCAGAAGGACTCTAACTGGACTGTGCTCTAAATGTTCCTGCCCAGCTGCCATCGTCACCCGTTTCAAAACCTCACAAACCAGTGGAACCCATTTCAACAACCAGAGAAGCTGAAGCAGGAAGACAGATATCTGACCATATGTTCAAATGTATAGCTACGGAGCAGGTTAGCCAAAGAAATTCCTTCACCCTCAAATATTGTACTAAATAGAGTGGCATCTATTAGAGAGCTTATTTGCCAAGTATTATGACAGGAGTTGCATGTGCTATGGCAGCTACTACCAGCAATATAGCCTTCATGCCAGCAAGGCAGACTTCCATCTTCAAACTCAGGGAACAGGCTGCTTTGACACTGTCTTGTGGAAACTCATTTTAAAGATTAAAAAACACACACACACACATAGTGAGATAACCTAGCTAAACACTTTTCCAGGTGCAAAATTACTATACGACTGAATTGCCCTTTGTGCATAAGGTCTGAATTTACCTGGATTAATATTCTGCAATAAATCAATACAACATGATTCCATTATATCCCATGACCTTATAGCACTCTACTGCTCATATAGGTATGGTATCTTATATGTGCTGAATAAAGGTAGAATGCACTCCCTGTGCAAACTTCCTAAATATCACCTGTGATTTTCATCAGTGATCCCACAAAAATCCCATAAATCCAGTTGTTCTGGAGTTGTATGAGGATAATTCAGTTCTGTCATTCAAAATCCATCAGGCCTCTGCCAGGATACCTTTACTTTGGCCTGCAGCTTCTCTAAGAACAGCTATTCTGCACATTTAGCCAGCTTCCCACTCTGTAACATGTGTGCACATTCCCAGATTAACATAACACATTTGGTCCACTTGTTCTGTTAGATATAACCCAATTTGCAGCATATTGCAACCATACACTGTACCACTCGGGTCCTTCCAGGTCCTACCACAGACTTCTTCACAGATCACTCCTGTGACCAGATTTTTACACTACACACAAAACAACTTGTCCACTGCCTAAGAAAAGGAGTTCCCACACTTTCTCAGCTCCAAATCTCACTGCTGCCTCCCTTGCATCAGCGCTGCAGGTTCCCTTACATGTAGTTGCAGAGCAAGTCGGATCAGCAAAGGGATTTCACCAAAATTTCACGTCTGGTCTCCAAAACAGTTAGTTTTTCACATGATTGTTGACTTTATTCTAGACACCATGCAAGGAAGAGAAAAAGAACATGTGGCCAAAGGAAAAGCAGAACTCCTCTTTTCACCACCATCCCGCTGTTTTTACATATACACTAGCATCACATGAAACTGTAATCTGACAGAGTTGAATTACATGTTGACTCCAGCATAGACAGTCATATTAGCAAAACTAAGCCTTTACTAGTATGTCTCACTTGGCTGAAGGGGTGGTTTTATTGTCTAGGCATAAAACACAGTATTACGAGTAAAAGTACAGTTGTGCAAGCACCTTTAGCCTAGCTGATAGGTGCTTTTGCCAGAAAAAAAAAAAAAAAAGATTTGATATTTGATTTGAATTACCCAGCTTTGCCCAGTAGAATAACAAGCACTTAGAGCTAGCACCTACTGAGTAATATATTTCCTGCACAGTAAGCCAAGATACCTAAAGGCAATTACAAGTGGACACTTAACAACAACAAAAGAAGTTGCGCAGTACACGAAATCTACTACATGCAGTTAACAAATCCACTTCCATGGACATATATCTCTACATGCACAAACAAACAATCCCAGAATAATAGGATTCCAGTGCATCTTATAAAACAAAACACTGTCGAGTAAAAACTCACCTTAAGAAATACAAAACTTGACACAAACACGGGTATGTAGTAACAGATAAAAAGCTGTAGTTCCCCAAGAACGATGCGTGACTGCCCTCTTCAGGGTGCCCTGTATCACGCGCATATGACACCACGCAGTGAGGTGCAAACCGCCAGGAGCACCGGGCAGGCACTCGTGCACGTACCAAACACAAACTTACTCTTTGAATGCACCCAGAATAACCGAGTTCTGCTTTAACACCCAAGGACAACGCTTTAAATCATCCACGATGCAAAGAAATCTACACATACTCCATATACAATGATCTCAGCAAAGATCTCATATCTTAGTGAAGATTTCATTGACAAAATAATTGACATAGAAAATTCACCCTGATATTCGGAAGAGGAACTGGTTAAATAGGACCTCATTTGGAAGAACTAAACATATATATGTTAATCTGGAAGAAACGTACTTAGTAACAGTTTTTAAAACTACACAAATTTATCTTGTTCTTATTTCAGCTTTCTTTCTTATATTGTACTTTCTTTTTACAAAAGCAAACTATTCTACAAGTGAAAAGTAAGTTCAGGATTCACAACACCTTTTATATTCCTGGCAAATATTTTCAAAAAGCACTTGCTGGAGAAGAACTAAGAACAATTGTTAAATTACCAGTACAGTGCAATTCTTAAATAACAGATTCACCGGAATGACAAGTGCCTTTAAAAGGCCTTGAAGCATCGTTGAAACTTAAATCGAAAATGAAAGTTAGCATTCATCTTTAGACTTCCGATTTGTATTTAATGGGACTTCATTAACGGGACAGCCCTCAGACTTGGTAACAAGAAATGCGGGTCTAAATTTGAAATTCTCCATCCTTACAGCACATCTAACAGCAGATCACACCCCTTCCAAAATTAAGAATGAGGCCAAACTGTCAGTTTCCAGGAATAAACATTTGTCCTGAAGGAAAGGGGAACTGATTATTTCCTTTTTTTTTTTTTCCTCCCTCCTTGAAAAGACAAAGTCTCACTCACGGAACAGCAAAATAGTTGGGGTTGGAAGGGACCTCTGGAGACCCTCTATCCAAATCCCCTGCTCAAGCAGGGTCTCTTGCAGCACGTTGCCTGAAACCATGCCCAGGCATTTTTTTGAGTATCTCCAAGGCTGGAGACCCCACAACCTCTCTGGGCAACCTGTTCCAGTGTTCAATCACCCTCACAATAACGTGTTTCCTTGTATTCAAGTGAAATTTCCTGTGTTTCAGTTTGTGCCACTGCCTCTCGTCATGTCACCAGACACCAGCGAGAAGAACTTTGCCCCATTTGCTTGACACTCTCCCATCAATCCTTTATACCTCTGGTAAGATCCCCCTGAGCCTTCTCTTCTTGAGGATAAACAGTCCCAGCTCTCAGCCTCTACTCATATGAGAGAGGCTCCAGTTCCTTAAAGACCTTTGTGGCTTTTCCAGCTTTGTAAAGGTTAAGGAGTGTGGCCTTTGCTACTAGCCACGCTTCTGAGCTTGCTGCTTCTTTAGTGGCATTTAAAATCAGACCCAATACATGCAAACACAGCAAAAAGCATACCTATCTCTGGGAACATCCAGTGCAGTGTTATAATCCGGTGCCCCCCCAGGCAGCATATTGAAGAGCAAGTGATTTGTGCCTCGATCCCACCTAAGGGAAAAGAAGGAACAGGTGACCATTAGAAAGGCACGTTCTCTGGACGGATGATAAACTCTCTCAAAGTCTAGCCGTGACACTGACTCACGGTATACTCCCCTCCAGCATTCACCTGAACTTGAGTCCTTCACCTCACTTGAGTCCTTCAAACACACACGCTGACACGTGCAAGTACCTGGATAACTGTGCCAAGGCCTGAGCCGTCTCCTTGATGCGGAGCGTGTTCTGGTTGAGGACATCTATGGACGGCACAAAAAGGCAGGCCCGGTTGACATCGTCGGTGTAGAACTCGCTGTCAGAGATGGCAGTCAGCAGCTCGTTGTATTCCCTGGAGATGGTGTTGCTGACAGGTGTCCCATATTCATCCACATACTTCTTCAGCGAGTAGATGTACACCTTAATTTTGTTTTTGGGATTGAAGCCGCAGCGATAGACGTCGAAGCAGGTGTGCATCCTGCAGCTGAGGTCTCCTCGCTCAGGAATGGGGCTGTCGGCAGGGAGCTTCACCACAGGCACATCGTGGACGCTGCGTTTTTCAACAGTCCAGTCGCTGGATGACTCAATGGAGTGTGGCCAGAACTGGAACATTCCTGTAGCAATTAGGCCAAGCAGAACTATAGAGAAGAGGGTGATGTAGTAGATGCGATGCTTGGTTTTCATTCTTGGGATGAGGGCTGGACCCCGGGTGTTGTATTTGGCTGAAGCACACATAATGGAATCAATTATCTCTTGTTTCTACAAAAGAGAAAAAGATAGGTTTGGGGATAAATTCTCAAAGAGACACATCGCTATCACACAAGGTGCAGAACCACTCAGCTAACATTCAGGTTGGGGAACATTCAGGTTCTTTGCCTCGGCAGGCTGCGGGGAAGTCTCTTCAGATGCTCATACGTCCCACTGGGACACGAGATGCCAAGTGATCTACACAGTGGGAACAACACTCATCTGCTGGGCCTCCCTGCCACAGAATGATGCAGGTTCACAACCACAAAGCACAGAAGCACACGGCCTGGGGAGCAGGGTGCCAGAGGAGTTGGGGAGCCCCCAAGCACTGCAGAATTAAGATGCCTTCATAGGTCTCACTCCCTCTGTGACTAAATGGATTCACAGTGAATAATAAAAAGGCAACTAATGCTTGAATCAGCTGTGAGAGAAGAGAAACAACTTGGATACCCCATAAAGGGCTTCTGAAGGAGCAGCACACACAACGTAAGATGGTGTAAGACTCCTGCCTTTCTATGACATAAAGTAGCTATCAAAACGCATTTTATAGGAGCCCAGCCACATCCAACCAAAGCAATGGCCATGCACTTCTACTACAAACATGGAATTAACTTTATCAATATGCCTTTCGGGGGAAAAAAAAAAAGGTGCCCTATGAGTTGCTACCACAGCTACGTAAGAAAAGCATTTAAAGTAATAGTTCAGATTAGCCTAAAAAACAACTTAAGAGTGAAAAGTGCAATACAATATAAAGTACCGTAAATCCATTCCCAAAAATATTGTCGTCTTAGATTTTTTTAAAAACAATTTTGTTGCACAAAAAATGTAGTTCCATCACGAGGTAATTTTTACCAACTACGGACTGAAGGATCAGCTGCTCATTACATGCAAAAAGCTTCTTATGTTTTCAACTCAAGGTTTTATACTAAGGAACTATAACTGGAGCCTTTATTCTTCTCTAGGAGCTGCTTAAAGGCCCAAAAGCTTTTTCCCTCCTCGGAGGAGAACACAGGTGATATGGTTAGCACAATCATCCTTCCTGAGCCTGACAAAAACGATGGGATGTTTTCCTGCTCCAAGAGCAGGAAAGCCTCAGCCACCTGCCCACCAGGGAGCTAAACGGAACGGAGCGGCTACCGCTAAGGGAGCAGCAGCAGCCCG